>OX439133.1:10458346-10840846 GCA_949318235.1 Ecdyonurus torrentis | reverse complement strand
TAGGAGACCGACGTCGGCCATTAGACTCAAACTTTTCTCGTCAAAAAAATCTGAAATTTTGCACAATGATACTTCAGCTTGAGACAATTTTAAATATATAAAAATGTTGGGGGGTCACCGTGCAAATTAATTTTATATGATTTTTTGAAATTTAAAGCCCATAAGACCCAATGTTAATTTCAATAATTTTTTTCTTTTTTCCGGAACGGTCAAACATCATGAAATTTTTATCAGAGCAAGGTGTGTCTCTTAGCTACACAATGCTACCAAATTTAGACCCAAAACTATTCTAGATTTTGAGATATAAGGTCGGTACTCTACTCCCTTAAGTCTTACTCAAACTGAGCATGCAATTTCATATAAAAGTATTTATATTTATAATATAATACTCTATATATTATTATATAGTACTATTATTATTATATTAATAATATAATAATTTATATTTAGGTTCTCGTGTATACATTCTTTTTCCAAAAAAAAAAAAAAAAAATGTTAAATGGGAGCTTCGATTTTGTGGCCATAGATCGCCCAGAAATAGCATAGAAATGGCGATATTTTGACAATCTCTTGGCAATATTAGAAAATACGACCTGGCAACACTGAATGTTAATAACATAATCATTCTTCTGTGATTCAGTTTGTTCAAATGATGTCTTGGATAATTCATTTGTGGTGAGGACTACTTCAATTTAATTGTAATGATTTACGTATAGAATATCTTTAATGATTCGTGTAATTCTATAAGGACACTTTTTTTTAATAATGTATTCTAATGTAACGTGTATGTCGCATGCTTTTTTTTTTTTTTTTTTTTTTTTTTTTATTATTTTTTTTTTTGTTTAAGTAATTTCACTTATTATTAATTTTAAAAATGAATATACAGTATGTACTGTGTGTATACCGCCAATGTAATGGGCGCAAGCCTTGTTTTTGGTTGCAAATAAATAAAAGTATACACGACGAACAAAATGCTATAGGGTGGTTGCATTCATGTTAAAGTCGACGTCATAAGTGAGCACTACATTGGCTGGTATAGGAAAATGGCACTTTTTGCCAGTTTAAAAATACTTCGCAATTTTTTTGAGAGCATTGATGCTGTTAACAGGTTGAATTAGTTTTTCAAGTATGCAAGAAAAAAACTAATAATAAAGCAAATTTGCAAATAAAATAGCCAAAAACTACATTTGCCCTATACTGAGCAATGTTATTCATTACTCAAGATGAGCATCGAAACAAACTCAAAATGACGTCATGCCTAAACACCCTTGCTAGCTCATTTTCAGCAATATTTATGTTGTACTGCATAATAACTATCTTTCATATAGCACATTATGTATTTATTACATTGTATAAAATATTTATTTACGATATTCCATTTTAGAAACATAATAAACGTGCATAATATACTGATATGAATACAGCATAAATTATGTAAATAATTCTCCGTGAAGCTTAATACAATGAGAAGCTAATGAAAAGATTGAAAAATAGGCAACATCTTGAAACCGGATAATGGAGGTTTAAAAAAATTCTATAGCTTAAAACACGTAAAAGTATGTCTAGTATTTCTCTTTCAATCATCTCCGACATCTGTGGAGTAGTTTTCTCAAAAATTGCAAATAACGTGTTCTTCCTCATAAGTGTAATGTTAAATTAGTGGACCCTTATCTTTCCCACGTTTCCCTGCGCGCTAAACCGATAAGCTCCATTGGATTTAAAAAAAGAAAAAAAATCCGTTCTATCGAATAACATGATTTTTTTTTTAAACCATACTTTTTTTAAGTCCAATAAAATGATTTTTTTAAATAACTGTGAAAAATTTACCTATTTTCAATTTTTTCCCCATTTATTTTGCTTTTCTGTCTTTTACTTAATTAAAAAGTCTTTAAATTTAAGTTTATTACTAAGATTATATTACTCATATTACTGTAACAGAGTTGCGTTAAATTTTGACGTTCTGTAACCTGATTTTGCACAAAAGTGGTTAATTATTATTATTAGAAAAAAACAAATAATGTTGTGAAATGATGTCTTACGTTCATTAAAATAGACACCACTATAAAATTATCACAACTAAGTCGATACAATTACATCTAAACTTATGTTAGTTTACAATCAATACTCAAGAATGAAACCTAATAAGTAAGTAAATAAAGCAAAGCTGATGCCGCTACTAATCTTGATTAAGAAACCACAATCAAAACTCTCATATTACAACATTGACATAAAATTTAAAAACTTTATAAATTTGTATTCTTCTATGTACATACTACATACTGTATACAAAACTTTTAATTTAGAACTAGAGTAATTGTGAAGTTAATGTTAATACTATATTATTTTATATTATAAATTCTTAAAGCCATAGACCACATAAAACAACATGTGCTTTTAAATGAATAAACACGAAATGGGATCTTCAAAACTGATGAAAATTTTTACCAGAATGTTAATTTAGCTCCACGAGAGAACGTGAAAATACTGTAAAGTATGCAATTTGCGTGACTATTCATGTTTATGACGTCAGAAACATGCAAAAATTAGTATGAAAATGTTGTACGGGTTGCATAAATTGAAATTTTCTGATCACTGCTGCAGAGCTACAGTAGGGTTTTGAGACAAACTAAAGCTATTTATGTAAGTTCCATTAAGTGTTTTGTGATATAAATGCTTATGTTTTACTCTGGTCTATTCCTTTAATTATGATTAGAGGTTATCGGTAATGAAAAATGTGTTCAAATTTTCTTTTTAATCTCACACATGTAAAAGTTTGTCTGGTATCGTTGTATTTAAATATTGAACCAAATTAAAAAAAAAATAATAACAATTAAAAAAAAAAAAAAAAAATACTACGGAAAAAAAGCAACAATTTTTGTCGAACTTTCTAAGGTAGAGACAGGGGTAAAAATATCTCGTTTTTATTGTGACATCAATTGTAAACTAGCTCTCTGATTGGCTAGAGGGAACCCACTAACCAATCAGAGAGCTAGTTTACTATCACTGTCACAATAAAAACGAGATATTTTTACCCCTGTCTCTACCTCTATTGTCTAATTTTATTAACCTATAGATTTTTTTTAATGCTCAGTAAAAAATTAAAAAAATAAATAAATTTGCTAATTGTAATAATAAAATACTGAAAATAATATTTAAATAATATGCTGGTATATACATACAGTATAATTCCATCATAAGTCATTTTAAAACGTGCAAAATATCTTTTTTCTTTTTTTTTTTTCTTTTTTTTTTGGTGGCAAATTTTTGTAATGTTTTTTTTAGCAAATGCAATAAATTATTGTACAAAGACCTAATATTACAGAATAATGGCTTCTATTTTTGTTTATGTTAAAAAAAATATATATAAAAGTAATATAACAAAAAGTAAGACCTTATAAACCACAAAATAAATTAAGAAAAATTAAAACTATTTTTCATAAAAGATAAAATATAACATAAAATTTGTTATTGTTCTCTACACATGAGCGGCTTCAGTACTTTTGCCAAATTATTTTTACTAACAATATATTTATTGTTGGTTTACAACGTATACAAAATATTGTAAAAATAGTGAATTTAAAGTAGTATCCATGTAATTGTAAGGATTCTGAATTGTTTTTATGTACAAAATTATATTATTAAAATATTTATAACCACAAAAGAAAATAATTTAATACTGTAGCAGCTACTTAAAAAAAAAATTTATTAAGGATTGTATATAGATGGCTTGTATCTCAAAATCTAAAAAGAAAACTTCGAAATTTTATGATGCCATTTGAAAGTTAATAGTAACAGCTACCTATGATAAAATTTTCAGAACCCTTGACCATCAGATAAGAGAAAAGTAATTATTGAAATTAACATGGGCTCTTATGGGACTAAAATTTCAAAAAATCATAATTAAAAATATAGCATGGTGACCCCCCAAAATTTTTACATTTTTGAAGATACCTACTCCTAATGTATCACTGTGCAACATTTCAGATTTTTCTGTCTTTACAATTTTTTAGTCAAATCCCGCAGTAGCTGATTTCCCGCCTTAAGTAATTTTTATTATTTTTTTTTGTTTTATATATTTAATATTTGTAATACAATTTTTTTAATTATTCAGAATTTTTTTATCATAATTTTATTTATTTTATTAAATTATTAAATATTTTATAATATAATTAATTACGATTCAAATTTATTATCAATATCATATCGTATTATTATGACTTGTTAATAATGATGAGACGCTGTGAGTGAGTAGTAACATTTCGCAAAGGAGGATTGATAGAATTTTAAATATATGACGGTAAGGAGAAAGTTGCGAGAAACAATGCACAGATCGATTGGTGATAGATGATTTTGATATACAGATTGTATTGTTTTCCATGTCTTTACAGTCAATTCAATACATAAATACAATAAAAGAAAATAAAATGCTTCAAAGCAAGTCGAACGATTATCAGTAGAATTTGACATTATTAGCTTCTAAATAGTCTTGACACAGTATAAAACATTTTTGTACTAATTTTTTAAAAGAATCTTTAGTTTGCTTTATTTTATCGGGGAGAGTGCATGATAAATTCAATAATGACATTTCTATCCCGCGGGATAAGCAAGCTTTGCGAGGGTACAGTGGTGAACTCTGACATGGTAGATTTTCTGTACTGTTTGAGTAAAAAAATCTGTACACCTTCTCAGGCAAGCTTACCAGGTACAGCAAGAGATAAAAAATTTACTCTCATAGTAGAGAGGCGTGTATTCTATATATCGTTACACTCGTGGGGTTCACCTATTCCGCGGACTAGAAAAGTCAAATAAACGAATAGCGGAATAGGTGAACCCCACGAGTGTAACGATATATAGAATACACGCCTCTCTACTATGAGAGTAAATTTTTTGTCTCTTGCTGTACCTGGTAAGCTTGCCTGAGAAGGTGTACAGATTTTTTTACTCAAACAGTACAGAAAATCTACCATGTCAGAGTTCACCACTGTACCCTCGCAAAGCTTGCTTATCCCGCGGGATAGAAATGTCATTATTGAATTGTTTTAGGAAAAAAACAATTTTTATTTTTTTATTTTTGAATATGAGTTTTATTTATTTTTTTCTTCTGTAACACCAACACTGGAATTCTACTTGATTCAAGGTGAAGGTGAGAATAACCCAGTACAATTATCTGATAGAAACTGCAGGTGGCAAAATGAGGGATCATAAACTAAGCACTTTGCGCACGATGTTAGCTGTGCCAAGAACTGCAGCTTTCTGCATGACACGTAAATGCCTGTCTTCGAGGTTCAACTTGTCTCTTACTGCCAACCAATCTTTGCTAACCAGAACATTCACAGAAACCACAACTGGGACACTAATAAATATACTGTATAATAAATTATAATTATTTTCACTCAGTTTTTCACTCCAATGATGCCAATTAATTTGAAATAATAGAAACACAACACACACTAATATATTTTCAAAAAACTCATAAAAAACAAACTTTTCTATTATGTAATAATGTGCAATTTTTAATATTGTATTTCTCTTTTTGTTTCCAGGTAAGGACACAAATCAACAAACATTTTGCATGCTTGATGATTGAAATTTTCCACTCTGAGGTTGCACAATACAGTGTAATGTAAGTATTTCATAATTTATACAAACAAATGTGTTAAATCGTTAACATATTATTATTGCAAAATTACGAATTTTATTAATGTGTCTTTTTAGTCAAAAGACAAAGCGACAATTATTTTTAAACTTTATTTATATGTTCAATAGATTTTAAAAATTACTCTAACTAGAAGTACATTTAGTTCGTTATGCAGTTCGCTAGTGAATCCTGCGAAATGTCCCCGTAAATTTTCTTTCATTAAAAATATGAGTTTAAAAATATACGTGGACAATTTGATTTGAGTTTTTTTCAGAATCACCCATGATTTGCATAACAATGAAAATTCAACGTTTAAATTAAAGATAATTTTAAAGTTTTTGAAGTCCCCCCCCCCCCCCCATCAAAATACATAATTTATTATATCACTTTTCAAGCTCTGCTTCATTATCACTATTTTGAGTTATTTATTTTATTTATACTGTTACTTATTTGAACCTAAATGCTTAAATAAATATTATTAAATTATGAGTAAATAATAACGAAAGAGTAATGGAGAGAGAAAGAGAGAGAGAATATTAATCACCTGCTAAGCTGCAAGAAAATTATAATATTGCTATTCCCGTTTTATTATTATTATGCAAATATATACCGAGAGAGAGAGAGAGAGAGAGAGAGAGAGAGAGAGAGAGAGAGAGAGAGAGAGAGAGAGAGAGAGAGAGAGAGAGAGGCCTACATTACCATAAGAAACACAGATAAACTTACTCTAATCACATTAGCGTTTTACTATTTCAGATTACAATTGCATTGTATAGAAAAAAAAATGTAGAAAGAAAAAGCAATTACATTAAATTAAGAAAAAGAAAAGTTAAAATTCTACACGTATACACCTAAGCATAAGAAGAAAACATTTTCTTACCATAAAGATATATAGAAAAGAAAAATAACCACAGAAATAAAAAGTATAAAATCTATACCTTAGTATAAAGATTGGAAATAGAGAGGGGAAAAAAAAAAACATTGAAACATTTTAGATTGGTTTAACTTTAGTGTAAAACTGTAGATTGTGAACTAAGAAAAAAAAAGAAATAAAAAAAAGTATAGTATTTTTCTTGCTTTGGTGTATAGTTGATTTGGAATTGCTCCAAAACACATTGCTTTACTTTTTCTCTTCTTATTTCTCTTGCTTTTTTTTTTTTTTTTCTTTTTTTTTTTCTTTTATTGTTAGATAGGTGTTACAATACGTTGGAGAGTTAAAAATAATGACCAAAATTTTCAGATCTGAGACTTTGATCGTTGAGAAAAAGAAAGGCAGAAGGAGAGAGAGAGAGAGAGAGAGAGAGAGAGAGCGGGGGAGGTAATAAGGATTTCATATTATACGTGTAAAATTTCTACTAGCTGATTTCTTTAAAAAGTTCAGCAAAAACGAGCTTAAAATTGTGAAAGTGGAAATATTTGTAATTTTTCTTTCATATAGCTCGCTAATACTTATTATTATTATTTTTTTTTTTATAATTATTAAAATATTATAAATTTACACTTTTTAAAATTTGAATGCAGCAGCCTTCCCGATAAGTTTATCTTTTCTTTAGTAAGTATGTATAACTTCAAAAGCATTATAATCTATAAAATATAATTATTAATTTATACGAAAGTTTATATTGTTGACTCCAAATTAGTTATTTTTAATGGAAAATTTAGGAAAGAATCAGGAAATTAATGTGTAAAAAGTTATTCGGAATATAACTGGTATTTTTATTTTAATACTCATTAATGCACTGACACCAAAATTTCGTTACAAGAAATTAAATTTGTATTTTATTTTACGAACCATGCTGTGATGATCAATGTATAGGATGTTATTTGGCTCCAACGTAAATACAAAGAAGAAGGTTTTTACTAGCACTAACAATAAGTCTATTATAAATATTAATGATTATTCAGTTGTTTATTGTATTATTAATTTGTTTCTATTACTAGCATATTGCCGTATTTTGGTTCATATCCTGTCAGAAGTTCCATATGTAGTAAGACTTATTTTGAAGCATCGAAGTCCATTTCTGTGTAAACCACTGATAAATATCTGTATATATATAAATTTAGTTTTTATATTAAAATCTAAAACTAATATTTTAAAATTAAAAAAATATATATTATTAACAAATTTATATTTTATTTAGTTTATAAATATTAAATAATAACAATTTTTTATAATTCTTGTTATGCTAATATAAAGAAGCAATAAGAGAAAGAGAACAATATTAATAAATAAGACAACAATTTTTATACTTTTTTGTAATTATTAAGATTTACTTCTTATACGATTTTTTAATCAAATTTAATTATGAAAGCACAATCAAGTTGATGAACGATATCATCAATCATCGTCTCTCTCTCTCTCTCTCTCTCTCTCTCTCTCTCTCTCTCTCTCTCTCTCTCTCTCTCTCTCTCTCTTACAATCAAATTAGCTATTCTATACATATACATTTATCCGCTGAAAATCTTGTATTATGTTATTTTCATTTTATATAAAAAAAAGTAGTGTTAAAAACCCTTTGCCATCTCTCTCTCTCTCTCTCTCTCTCTCTCTCTCTCTCTCTCTCTCTCTCTCTCTCTCTCTCTCTCTCTCTCTCTCTCTCTATGTCTTCCTATCTCACTTTCTCTCTACTTTTATATATTATACTGTACATGAAGTAAAATTACAAAAAAAAAGTAACATGTACTGCAAGTTATTACTTTAAAAAAAATTGCTCTAAGCAAAAATCTTTTATAACATGTTTGTTTTTTCATTCTTTTTTTTTTTCTTTTTTTTTTCCATTTTTTTTCCTTGAGTTGACCTAAAAATATAACCATTGTATTTTTCCACTGTTTATAATATGTTAAATATATATACATTTTAAAAACTTTTAGTCGTATTACTCTTTATTTGTGTGTTTTTTACTCTCTCTCTCTCTGTCTCTCTCCTTTTAATTAAGTGCAATGAAACCAACCATAACAAAAAAAAAAAAAGCATTGTTTTGATGAAAAATTTCCATTGTTTGTTTTCCCCACGTGACAATAATTATTATAAGTGCATGAATACAGTATTGTAAAAAAAAATGTATTGTTAAAAATTTATAATTTCTGCATATTACGTTGTAAGTTTTTATATGATATAATGTGTATTATAGTAAGTGAAAGAAGTATGTCATTTCCCAAACACACCCCACCCCTTGTTATAAGAAAAAGTTATAGGAGTTACACAGAACAGAAGTTTGTGGTAATACTTCTTCAGTTCCTTTCAGTTCCAATTGGAACTGTTAACTCTATGTAATTTAAAGATTAAGAGAGAGAAAGAGAGAAAGAAAGAGAGAGTTGGTAAAGGGTTCTTAACACTACTTTTATATATATATATATATATATATATATATATATATATAAACTCATACAAGATTTTCAGTGGATATATTTCTTTATGTATGGAATAGCTAATTTGATATTTTAAGAGAGAGAGAGAGAGAGAGAGAGAGAGAGAGAGAGAGAGAGAGAGAGAGAGAGAGAGTGAAATACGAAGGAAGTAACCCCGTATTTTAAATTAATTATTAGTATTTTAATTTAAGTAACAACTTAATTACTTACAACTTAAATATTTCTTTTAAAATTGTGATAAAGAAAAAATTACAAAACAAAATCGTGATTTTTTTTTATGGTGCACCATTAACCATAGATATACTTTAATTAAACATTTTCTATAATTTTTAATAAATTTCTGATACTAATTTATATTAAGAGTTAATTTAATATAAATTTTAATATTAAATTAAATTAAATATTAATATTATTTTTTTAAATAAAAATATTTTATTATTTTGATGTGTGTATTAATTTATTTTTCAAAATTATTTGCTATTTTTTTTAAGTAATTTAAAAATTGAGTTATAAATTAAATAACCTAACATAGTTAGGTATATGGTAGATGAAATCATTAATTTAACGTACCTTTTAATGCATCTTAATAAGAGTACACCTTGGTGTTTAATAAATAAATAATAATAAGAGTACTTAATATTTATAATGTAAATAAATGAAGTATAATGAATAAATAGCGGTAGTGATGTGGTCGTGGAATTTCAACACTCATTTGATGTAACATAAGAACTCGCGTCCATCAGATAGGTATATATGAACAAAAAACATAAAGTATCTTAACGAAGAGGGTGTGACCAAATTGGAGTGGAAATAGTTTGATGAGAAAATAATTTTAAATTTTAGAAAAGTTTCTAATTTGATTTTTGATTTGGCGCTGAAATTTAAATTTACCCATGTTAATACATGTTATTTTTCAAACGGGATAATATATTAAATATTTTATCGTGTTTGACATAACTAAACTGAAATATTTCATCATTAGTCTTTAATACAAGTCAATTTTACATTTCGCAACCGTTCACAACCACCCCGTTTAACACAATACACACGATTAAGTATAGATATATTGTACCATTTAAATTTATTGCGTTTTTTTTATTATTATTATAATTTTTTTTTTTTTGCAAGAATAACATTACAAATGTAACGTAAGTTTTTGATTTGGTAAAATTTATTATAATAACAATCATTTTCATTTGATAGGGTGTCTGCGCATCACGTCATTCTGAATGCTTTTCGATGCTCTTCTTGTGCAATGAATAACATTGCTCAGCATGTAGGACAAACGTAGATGTTGGCTATTTTCTTTGAAAAATAACTCATTTTGGATTATTATCATTTTTCTTGCATACTTTTTTTGTTTTTGTTTTATTTACTTTACCGCGCGAACCCACAAGCTATCCACTCGTTGGAATGGTACTTATAGGCATAGGCGGAAGGAAAAGTCAAACAGGCTTTTTCAGCCCACAATACCAAGTATGGTACCTGACAAGACCCGTAAAGCGGAAAAAAGGATTCGGGAGGAGGTAAAATGTAGGGTACTAGGATTTGGAAGGTAAGCGGCTGTGGCCTAAAATAAAAGGAACTGCCCCGGTATTCACCTGAATTGACGAAGGGAAACCACAGAAAACCTACGTCCTAGGCAGCCGACGAGAGATTTCCAAATTTAATAAAATAACTTTGAACTTAAAAAAATTCGAAGCTTTAAAACTCCTCTCGCCTCCCGAATCACAAACCTCCTAGTAGCTGCAGCTAATTACACTGAGAGAGCACGTGAAGCGTCCCTGCCCAACAGTCAACGTATACAAACCCTGCTGTGAGCAAGTTTCGAACCCATGATTCTCTCAGTGTATACACTCCGCCACCACTATGCTGTCATGTCGGTTATAAAACTAATTCCACCTGTTTACAACATCAATGCTCTCCAAATAAAAATTTCAGAAATATTTTTTAACTGGCAAAATAAGTCATTTTCCCATACTGACCCATGTTATATAGCACTGATTTATGGCGTCAACTTTAACATGAGTAAAACCACCCTATAGATATTAATTACCAACACATTTAAACATGATCTATGAATAATAATGAAAATAAATATTAAATTTATAATTTAAAATTAAATTAAATTTAAGTAAATCAATAAATCTCACACATTAAAAAAAAAAAAAAAAGATATACAAGAATTATGTACAAAATAACATAACTAAATTACTACTTTATTTAAATACATGTATGTGATATAATTTTGTAGTTGTAATTTTGTACGTAAATAAATTATATTTTGATGATGTTACTTACTGATTTGCGTGTAGATATGATACAGAGTGAGAGAGAGAGAGAGAGAGAATGAGTGGCATAATAATTAGTATTAAAACAAACAAGACCTTTTAAACAGATAAAAAGAAATAAACCTAACACGCTATACATATAATGTACGTACTGTATACAGTACCTGTGTTTTACAAAGTACACTTCACACCTTTTTTTTTTTATTCTACTTTCAGTTTGTATACATGTAAATAAGTAGTGTAAGTGTATACTCATTTTTTTAAAATACGTACATTCATTATCATACATATATAATAAAATGTTAAGAAGATAATCTAGTATAATTATTTTTAATAAAAACGTGTACTACTAATGGAATATATGTTAATTTTTTTTACGTAACTTATGTATAGAATATTATATATTTTTAGTAATAATTTATTATTTTTTCTAATATCAGATAATGCACTGTTAACATGGATTAATGTTTGTATTGTGAAATAAATTTTATTGTATTGCAAATATTGTTCCGTGTTAACATGATTATGTAATCATTTAACATTGTTATCGTGATGATTAGAAATTTTGTTTAGAGTGTATGCTTATATCGTCATACTTAATGTACTTTCACGCCATACTAGAGTAATGAATAACATTTCACAGCATAGGAAAAACGTAGTTTTTGGCAATTTTCTTTGGAAAATTAGTTAGATTTTTTGGTTATTAACTAATAAAGGAAGAACTGTTTTGAAACTGACTTTACGTGATTTCGCTCACATCCGCTTCCGTATTGATGTCTTGCGCATGCGTAGTAAGTCAAAACGGAAGTGGATATGAGCGAAATCGCTTAAAGTCAGCCTCAAAATGGTTTTTCCTTTATCAGTCAATTATTATTTTCTAGCATACATGAAAACCCAATTCAACCTATTAGTACCATCAATGCTCTCAAAAGTGTCACTTAGTATTTTTAAAATGGCAAAATAAGCTATTTTTCTATGCGGCCTATGTTATTTAGTGATGCAACATTACGTCATCTTTGACATGAATGCATACACCCTCAATATTTGCAAGCAAAAACAAAAGTACCCACCATTTGCACAAATCGTTACATTTTGGACTTAACAAAAAAAATGTATTCGTATCCTGAATTGCAGGCAACCCGGTGAGCATATATACCCACATTGTTGCCTAATTTACAGGGGCTTCAAAAATAAATAATTACTGTTGTTACTGAATATTAAGCCTTTGACGCATGAAAACCATCTTTGTGGTAATTGTTACTGCATTGTCCATAGGATGTTTGCATTCATATAAAGACAACGCCATATGTGAGCACTAAATAACATGGGACGGCATGAGAAAATGACACATTTTGACAGGTGAAAAAATACTTATAGCAACATTTTTGAGAGCTTTGATGCTGTTTACATTTTGAATTAGGTTATCAAGTATGTGAGAATAATATTAATTAAATTTTTTAAACAAATGCAAAAAAAAAAATAATAATAATAATAATAAAACTTTTTTATTTACTGACTTGTGATTGATATGTAGATGTTGTTTTTGAAGATAAAAATTTCATTGCTTCGTTATGGTGTCGAAGTGTATTCTATATGACGTCATGCGTATTTAGTCTATAGCATAGTAGAAACAATATTTTTCCATCGTTTAGGGTGTATCCGCACGACATCATACTGAATGCACTTCGACGCCATACTGGAGTAATGAATAGCATTTCTCAGCACAGTATAAAGTTCATTTTTAGCTATTTTCTTTGGAATATAAGTTAAGTTTTTAAGTTTTTTTTTTCACATACTTGAGATACTAATTAAACCTATTAACATCATCAATGCTCTCAAAATTATTGCCTAGTTTTTTTCAACAGGCAAAATAAGTCATTTTCCTATATCAGCTCATGTTATTGAGTGATCCAACATGGCGTTGGTTTTATCATGAATGCATACACCCTATATCATGTAAGCGGTTTCTATTGTACATTATATACAAACGTTGATAATATACAAATGTCTTATTGGAGCTATAGTAAAAGTGTAACACGAGAACACAATACGGCAAAAATAATAATAATAATAATAAAAAAATCTCATATAATACCGTTGTGAAACATAATAAATTCATGTAAACAACAAGAGTAATAATAATTACGATAATGTTATAAATATATATTTCAGAACGGTAGACTAATATATCATAAAAGTATTATGAAATATTGCGACATTTTTATTTGCGAAACAATTCTTACAAAGAAAACAGATAAAAGTTTTTCTCACTTTTATCCTCGTGTTCAATTTTTATTTGGCAATGTTCCAAATTTCTTATATATATACTTTATACTATACTATTTAGCTGAACAATTTTATACATTTGGATTTACGTTTTTTTTTTTTTTTTTTTTTTTTTTTTTTTTTTAGTCAATACTTTATTGTACGTACGAGTATTATGTAAGAAAGAAATTTTCTTTAGTAATAACTATAAGTATAGGTAAATAATAATAATTTAAATATTGTTATATCTAGAAGCCCTATACTGAAGTTTTTTTAATTTTTTTTTTCCCCAAGTCTGATTACTTTTTTTTAATGTTAAAATTAAATTTTATTTAAAGTAACCAAAATAAGCATTATCATATAATACCATACCATTTTCATATTTTATCATTATTATTATTATTTTTTATTTATTTATTTATTAATTTTTGGATTTTCGTTCTTCTCTACACAATATTTGACTATCAATTATTATCATTTTCCATTGTAGAAAATTGATCAAAATGCTTTTCATAATGCAGTATGTTACGTGCGCTATAATTTATGAAAAAAAAATATATATATTTCCCCCCATCTTTTTGTTCTTTATTTTTATCGTATAAAAATGTGACTTTTATTTTGTACTGGTTTTATTAATTTTTCATACTGTACTTATTCTTACAAGAAATGTATTGTGATCAGTGATCACTAAATAACTGTAACTGAAAATTTAATAACAAAATTTTTCAATGGGTGATTAAAAATTCTTAAAAGATTTTATTTTCAGCTTCAGTTCAGTAAATTTTCTCTTAAAAATGTTTAAAATATGGCCGTGAAATGTTAAAGAAAACAAACTTAAGGGGTCACTGACATTTTCTCGCATGCCACCTTTTATTATGACCTTTGATAAACCCCATACTTAAAAAAATAATTATAAACAACATAATCAGATTTTTAACATTATTTATTGTTTAAAAGAAAATGAAATTTAAAAAGTCTATGATACAAAATTTGCAAAGAAAAAACAAAAAATAAAAGTTACTATCGCATCTAATTTTATTTTTAAAGTTCCCCCTTTACTTTCTTTGATCTGTGATTTAAAAATAATCATTCATGCTACTCGCTCTATACGTTTTATAAAACTACTCTCCCTCGTGACCTTCTTTCGTTACTCAAACAATGCTTAAGGGTTATCAATTATCATTTCAAATATTGTAACTCTAAAATTTAAAATTTGATATCCAAAAATTGTGTATTGTTTGAAATTCAATGGGAACAAAATACCAATAGTAAAAATTTTAGTACTCGTTACCGTTGGTTTAAGAAGGGAAAAAAATTGAAATTAAAATGAAGCTTAAAGGAATAGACCAGAGAAAAAACATAAGCATTCATATCACAAAACACTTAATGGGGTTTACATAAATAACAATAGTTTGTATCAAAACCCAACTGTAGCCCCGTAGCAGTGATCAGAATATTCGATTTATGCAACCCGCACAACATTTTCATACTAATTTTTGCATTTTTCAGACGTCATAAACTTGAATTTTCACGCAAATTGCATACTTTACAGTTTTTTCACGATCTATCGTGGGGCTACATTAACATTCTGGTAAAAATTGTCATCAGTTTTGAAGATCCCATTTCGTGTTTATTCATTAAAAAGCACATATTGTTTTATGTGGTCTATGGCTTTAATACGAATAAAATTTTAAAATTATGATTGGTAAACTCCTTAAAAAAATTTATGTATATTGGATATTTTTCTCATGATTGTGTCAAGTAATTAGATTTTTTTCTACCTTTACAATTATTATGTATAGTATCTCATTGTCAATCTTAAGGGTTGTATTTAGATGGCTTGTATTTTAAGATCTAGAAGTAAAATTTGTAAACTCTATGATGCCATTTGAAAGTTAATAGTAACAGCTATCTATGATAAAATTTTCAGACCCTGTGACCATCAGATAAGAGAGAAAAGAATTATTGAAATTAACATGGGCTCTTATGAAAGTAAAACTTTAAAAAAAAGTAATTCTAACTTAAAATCTAGCAAGTTGATCCTATAAAATTTTTACAATTTTAAAGATACCTTATTGTAATGTATTATTGTGCTAAATTTAAGATTTGTTATTTTACTTTAAAGATTTTAGTCAAATCCCGCAGTAGCTGATTTGCCACCTTAAATAATGTTAAGAATGTAATTCTCTATAGTGTAAGAATTAGAGCTGTAAATTTAAACCGGTTCGAGCACCCGCCCGGGCCAAAATCTTCGGGTGCTCGTTTTTTTGAAAATGGTTAACCCGGGTTTCGAGCTTTTAGCTCGAAAACGAGCTTTTTCGAGTTGAGCTCGTAAATGACTCGTGAAAATAATAAGCTTTTGAAAATAAATCGAGCTAAAGTACAATTTTTGAAGAAAGCAAAGAAAAAAATGTTTGTAATTTTTGTTTAAAATGGCATTTTTAATATTCTATGATGCAAAATAAGCTGTTAAAAATATTTTTAAAAATTATTTTATTTTATTTATGACTTAAATCCTTCAAAAACAATTTTTTCATAATAAAAATCGAGCTTTTTTCTTCATAGGCTCGAAAGCTCATTTTTATACTTTGGCTCAAATGGCGAGCTTTCCGAGCTTTAGCTCGTTTTTAGAGTTTAAGCTCGATTTCAAGCTAAACCCGGGTTTCAAGTCAACCCGGGCTGAAAATTTTCAGCCCGGGTTAAAAATAGTTCGAGTTTTTTACAGCTCTAGTAAGAATATATCAATTAGTGCGCATCCCTAAGCCAAAGAACGTCGCGATCTATTAATTAATTACTTTTCATTAATGACATTTCAGCACGTCATGCAATAAAACTTTTTTGTAACAAACTTTCAACAATGTTGATTTTAACTTTTTTTTTATTCTTTGGCATCGTTTCCCTATAGAATTTATATACAGTGATGTTAAAATTAAATCATTAAATGAAGAACTTCATATTACTGTGTACGATTATTCTACAAGGTTGTTAAAGTAAAATAATATTACATAAATTATATTGTAATAGCGAATGCCGGGCTGTGTACTTAAGCAATGACCCGGCGCGTGAGTACTTTTCCATTATTTGGAAAGTCCTTACCTGTCGATAAGACTATGTCTTGACTGGGACTGGGATGGATGTATTACTATAGGGTGTATGCGGATGACGTCATATTTATTGCGCTTGGAGGCCATACTGGAGTAGTGCATAACATTGCTCAGCATAGGACAAACTTCATTTAAGACAATTTTCTTTGGGAAATTGGTTAATTTTTTGCTAATTGTTATTTTTCTTACATACTTGAGATACTAATTCACCATATTTACAGCATCAATGCTCCCAAAAATATTGCATAGTATTTTTAAACTGGCAGAATGATTTTTTGTCCTATGCTACCCATGTTATTGACTTATCCAACATGGCGTCGACTTTAACATGAATGCATAGACCCTATAACACAATATGGCAAGCATATATATATATATATATATATATATATATATATATATACAACCGTACATCATTGATACATCGATGTATGGATTACATAATAAATATTTTTTACTCCATTTAAGAAAATAAAAGATATTATTATAAAAAAAAAACATGTTACTTTTTTTTTTCATCAATTTTTTTTTACCGTTTTTCTATCTAACTAATTTAACTATATATTTTTTAAACAAATTATTTACAAAGTGTTGATATGATTTTTAAATCAAATGATTATATATTGTAAATAATGACAATGAATATACTCAATATACCAATACTTGAATGTTGCATCAATCAATTTTACTATATACGAACTGCCTGTGGTCTTATTTCTTAATTTAACAACAACATAATAAGAGAAAAGTAATGAAATTAGGGTGATCATTAATATTTATTTATTTATTATCATCCAAAAACAGGTTTCCACCAGATGCATAGTTTGCACCATGGATATATAAACAGGATAGGAAGCTATTGTTGAAAAAACGATCCCTTAATGATGTAATTCAAATTTTCGCCGCAAAAATGCAAGAATACAAAATTACGTATAAAAGTGGCGCTGTAGTCTGCGTGTGAATTTTAAAATTCACACGCAGACTACAGCGCCACTTACATTTTACATGTTGATTGTTGCGGTGAAAATTTGAACTACATCAACAAGGGTTCGTTTTTAGTATAGGGCAATAACACAGGAGCTCACGACCCTGGTTTGCACATACAAAGTATCTTTTTCATAATTATATAAATATAAAACCATATACATGTATGCATCTACATAAAGAATAAATATTTTTAACATAAAAAATTATTTCTAATAATATATATCATTACATTAGAAGGATGGTATACTTACACAATAAATATATATTTTTTATAATTATTATTTTATTTAAATTTATTGAAGCACGCAGTTTAAAGTTAACAATAATCGTAAAATAAGTCAAATATACAAATTTTTAGTATGTATACAGCATATAAAAATCATTACTATATTATATTAAAGACCCTTGCCGGTGCCCGACTTGTCATACATTAACATTGTAAGTATATAGCATATTGTGATGCTACTGACCTTTGCAATAGAGGACTGGGGACGTCGTCTGTTTGAGTGGATCTCATGACCACGTTGTGTTTCGACATACGTGGAGCATTCGTTAGAACGGCTTTGTTTGGGCTATGCTTAAGAGTTCTCATCTGGTTAAGCCATAGGAATGGGTTATGCTCATCTGGTTTAAGAGCCAAAGGAATGAGATGGGACGGGTGTGCGGGTAGAAGACGCCAGGATGGTCTATGATCACGACGGAACTCCTGCCATGAGATTTGCGAGGACGATATTCTCCGGTGCATGCAAGTGCATGGATGGCCAGCTCCATAATGAAAGGATGCTAGCTCCTTTCGCCATCTGTGTATACTATGTCAACTCGCGCTTTGTGATACATCTTACGCATCGTCTCGTTGTATCTCTTTACACGATCGTGGAAAACCAGTCTTGGACCTCGACACGAGGATTCACGCGCCCTCTCGGTATTGCGCCTCTTCGGATTTGAGCGCCGTGGGTGGTATGCGTTCCTCTTAAGTTGGCCTTGAGCTGAATCCAGAGTGTTTGTGTATCCAGATTTCCAGCTTTCTAAGTTTGCATATTGCGAGGTTTAGCGGACTCTATTGGCTACCTACCTTTTTACTATGTTATTTAGTTAAGAATTTACGAAAAACTTGGGCGATAAACATTTTATCCCTCTCTCAATCTTTATACTGTACATACATTTACATATATACATGTCATGAGGCTATATTCCCTTTCGGGGTAAGCCAACAACATAGATGGTTTTTAGCCTGACGCAGATTTTAAAATCTCGTATCCAAATTTGCTGAAGAAGATTAGACTCCGCTGCAAATTCAAACAAATGACTAACAACACAGGCTTCTTGAGGGCGTGGCCGCAACTTTTAAATCATTAATTAATCGCTGAAATTTAAGTAATAAAGTTAAATATTGAGTGAATAGAATCTACTAATTATACTCTTTCTAAAAATGTGCTCAAATACTGTCCCAAAAATCATTAATCTTCCTCATTCTTGCAGTTTATTCTCACTCTCAGCTCCCAACAAAGCATCATAAGCGTAGGGTATACTGTAGCAGAGTAGCAGATGAACAACGCATCGAGTTCGTGATAACTTTACAATAACCTCTAAAAAAGTTGAGTTCACCGATTTTTTTTTAAATTTCCATAAATATACATCTAGGTGACTATAGTTAGTACACAAAATATTTTTGACCGGAAACGATTTTGGCAAAAAATATGGCACTATATGAGATGCAAAAGAAATTGTATGAAACAAGATATGAATATAATGAAGGCAAGAGGAATATGTCAGGATAAAAAGTTGTGGAAGTCTATCACTGCGTCAGGCTAAAAACCATCTATGTTGTTGGCTTACCCCGAAAGGGAATATAGCCTCATGACATGTATATATGTAAATGTATGTACAGTATAAAGATTGAGAGAGGGATAAAATGTTTATCGCCCAAGTTTTTCGTAAATTCTTAACTAAATAACATAGTAAAAAGGTAGGTAGCCAATAGAGTCCGCTAAACCTCGCAATATGCAAACTTAGAAAGCTGGAAATCTGGATACACAAACACTCTGGATTCAGCTCAAGGCCAACTTAAGAGGAACGCATACCACCCACGGCGCTCAAATCCGAAGAGGCGCAATACCGAGAGGGCGCGTGAATCCTCGTGTCGAGGTCCAAGACTGGTTTTCCACGATCGTGTAAAGAGATACAACGAGACGATGCGTAAGATGTATCACAAAGCGCGAGTTGACATAGTATACACAGATGGCGAAAGGAGCTAGCATCCTTTCATTATGGAGCTGGCCATCCATGCACTTGCATGCACCGGAGAATATCGTCCTCGCAAATCTCATGGCAGGAGTTCCGTCGTGATCATAGACCATCCTGGCGTCTTCTACCCGCACACCCGTCCCATCTCATTCCTTTGGCTCTTAAACCAGATGAGCATAACCCATTCCTATGGCTTAACCAGATGAGAACTCTTAAGCATAGCCCAAACAAAGCCGTTCTAACGAATGCTCCACGTATGTCGAAACACAACGTGGTCATGAGATCCACTCAAACAGACGACGTCCCCAGTCCTCTATTGCAAAGGTCAGTAGCATCACAATATGCTATATACTTACAATGTTAATGTATGACAAGTCGGGCACCGGCAAGGGTCTTCAATTTAATATAGTAATGATTTTTAAATGCTGTAGTGATAAATTATATTCTTATAATTTATTTAGTGCAAGATTTTAGTTAAAACATAAAAAACTGCACGCTTCATTTAATTTAAAGTGTAATATAATATACAATAAAAATGAAAACAAAAAATCACAACTTATTCTTAAAATGTTGCATAGCAAATAAACCCATTTTTCTTACTTAATAATGATATATATGATGCATTAGTTTAAGTTCTTTTACTTACATATTACACGTGTAAAGACGCTATATATTCAAAATATGTAAAAGTAACAAGACGGTTAATCATATAATAAGCTTTGGTTTAAAATTTCAAATTTAAAAAGTTCTTTTTAATATGTCGCATTTTTTTTTTTTACATTATTATTAAAATTGTTATCAAAATTATCCATTTGATTGTATTAAATTATTATTTAAACAGTATTTACTTATTTTTAGCTTAAAATATGTAAAAGTATATTATCGAGATTATATTATAATTACTATTTTAATGACTCAATCCTGACTGCAGTACTTTTTTCTTTCTTTTAAATCATACAAAGAATAGTTACGTATTATTAAAGGATAGGGAATTATTAATATCTCACTTTTCCTAGCGTACTTTTGAATTACAAGAATAAGATTGATTGTTATGATCTGGTAACAAAGCAAATTATGTAAGAGAAAATGCAATATAAGATCTCTTAAGAGAGAGAGAGAGAGAGAGAAATAAAGTGTATTCTAAAATTTCAACTTCCTATTTCAACACTTGAAAGTTACATTATTTCCTACTAATTAATTAATCTCTTCTTTAATAATTAGACAACAATGTATAAGAATACACGTATACAAAAACTTATATAGCTATATACTGTACTATAAAATATTTGTTTATACAATTTGGAACAAATTTAAATTCACTTTTTTTTTCTTTTTTTTTTGGCAAAAATTACAATTAATTAATTTTCGTTAACTTTTTTTTTTTTTTTTTTGCACTCTTTTCATTTAAAAAAATTAATTTATTTTCTAAACCAAATTACATTTTCATTTTATTTTCTATGTTGATGGTAAAAAAAAAAAAAAATAAACAATGAATAAAAATGCAAATTACAGTTAATGTTTGCAAATTGCTTATCTCTCTCTCTCTCTCTCTCTCTCTCTCTCTCTCTCTCTCTCTCTCTCTCTCTCTCTCTGTGTTGCTACCTATTCCACTTTCTATGGTATTTTTTTGTTTTGTTTCACAATTTAATTAATTTTAACTTTATACATACACTAACATACATTTTATGTAATATTACTGTACATAGTATAGTTAGGTTTTTAATTTTTTTATACATACCTTTTTTATTTAAGAGAAAAATAATAAATACATAAATTAATAAACTAGCTACGAATAAAAATTACTATAAAAATATTATAATAATAATTAATAATGCTTTGTTTTAAATTTTTTTTAAACAAAAATATATTTAAATAGTTTTATTGAAATATAAATATTTGTATACTTTATGTGCTTTATGTCAAATTACGCTTTTATATTTTAAAGTTATTATAATAATTTTAAAAATATATATAAATTTTATTACATTATTAAAAAATTACAAGACGTGAAAGTCTGGTGTTAACGAGGACAACTATTGACGATAAGATTAATTCTGAGTTGTAAGGAGTATTATATAAATCAAAGTGTATTAAGGAGTAAAATCAGGTACTAAGGGATTTGACTAAAAAATTGTAAAGAAAGATAAAATCTGAGATTTTGCACAGTGATACATTAGGATATGGTATCTTCAAAAATGTAACAAAATTTAAAGGCCACCATGCTAGATTTTAAATTATGATTTTTTGAAGTTTTAGTCCGATAAGAGACCATGTTAATTTCAATAATTATTTTCTCTCTTATCCGATTGTCAAGGGTTCTAAAATTTTTATCACAGGTAGCTGCTTTACCATTAACTTTTTAATGGCATCAAAAACTTTCGAAGTTTTCTTTTAAAATTTTGAGATACAAGACATCTGAATACAACCCTTAAAGAAATATTTAAGCTATGTGAAGTAATATTTGTGTAGCTTGTCACTTCGGATTCAACATAGATTGCAATTGGGTTTGAATCATCGTATTAACAATAACAAAATTTGGTTAAGCCAACCCAGCCACCAGTCGTTCTTTTTACGACAAGGACCGCAAGAGTTATAGGAATGGTCTAACTTTTGCGCTAACTGTAAGCCAATCATGAGCCAACGATAGTTGTCGCACGATTATCGCTCAGGGACCGATTGACGGCTGCTTTGGACTTTATAGATTAATATTTTTATAAAAGATTAACAAAAAATTGATATTATCGTCTAATGATATTTTTTGCTCGAAATCTAAGAAAAAAAATGCATTCAAAAGAAAGAAAATTGCACAAAAAATACAAAGAAATAAACTCTTAATAAGACGAGTAATCATTGTAGGTATAGTACAGTCATGAAGCAGTCATTAAAATAGTAATTATAATATAATCTCGATAACATACTTTTACACATTTTAAGCTAAAAATAAGTAAATACTGTTTAATTAATAATTTAATACAATCAAATGGATAATTTTGATATCAATTTTAATAATAATGTAAAAAAAAAAATGCGACATATTAAAAAGAACTTTTAAAATTTGAAATTTTAAACCAAAGCTTATTATATGATTAACCGTCTTGTTACTTTTACATATTTTGAATATATAGCGTCTTTACACGTGTAATATGTAAGTAAAAGAACTTAAACTAATGCATCATATATATCATTATTAAGTAAGAAAAATGGTTTTATTTGCTATGCAACATTTTAAGAATAAGTTTTGAATTTTTGTTTTTATTTTTATTGTATATTATATTACACTTTAAATTAAATGAAGCGTGCAGTTTTTTATGTTTTAACTAAAATCTTGCACTAAATAAATTATAAGAATATAATTTACCACTACAGCATTTAAAAATCATTACTATATTAAATTGAAGACCCTTGCCGGTGCCCGACTTGTCATACATTAACATTGTAAGTATATAGCATATTGTGATGCTACTGACCTTTGCAATAGAGGACTGGGGACGTCGTCTGTTTGAGTGGATCTCATGACCACGTTGTGTTTCGACATACGTGGAGCATTCGTTAGAACGGCTTTGTTTGGGCTATGCTTAAGAGTTCTCATCTGGTTAAGCCATAGGAATGGGTTATGCTCATCTGGTTTAAGAGCCAAAGGAATGAGATGGGACGGGTGTGCGGGTAGAAGACGCCAGGATGGTCTATGATCACGACGGAACTCCTGCCATGAGATTTGCGAGGACGATATTCTCCGGTGCATGCAAGTGCATGGATGGCCAGCTCCATAATGAAAGGATGCTAGCTCCTTTCGCCATCTGTGTATACTATGTCAACTCGCGCTTTGTGATACATCTTACGCATCGTCTCGTTGTATCTCTTTACACGATCGTGGAAAACCAGTCTTGGACCTCGACACGAGGATTCACGCGCCCTCTCGGTATTGCGCCTCTTCGGATTTGAGCGCCGTGGGTGGTATGCGTTCCTCTTAAGTTGGCCTTGAGCTGAATCCAGAGTGTTTGTGTATCCAGATTTCCAGCTTTCTAAGTATGCATATTGCGAGGTTTAGCGGACTCTATTGGCTACCTACCTTTTTACTATGTTATTTAGTTAAGAATGTACGAAAAACTTGGGCGATAAACATTTTATCCCTCTCTCAATCTTTATACTGTACATACATTTACATATATACATGTCATGATGCTGTATTCCCTTTCGGGGTAAGCCAACAACATAGATGGTTTTTAGCCTGACGCAGTGATAGACTTCCACAACTTTTTATCCTGACATATTCCTCTTGCCTCCATTATATTCATATCTTGTTTCATACACTTTCTTTTGCATCTCATATAGTGCCATATTTTTCGCCAAAATCATTTACGGTCAAAAATATTTTGTGTACTAACTACAGTCACCTAGATGTACATTTATGGAAATTTAAAAAAAATTCGGTGACCTCAACTTTTTTAGAGGTTATTGTAAAGTTATCACGAACTCGATGCGTTGTTCATCTGCTACAGTATACCCTACGCTTATGATGCTTTGTTGGGAGCTGAGAGTGAGAATAAACTGCAAGTACGAGGAAGATTAATGATTTTCGGGACAGTATTTGAGCACATTTTTAGAAAGAGTATAATTAGTAGATTCTATTCACTCAATATTTAACTTTATTACCTAAATTTCAGCGATTAAATAATGATTTAAAAGTTTCGGCCACGCCCTCAAGAAGCCTGTGTTGTTAGTCATTTGTTTGAATTTGCAGCGGAGTCTGATCTTCTTCAGCAAATTTGGATACGAGAATTATATATATATATATAGGGGGAAAAAAAGCTGATAGCTCAACAGTGCTAACAAAGTGCTAGCAGATGACTTTGTGTTTCTGTCAGTGATTTAACATGCTTTCTTATGGGACAATGAAGTAGCTATTAACTTAGAATTTATGTTGATAATTAAATGTTTAATGTACTGAGCCTCAAAGCTTTTGTTTACTTGAATTTAAAGTCAATTGGATTTCAAATAAAAAAAAATTAACCATGCAAATTCAAAAGGATAAAAGTTATTAAAACAAGTTTAGTCATTAAAAAAAACAAAAAAACAAACAAACAAAAAAAACATGCTTGTATTAAATCAAGACAAAAACATAATAAAGTCATCTGCTATCATTTTGTTATAATATTGTTATATCCTCTAACTTGTATATTTTATACTAGTAGAAAAAACCTTTTGTTCAAGCATTCTATTTAACCATCTCAGCGTAATAATAATTTTACATAATATACAAGTTAATTGAATAATATGGTATCAAGAACACTCGGTGTAGAGAAATAATTTAACTTTAACTCTAGTTGTATAATTAAATTTAAAAGTAATATTAATTTCTTTGACCCATTTAAAAACACGTGTTTTCATTTTTTTTTTTTTTTTTTTTGTACACATATAAACATTAACAACAAAGATACTAATTAAATCCAACAATGAAATAAATTGCTTTTTAAAATATATATCAGTCAACAAAAAACTATATAATACATAAAGCTTAGTATTATATAAATTTTAATTATAATTTGATCCTAATAGAAATTGATACTAAGTTATTGTTTATATTAAGATAGATTTAAATTAGTAAATAATGTAAAGACTATTTTTGTATGTATTATAATAACAATTTAAGCCTTAAGAAAATGTAATTAAGTTTTTGTTGTAAATTTTGGCAAAGGCTTTTGTGTCTGCTGATGTTAGGAGTTATAAATTTGCAACAGTGGGCATTCGTTTTTCTATTTTTTTTTCTTATTATTTTTTATATTTATACTGGATAATATATACTGTATACTTAAGAACTTAAATAGAAAATAAAAATACGCAATTGAATTTATTATTTAAAATTTATGACTTTTAATTATTTTCTTTTATTTTTCTTAATATTTATTATTGTATATATATATTTTTTAATTAATGGAGTATTTATACGGTAATAAATTAATAATAGTAAAGTAGTTTTTTTTTTAAATTTAGTCTTTTAAATAAATAAAATAAATAGTTATTTAAATAAATCAGTTTATATTAATTTTTTATAATGAAAAATAAATGCAACCAGAGTTAAATTTACAACTTGGCATTTTGAATTGATATCAATGATCAATGAAGTTTGAAATTCGAAGAGTAAACGAGAGTCAATGGATATCTTGTATTAATAAGTTTTGATAGAAAAGTTAAGAAACTTAAACTAGTTAATATTAACAGCTACTTTTGATAAAATATTCTAAATCCGTGATTGAAAGATCAGGTAGAAAATAATTCTTAGAATTAACATGGGATCTTATGGGACTAAATTCTAAAACTTCAAAAAATCACATAATCTAAAATCTAGCATGTTGACACTCCAATTTTCTTTTACATGTTTAAAAATATCTTATCCTGCATTTTTTTTTTTTTTTTTTTTTTTTTTTTTTATAATTCTTTTGTCAAATGCCGTTGTAGCTGATTTCCATTTATTTTAACTTATAATCTATGCTATAGATTTTAATGGAAAACAGTAAAACAGCTATAGCAAAACAAAAAAGCAAAACTATTTAATAAATATTACTGAAATTAAGGCTATAGCATACATTGTATTTTATTTTTTGTCTACTATGTATGTGTAAAAATAATAATAATAATAAATAAATAAATATATTATTTTCCATATATTTACAATATATAATTATACGCTTCTTAGTATGATGATATTTTGTCAACGAAAGTTTACTGCTTGACAATTTTTGAACGAGATTTTGCAATGAAATCTTTGCTAATGAAAAAAAAATAACTTTTCCAGTACAGTGTACACTGTACATCATAGTTGAGGCAACATAATCAACTCTTCTTTCTCTGCTTCCCGTATTATTTTTATTTAATCCCAAATTTCAAAATTGATTCATATGAGACTTTACTTTCAAGAGTGTAATTTTCTAGAGAAAAAAAAAAAAAAAAAAAAAAAGGAAAGGAAAAAGAAAAAAAGGAAAAGGCAAAAAAGTTAATTTAATATTCTGTATAGAATTTTTCCAAGTTATTAGCGATATAAAAATGTTTGCCATATGTCTTAAGATATAAATTTGATTTATGATGTATAATATATTATAAAGAATAAGATCTATTGACTTTTGAAAATGTCAGAGTATAAAAAATGCTTTCTATTCTTGTTATTCAATTTGATTTATATGTAAAATATTGACAGCATAAACATGAAAAAGTAGAATGCATCTTAAGCTTAAAACTTTCAGAGCTATAGATCGATAATGCACCAGTATGTTTTAATCCATCATCACAGTATGGTTAAAAATAAAAATGAAGAAAACTTTCTTATACAGTATTATAATATGCTTTTTTTTTTTTCTTTTTTTTTTAGTTGCATATGACTGATATGACCTAAAATTTGCAGTGTAGAAAAATAGTATCCAATGGTGCATTCACAGCATATTTATGTATTTGTCGAAACCACAGGTCGTAGCTTTGCGCAGCAAGTTGTTAAATTTCATTGTTTTAAATAGGAATAATTAATTTTTTGCGCAAAGTTTCAACAAATAAATGAATATGCGTGAATGCCACTGCGAATGCACCTTTATATGTCCCTGTTTAAATGAAGTATTATTTTTGCAATAAAATTTGATTGTATGTTATTATCTCCTTTACGAGCTATTATATAGATGCCTCAGCGTCAATAGCAAGCATATCTACACTTTCCAGATTTCCGACAAAACGACTATCTACACTTTCCGTCGCCGAGCATCTGCAATAATGTTAAGCTTAAATAATATGGCCGCTAGTCGAGTTAATAGCGCCGTTCAGAAAGTGTAGATAGTCGTTTGGTCGGAAATCTGGAAAGTGTAGATGCTCGCTTTTATGTAAATCAATGGTGGGTATATATTATATAGTTGATGAAAAATACTTAAATTTTTATAGTAGTTAAAAATACGTAAAAGTGTTTACACTTTAAGTGTTTTGTCCCTCACTTACATACTACCTACTACTACAAAAAAAAAAAAAAAAAAAAAAAAAAAAAAGGCATAAAATAGTTAAGCAATTTTAAAGGATAGGAAATTAGTCGATTCTAAGCTTTCATAATAATACCACTAACTTCCATTAAACATTATCATATAAAATTATCATTAGTAACTTGTAATTTATTTTAATTTGTAATATAATGGTTAAGTATAATTTTGTTTTGTAAAATAATTTTAAATTTCCAATTTATTATGCTATATGATATTCATAATTTTAAAATTTAAGTTCATCAAAAATGCTGTGATTGAAATTGTTATTTTGGTAAATTAATAACAATATTCTATAATAACTATATTATTATCTAATTTAAATATTTTTCATTTTATCATTATAATAATTAGAGAGCGCAAAAATAGTCTTTAGACTATTGTCAATATTGAGACTATTGGGGGATTTACTAAAAATGTCCACGAAGCACTTGATTTCAAGCCTATGTAGAATATTAAAATAAAACTATTCAGTGACTATTTTGGACTTTTTAGACTTTTTTTTTTATTATTTTGATTTTTGCCGACGTTTTTTGAAATTTCTAATAAAAATTAAAATAATTTTTAAAAACGTGTTTTTATAGTAGTGTGTCTCTTTTATTTTAATTTTTTTCTAGACAATGAAACTAGTAATTTTTTTTTCGAGGCACACTCTAAGAGACTTTACCAAAAGGATAACTCTAGAAAAGTTAAACAATAAAATATACTACTACAAACACTATAGAGCTATATAAAATTCAAATACTATTTCCCGAATATTTTAACATTTTTGGAGACTATTTTAATAAACAAACAAACTATTTTTGCGCTCTCGAAAAAATTTTAATCATATATTATCTAATTTGTTTTTTTATAAATGATTAGAAGATAATAGCTGTAAAAAGAGTTAAAATATATAATATTCTATTTGTGATGTACTCTCATTTAATTATTGCTTTAAAAACTATGACGTAATATAAAATGTCCAATTATAAACCTCTGACAGAAAGGATAACATAAGATAACTTCAGTGTGGGTAGTGTACCTTTTGTGACCTCATTGGTTATAATTTTAAAAGAGCTATTTAAGTCAGTGTATTGTAATATTTGAACACTTATTTTATAATGAGGAAGACTAATGATTTTTGGGACAGTATTTGAGCACATTTTTAGAAAGAGTATAATTAGTAGATTCTATTGACGTCAATATTTACCTTTATTAATTAAATTTTAGCAATTAATTCATGATTTAAAAGTGGTAGCCACGCCCCCAAGAAGCCTGTGCCGTTAGTCATTTGTTTGAATTTGCAGCAGAGTCTGATCTTCTTCTGCAAATTTTGATACAAGAATTTTAAATTTTACGTGAATTTTAAAATTCTCGTATCAAAATTTGCAGAAGAAGATTAGACTCCACTGCAAATTCAAACAAATGACTAAAGACACAGGCTTCTTGGGGGCGTGGCTGCCACTTTTAAATCATGAATTAATTGCTGAAATTTAATTAATAAAGATAAATATTGACGTCAATAGAATCTACTAATTATACTCTTTCTAAAAATGTGCTCAAATACTATCCTAAAAATCATTAGTCTTCCTCATTGTAACTTTCATAATTCATAATAATATAATTTAGGATATTCTCGTAGTATATCACATTAACACGGACGTTAGATATTGCTGATTTGTCAGTGTCCAACTGATTCATAATTCTTTCAAATACACAGACACTGTAAATAAGTTTTCTTATGTAAATATGTACTAAAACTATTTTAATTAAAACTAAATTAAATGGGATATTAAAATATTAATTTAAAAAATAAATACAAATATTTAATATTATTTCAAAAAAAGAAATATTTTTTATTATTTACAGTAAAAAAAATGCGAATTACAAATAAAATTTTGAAATTCAAGTAGGTTATTTAGCATAAAAAATACGGTAATAATTCTCATTTTTATTGTAGTTAGACAGAGAGAGAGAGAGAGAGAGAGAGAGAGAGAGAGAGAGAGAGAGAGAGAGAGAGAAGTTACCATACCTGAGAAACAAATAACTTTCTAATAGTTTAAATAGTTTAAACATTGAATATTGAATCTTTTTTTTTTTTGCACCTTAAAGGCGTAGAACACCTTGAACAAAAAAATTGCGTAACATCCTAACAAACCTGAAAATCAACGTTGATTTGGCCGGAGTCATATTGATTTCACAAAATGCTACTGCCGGTCACTGACGTCACAGCTCACCCGGTTTGCTTGCGCGTGGACCAGGCGAGCTGTGACGTCAGTGACCGCCAGTGGCATTTTGTGAATGGAAAATAAATTAGAAATCAATGACTTCGGCCAAATCAATGTTGATTATTAGGTTTTTTAGGATATTACGCAACTTTTTTGTTCAAGGTGTTCTACGCCTTATTTGATGAACACGTATGCATTCAACAGTAACGTTTAAATAATTCTGATTTAAGATATTTGAATTTAATTAGAACACATAACACTTTTCTAATAAACTAATTAAAATTTAATCATAATAATGTGTTAAAATTTTAAATAATAAAACATGTTTAAAAACACCTTTGAATACTTTTTTTTATTATGTACACTCCTACCGAAATAAATCTGACCGCTTGCGTTAAAGTTTCCCCATATTTGAAGAGATTAATGCTTCGGTCAGATTTATTCGGGAGGAGTGTACATAGTATATAATATAATAGTATTTAAAACTACCTGTAATCTAATATAATATACAAAAGCTGTCAAAAAAAGATAGATACTCTACCTGCATTTGGTCAATTATTAATTATATAGCTTTTTTTTTTAATCCAGATTTATTTTTGAAAACAAAAAACCAATTTACTCTCTCTCTCTCTCTCTCTCTCTCTCTCTCTCTCTCTCTCTCTTACAAAACAGATGCTACTTTTTCACATCAATAATGAATGAATACAAATTTTACATTGTTATAGAATTCTAAACAATGTACGTACTTTGTTATTCATGGATTGTTTACTTCTGTTTATATAACGTAGTATTAGAGTAGCTTAACTTTAAAATATTACTTACACATATAAATTTATCTATCTATAATAAATTGTCAAATAATTATATAGAATTATAGAAGATTATTTAAGTACAGTAAATAATACTAACAATATATTTTCAATTTGTAATTAAAAATTGAATGTATAAGCTCTATTAAAAAAAAAAAAGAAAAGAAAAAAAATCAGGGGTTCGGACCCGTCACAAAAATTATCGGGTCCGCGGACCCGGGTCCGGGACCTGAAAAAAAATTGTCGGGTCCGCGGAGCCGGGTCCGGACCCTTTAAATTTTTTTTCGGGTCCGCGGAGCCGGGTCCGGACCCGTCAATTTTTTTTTCGGGTCCGGGACCCGGCTCCGGACCCGATCAAAATCTTCATATGGGTCCGGGTCCGGGTCCGGGTCCGGGTCCGGGTCCGGGTCCGGGTCCGGGTCCGAGGTTATTATATAAATTTGTAAAATTAAATTTAAAAATAATTTGAGATTGTGAATCTAAAAAAGAATGCACAATTTTTTTTAGATAGAATAACAAATATTTTTTCAGTATAATATGCTTTATTGATTTTTTGTTTCCACTTAAAGCCCTTGTCAACTTACTTTTTTATCAAATAGAATACTAGACTGATACTTACCATACCTTATTATCCATGAATTAGACACCAACACGTTGATTTTGTATTTATTTTCATGTATTTTACTTTTTGCGGTTATATCACGTATCTGACGTCACAATGTACCGATGGGGCCGTGATAGGGGTAAAGAACTTGAGCGAGGGGCTTAAATTTATCACGTGACCAGAGCGGTGACTGTGATTGGCGGCGGTACAGGGTGACGTCAGATACGTGATAGAACCGCAAAAAGTAAAATAAACGAAAATAAATACAAAATTAACGTGATGGTGTCTAATTCATGGATAATAAGGTATGGTAATAATCAGTCTAGTATTCTAAATGATAAAAAAGTAAGTTGACAAGGGCTCAAAGTGTTATTCATTTCTGCTTAAAAACAGCTTGTCAGTCATATTCTATGCACACAAATCTATAATAGCTAATATCACAAGCTTTTAGTCAGACATAATAGTAATACAATAGTAATAGTAATAGTAATACAATAGTAATAAAAATATATTAATAGTCAAAATCACAATTTTGATTTACAACACAAGTCATTTTTTTATTTAATGTGTTTGTTCTGATCAACATTATGTCATTTATTTTTTCATTAGTCATTTTTTTTCAAAGTCGGGTCAGGGTTTTCGGACCCTTTTTTTTAAAAGTTCGGGTCCGCGGAGCCGGGTCCGGACCCGTCAATTTTTTTTTCGGGTCCGCGGAGCCGGGTCCGGACCCGTCAATTTTTTTCTCGGGTCCGCGGAGCCGGGTCCGGACCCGTTAATTTTTTTTTCGGGTCCGCGGACCCGGGTCCGAAAAACCCGTCCAAAATATAGGGTTTTGGCCGGACCCGGACCCGGGTCCGGGTCCGGGTCCGGGTCCGGGTCCGGGTCCGGGTCCGGGTCCGAACCCCTGAAAAAAATAATGCACTAAAATTTATTTGTACAATATATTACTTTGTGTAAAAAGAATTACTAATATTTTTAATTTAATTTTTTTGCTACTTTAATTTTAATATAAATATTTTAATTTTTATGTTAATTTAAACAAGTCTTACAATTATTATCATTTTTTTTCTTTTTCAAAATTAAGTTTGCGGTATTAATTTCATATTTACTATAATTTTTTTTATTATTTTTTATTATTTATTTAATATTATTTGAATTTTAGTAATTGTCTTCTGAAAAGATATTTTACTCCATTTGTCTTAGCTGCGTATGGGAGAGTTGCAAAAAAAATGTATTTTGATTACGTTAATAATTTAAGTATTAAAGGAATAGAGACCAGAGAAAAACAAGCATTTATATCACAAAACACTTAGTGGGATTTACATGAATAAGATTAGTTATAGTCTCAAAACCCAGTAGTAGCCCCGTAGCAGTGATCAGAAAATTCGATTTATAAATGCAACTCGCACAACATTTTCATACTAATTTTTGCATGTTTCTGACGTCATAGACATGAATTTTCACGCAAATTGCATACTTTACAAATTTTTCACGCTATCTCGTGGGGCTACATTAACATTCTGGTAAAAATTGTCATCAGTTTTGAAGATCTGATTTCGTGTTTATTCATTAAAAAGCTAATTTAATGTTGTTTTATGTGGTCTATTGCTTTAAGTTTGATTTTGATGATTTCATTCTTTTATGAAACATATTATTACTATTGATTCACAATATGAAGAGAGTAGGTGAACCATAAAGTTCGAGAAATGTAAAATTAAAATAAAGCAAAGATGTAATGTCACTTAAAATTTTAGTAATGTAAAACACGATCAAATAGAACTTATTTCAAGCCATAGACCACATAAAACATCATGTGCTTTTTAATGAATAAACACAAAATGGAATCTTCAAAACTGATGACAATTTTTACCTGAATGTTAATGTATAGCCCCACGAGAGAGCGTGAAAATACTGTAAAGTATGCAATTTGCGTGAAAATTCATGTTTATGACGTCAGAAACATGCAAAAATTAGTGTGAAAATGTTGTGCGGATTTCATAAATCGATTTTTCTGATTACTGCCACGGGGCTACTGTTGGGTTTTGAGTCCAACTAATGTTAGTTATAAATCCCAACAAGTGTTTTGGGATAATAAATGCTTATGTTTTTCTCCGGTCTATTCCTTTCACTTTAACGATATCATGTAAATGTGAAATTTAAGCGCTCGCTTTTAAATCAAAATTGAAACTTTTTTTAAAATTAAAAAAATTATTAAATTTATTGTCAGAACTTTTTTTTTTTTTTTTTTTTAATTTCATTCTATTTTGCTGTATTAACGTAGAAAGAATAATTACAAAAATTACAGTTTCTCTTTTGACTATATCCGCACCAAGTCGGTCACCCCTTCGATAATATTCACACATAAACTTATTGTACTACATATCAGAACTGTATTTCCAGATATACTATATATAAAAAAAGAGGGAAATATTTCACTATTTATTTTTTATTTACTAACCACAGTTGCAATACTCTATATAGCTAAGCATGATTAAATATTTATTTTCATATATATAGCAGTTTTTGTATTATGTTTGTTTTTCTCTTCGATTTCTTTTCATAGCCAAATAACACGCAAACTTGTTTATTCTTTAATACGATAAAAATTACTTCAAAATTTTTTTTTCGAGTATATGCTCATTGTTATTAATATAGGTCTTATATTTTTAACACATAAAAGTTATTCTGGAACCTATATTTTTTACAATGACTATACTTTATTTGTCTAGCCTATTGAATAATATTGCATACAAAAAAATATATAACTATATTGATTCGTATCTAATTTTTTATTGATATATAATTACTTGCTTTTCGATTAATCACTTTCTTATAATGACTTTTTATTGATTAATATACTAATGCATTTTGTAACTGTTTGATTTCTTAAAAAATGAACAAAAGTTATTTTATATAATGCTGCTTTTATTTAAGCTATTTTTACATGACGTTTTGAATATTGCATGCTAGATATTAACAGTTTCTGCCATGCTGGCGGGGGGAGGGGGGGGGGGGCTAATGTGTCAAGTCCCTAGAAAATACCAATTACTCTTGTTTTATAAGAATACTCTACTTACGAGCTCCAAACTTAAATAAATTAAAAAAATAAATTTGATAAATCACAAGATGGGACTATTATAGTATGTATGCATATGACGTCATATTTAATGCGCTTAGACGCCATACTGGAGTCATAAATAAAATTGATCAGCATTCAATAAACTTTGTTTTTGACTATTTTCTATAATAATAATAATAATAATAATAATAATAAGTAACTTTATTAAGGCATTGTGAGGGCGTTGTGATAAATTGGACAATTTTTTTTATAATAATTTTTCTCATATACTTGAGCTATAAGCTATATTAAAAACATTAATGCTGTCAAAAATATTGCTTAGTATTTTTTTAACTGCCAAAATAAGAAATTTCTATATGCGGTAAATGTTAAAGAGTGATCAAACATGGCGTTGACTTTAATATGAATGCATACACCTTATAAAAGCACATGTTATACATACCTTAACACTTCAGTATGACATACTAGTAGAGTACATTGTCCTAAAATCGGGGACAAAATTTGTAATGTAGGCAATCCAAGCAAAAGTATCAGCAAAATAATAATAAAAAATTAACCAATTTCCCGGAGAAAATAGCCAAAAACAAAGTTTGTCCTATGCTGAGCAATGTTATTCATTACTCCAGTATGGTGTCCAAGCGCATTAAATATGACATCATGCGCATACACTTATGCATTACTTTTTATTTTGAAAATAATTCAATATAATGTGAAAGAAGTGTATACAAAAAAATTTACACAAAAAATTTGAATTAGAATGTAAAGATTAAAAGATAAATATACGTATATATAATATCAAAAGAAAAATGTAAAAAGTATATAAATAACTTATAATGTTTAAAAAATAGTTAAGTGGTTTTGCTATTTAAAATAAATATTCTCATCTGTTTTTTCTCATTCATTTTTTTTTTTTTTTTTTAACTTTATGATAATATTAGACATAGTAACACTGAAATATTTTGTATCTTTCAAACTTAATATTTTCACAACTTTTATTTTCGTCTATCAAACACAGAATGATTATTTGTGATATAAAATAAATAATACATTCATTCGAACGTATATTGTTATTTTTATCTACTGTTGTTTATCGACAGTTTTAGTATATATATTAGTTTGATTTAACTAAATAGTTCTGTTGTATATATTATGACGTATTATTAAAATCCAATTTCATTGATCTTTATAAACTTCATTTCTTTATAGGGTGTATGCATTCATGTTAAAGTCAACGCCATGTTGGATCACTCAATAACATAGCCCGCATGGGAAAATAACACATTTTGCAATTTTAAAATTACTAATGTAAGTAATATTTTTGAGAGAATTCATGCTGTTATAAGGTTTAATTAGTATCTTAAGTATGTGAGATAAATAATAATAATAACAAAAAATTGTCCAATTAACCAAAGAAAACTGAAAAAAATTCCGTTTTTTCTATACTGAGCAATGGTATTCATTACTCCAGTATGGCGTCCAATCGCTTTTAATATGACGTCATGCGTAGATATAGGGTGTATCAGGATGATGTCATATTTATTGCACTTGGAGGCCATACTGAAGTAGTGAATAACATTCCTCAGCATAGGACAAACTTCGTTTAAGGCAATATCCTTTGGGAAATTGGTTAATTTATTGTTATTTTTCTCACATACTTGTGATACTAATTCAACATATATTTACATAGTATCAATGCTCTCAAAAATATTGCATAGTGTTTTTAAGTTGGTAAAAGGAGTTATTTTCCTATGCCGCCCATGCTATCAAGTGATCCAACATGGCGTCTACTTTAATATGAATGTATACAATATTGTTATTTCAACCAGTTTTTTTAAATAGTTTTTTTTTATATTATATAATTTTAATATAATAGTTCTGATGTTTGTTAACGGAGTAGGGTACCGACCCTATATCTCAAAAAACTAGAAGTGTTTTGGGTCTAATTTTGGTGTCATTGTGTAGCTAAGGGTCACACCTAGCCGTGATAAAAATTTCATGATGTTTGACCATCCCGAAAAAAAAAATATTTAAATTAGCATTGGGCCTTATGGACTTAAAATTTCAAAAAATCATATATAATTACTTTGCACGGTGACCCCCCAAAATTTTTATATATTTGAAATTGTCTCAAGCGGAAGTATCATTGTGCAAAATTTCAGATATTTTTGACGAGAAAAGTTTGAGTCTAATGGCCGACGTCAGTCCCCTACTACGTTAAATCAATCTACATTTAACGTCACCTTAGAGTGAGAACCTCGTATATCGCAAAATTTTTGACGGGATTCTGAACCTTATATTATATCTACATAAGGCTCAAAATTGCATCATTTTATTTTGGATATACGAGGTTCTCACTCCAAGGTGACGATTTATTACTAAAATCTGTAATTCTTTTATTGTTACTTATAAAAGCTTAAGCGTTTGCATGCAAAATGCAAAGCAACGAAGTATTATCTCGTTACTGATTTCATCAACTTTAACTTATTAACTTATAATTTAAATAAGTTTCAGTTTTAATATAAATAAATATAATAATTATTTAAATAGTTATATAATAAAATACAATATCTAAAAATATACATTCAAGTTTTTAATCAACTTAATTAAATATTTAAATAAAATTTTATTATTTTTATATTTAATAAATAATGTTACTAGTAATAATTTTCAAGAATTAAGTTTTATAGTTGATCTATTAAAAAAATTAGAAAATAGTATTCAATAACTACATATAAGTGACTTTTGCTATGTTAAGAATTGGAATTGTATTTATTCATGATATTAAGGGGGTAGGTGACCGACTATGATATCTCGCAAACTAAGACGGTTGCGAATAATAATAATAACACAAAGTAAAGAAGAAATTTTACTTAAAAATTTAGTTATGTCAAAACATGTGAAAACACGATCAAATATTTAAGTTATTACACTTTAAGGATAACATGTAAATGTGGAAATTTAAATTTGAGCTGGAAATTTTTGTCAAATTAGAAACTTTTTTATAAATTAAAAATATCATTAACAAATTTTTTGGTATAAAAAACTATATTTTAAATTTACTTAATTTTATTTGAAAATTATAGTGTTTGTTGTATTGGAATCAAATCACATACAAAAAATTATTGGGAAAATATAGTTCTTCTTGATTTCTGGTCCAAGGTCCAAGTCTGTCCCCCACCGCCTTAACTTACTCTACATTTCTAAAATCTGTGACTCATTTATTGTAACTCATTAAAACCCCAAGTATGTATTGCCCTGTATTGCCTTGCACGTTATGGATGTATGCAAAGATATTTATTTTCAATCTAGATGATTATTGTTAACTTATAATATAAATAAGTTTTAGTTTAAATATAAATTTATTATTAAAATAATTACATAATAAAATATAATATACAAAAATATACATTTAAGTTTTTAATAAATTTAATTAAATAACTAAATAAGTTTTATTATTTTTATATTTAATAAATATGATACTATATAGTAATAAATTTTTTTTAAGAATTAAATTTTATATTTATCTTTTTTAAAATATTGTGTAATAAGCCTAATAAGATACAATAACTATATAACTTTAAAAGTGACTTCTGCTATTTTAAGAATTGGAATATATTTATTAATGATATCAAGTTTCATTCACAAGACGCATCATATGAATGAAACTTACGTTAAATTTTTATTTAGATAACTCATAAGATACATCATTAGTATTGTTAAATACATTATAACATATTTTGCCATTCCTGAAAATAAAAAATAAAAAAGCACGTAATTTTAAATTTAGTAAATTTAAGGGTGTATCCGCATGCCATCATATTTATTGCACTTGGAAACATAATGGAGTAGTGAATAACATTGCTCAGCATAGGACAAACTTCATTTAAGCCAATTTTTTTGGGGGGAAATTGGTTCATTTTTTGTTATTGTTATTTTTCTCACATACTTGAGATATTAATTCAGCATATTTACGTACAGCATCAATGCTCTCAAAAATATTGCATAGTGCTTTGAAACTGGCAAAAAGATTTAATAAAATAACATTTATTTTAATGTTATTGAGTTATCCAGCATGGCAAAGACTTTAACATGAATGCATAGACCCTATTTAACTTTCAAGTTATTAGACTTTTTTTTTTTAAGAAGTGCTTCGTCTGAGCTTTTTCTGATCATTGTTAATTCAATGTCAGATTAAACATTTTTTTACATAATATATTATACTACAAATATATATATATATATAAAAAACTACTTTTAAATGTAACTTTGAAAATGGATATATTTGCACATCCTATTGATTTATGATGGAACTACCATACCATAAGTATTGGAAGGTGATTTTTTTATCGTCTTTCGTCAAAACTTTAAAAGATAATTAAAAGTTAAAAGTATTTCCAATGCTGCTCCTAAAAAACAAATATGAAAAGTTAAGAAGAAAAATCTACTATATTGTTCAAACTTTTTTTTTTTATAAATATAAGAACTTAATTGAATTTCACTTTGCTCTTTCTTGTTCATCTGTAATTGGGTAAAACACACTGCACCGATAAGTGCCATTATTAAATAAATATTCCAACATCTTGTTATCCATATAAATAATTATATCAGTTTTCTAGAAACCAAAACAATTAAAAAGAAACATTTAAAAATACTTAAACTAAATTTTATTACTTTAAACTCAACTCTATTATATAAATTTGTAGCTCAGCAGTAAAATATATTTTGTTACTTTTAAATTTTAATGAACGTACTTGAATTAAAATTATCGCAAAAAGGAAGAAATTATTATCTCTTTAAAACAGCTTGATACTAATGAACGAATTTTATGAACTAAAAGTAATAAAAATTTTACCTCATTTTATTTTTTGTCACCAAAAAAAAAAAAAAAAAAAAAAAAAAAAAAAGAATAAGATCTTAAAACTATACTTAAATTTAACGAGTACACCGAAGTGGAAAAATTTGTAATAAAACTATATAAAGATTATTAAAATTATGAAATGATGCGTAAAATTCGTATTTTTATGACGATATTAAGAGTAAAAGTAATAAATGGAAACGTGATCAAAATTTTTATATTTTATTTCAAATGATTTTTTTTTTTTTTTTTTTTTTTTTTAGGTTTTGAAATTATTTTTTTAAGAGATCACGTTTTGATAGTAAAGATTTAGTAATTTTTTTTATTTCATTGATTATTATTTAAGCTAAAATGTTTGCCTAATTGCATTTTGATACTAAATCAGCAAGATAAATGTTATACGCTGCAAATGGCATGTTCTCTGTATTTTCTGCACTGAACATATTTATTAAACACTTTGAGCACTTAAAACGCAATTGCATAAGGGAAAAAAAGACTTTCTTCTTATTAGTTTGTAGCAATTATTCATTATCAAAAGTGATAATAATTTTGGCTCTTTTTCTTATTTAAGCACAAGTTAATTAGACAGTATATCACTTGTGTTTTAACATTTCGATCACAACTATCATAACTGCATCAAGACCAGTGATGCCAACCCGGCAGTGATGATTTTCCCTTTTGGAGGTATCAAAATTCCCTTTTTTTCGAAAAAAAATCCCCCTAATTTAATATACCCTATAAAAACTAGTTTTTTCATCTGATGACCGGGGGGTGGGGGGGTCATAGAACTTTTTTGACACCTTTAGTGGTGATTTTTTGGTACTTTCCTCAAAAATAAGTAAAAAAATAACATGTAAGAGGAGCACTGCTAGCGAAGCGACCTATCTGCGAACTCTATGATAGGCGTAACTTAAAGGAATTATTTATTGTCGGTAATAAGAATATTTATGTGTACAAATAAATAAAAAAAAAATTTAAAAATGATTGTAAATATTTGAAATTAAATACATAATAATACATAGTTTTGTTTTTATTAAATTTATAATTTTATTATAATAAAAATTATTTTTAAAATAAATAAAAAAAAGTATATTTATAAAGTTATGTAATAGAAACGTTTTTTTTTTTTTTTTTTTTTTACTTTTTATCTTAACTATGTATATAACAATCTTTGTTGAAATTATATTAGTAAATTCTGGGATGCATCCACATAACATCATATTTATTGCGATTGGATGCCATACTGGAGTAATGAATAACATTGCTCAACATAGGACAAACGTCGCTTTTGGCTATTTTATTTAGTAAATCGATTAAATTTTTGTTATTATAATTTTTTACATACTTGAGATACTAATTCAACCTAATTCAGCAGCATCAATGCTCTCAAAAATATTTCTTAGTATTTTTAAACTGGAAATATGAGTCATTTTCCTATGCTGCCAATGTTATTGAGTGATCCAACATGGCAGCATCTTACCATGAATTCCTAAGCTCTTATAGGTTTACTGTAATAAATGAAAATTATAATGATTTCATATATATTTTTAAATTTTTAATGTAGTAAAAGAATGTTGGTTAAGATATATTTGGCAATAAACTCCGTGTAACAAGCAAAAATGAAAGTCTATAAATTATCTCTTTTTAACGTTTGCAATAATGATATTTTGTTAATGTAAATGGTGAGTGGTTGCTTCCAAATTAAATATGCTCTGAATTTGGGGGGAAAATATTTTTAGGAACCCTTTTCTGCCTTATACTCTTAAATTTCAATACCATTTAAGAATACTGTCAGCAAATACTTTCAAAATTTTTATTTTAATGAAGCTTATCAGTTTAGCGCAGGGGGATACGCGAGGAAAGCTAAGGGTCCCATAATTTAACATACGCTTATGAGGAAAAACACGTTTTTTAACAATTTTTGAGAAGATTCTCCACTGATTTTTGAGATGTTTAAATGTGATATTCTAGATATTCACTTAATTTTTTTAAACATTACACAATTTTTAGGAAAAATTTAAACTGATAATCTCCATCAATAACAGCCCTATAAGACGTAAAAGTTTAAAATTTATGACCATATAGATACCTTAATCACATTTTAATTTAAATCAATACTTTAATCAAAATTACTGAAAATTAAATAAAAATAAATTATGAATAATATTAATAAATTCTCTGTATAACATAAATTAATATATTACTACAGTAGAATAATACTTTATAATAATCATATATAATATAATAAATATTGTATTTTTACAAAAAACTTTTTTTTTGTAGTACAGAAAAAAGAGAATAATTTTATAGTAAACCTAACAACATATTTTTATTTTACAATACATTCATTGTTAATATTGTATTGTAAAAGTGTTGAAAGCTTTACCAAGTCAGGTTTATGATGACGTCACATAAAAAAATCGATGTTTTTGAGAGAGAAAAAGAGAGAGAGAGAGCAAACACAAAACGTAACTTTTCTCTTTGCGACAAACGAAGGGGGAAAAGAGAGGAAAAAAAAGAGAAGGACAAGCCATAAAAAATATCCTCTTATCATTTTTATTTTATGTGTCAAAAAATTTACACTGAAAAAAAAAATTATAATGTGAAGTAAGTTAAAAATGTGATGAATAATTTAAATTTGAAAGTCTTAAGGATTTTATCTTGTATTTGAAAAGAAAATTTCCAAACTTGATTGAAAGTTAATAGTAACAGCTACCTATGATATATATTTTTTTAGAACTTATAAACATCAGATATAAGAGCAAATAATTATTGAAATTAACATGGGTTTTTATTCGACGACAACTTTAAAAAATCATATAACTATAAATCTAGTATAGTAACCTCCTTTTTTTTTTTTTTTTTCTTCTGTTTTTTCAAATATACCTTATCCTAATGTATTACTGTGCAAAATTCCAGTTTTTTCTTTCTTCTTAGTCAAATCCTTCAGTAGCTGATTTCCAGCGTTAAATCTGGAAGATTCATATCTTCAGTAAGCTTCTTCCTTGTGAAAAATTTTAGTAATTTTTTTCTTCTCAGTTTAATACATGTAAAACTGTATAGTATGCAGTTTATAACCTCACAGTTTTTTTTTTTTTTTTTTTTTTAATGTATCAGTTTTATCAATAATCACTTAACGGATAATCCCATATTAATATGAGAAATATAGTACTTAATAGAACACTTGAAAAAGTGATATTAGTTTTTAACAAATAAAAACTATTGGGAGCAATAATATTATCAAAGTGCTATAGCATACGACTTTGTTTTATTGTCTTGATTTATTATAATAAAATGTTTTGCTACTTCTGTGTTTGCAATAGTTGCATTCTTATAAAAGTTGACGCCATATGTAAGCACTAAATAACAAGGGCTGGTATGGAAAAATGAAACATTTTGTCAATTTAAAAATAATTTTTGAGAGCATTAATGCTGTTAACAGGTTGAATTATAGGTTTTCAAGTATGCGAGAAAAATAATATGACAAAAAATATTAATTTTCCAAAGAAAAAACAAAGTTGTCCTATTCTTAGTAATGTTTTTAATTATTCCCGTACGGCGTTAAAGTGCATTTAGTATGACGTCATGTGTATAATATACACCCTATAACTCTTATAGGGTGGTTTCATTCATGTTAAAGTCGACACTATTAAGTGAGCGTTAAATAACATGGACCAGTGTAGGAAAATGACTCATTTTGTCAGTTTAAAAATACTTCGCAATATTTTTAAGAGCATTGATATTGCTAACAGGTTGAATTATAGTGTTTCATGTATGCAAGAAAAAAATAATAGTAACCAAAAAAAATAGCTCATTTTCTAAAGAAAATAGCTAAAAACTACTATACTGAGCAATGTTATTCATTTCTCAAGAAGTGAATCGAAAAGCATTCAGAATGACGTCATACGTACACACCCTATAGCATACTGAGCGTCAAAGATACTGCTTTTGTGATATTCAAGTTATGTCATGCTTATATACAAATTAGTTTTTGTCATCTAATTGACTTGATATTCAGCAAAACAATCAATCCTTAATGAGAAGGCATGTTAAATCCAGACAGTAACTCAAAGTCGTCTACTGTAGTGCTTTGTTAGTATTGTTGAGCTTTGAGTTTGTTTAATTTTACTAAAGACACTCTCGCATGTCTTCCACTATACAGAAAGAATAAATTACGTAATTTATGCTGCATTTATGTCATTTTTGCATAAATTCTGCTAAATTACAATAACATAAATAATAATGCTACCCGACATAATATTTCTGCTATATGACGTAATTATTGTGCATTATAGCATAGATTATGTCTTATATTGATCAAATTATGCTGAAAATGAGCTAGCATAATTATGACGTCTTTGTTTTTGTCAGTGTAAGAGTCACATGATCTCATTTTAAATACTTAAAATAAAAAGTATAGTTCATGACTTGCATGAGAATATTTTTATTATTACAAATTTGTGATCAGATTGTCTTTACTCACTACTTTTCTCATAGAAAAAATAGAAAAAATAAATTACCTCCGTAAGTTGCAACAATAACAAACTAGTTAAATCGTAGCTATGTTGTTATTTTGATAATTGCAATTCCTAAAAAAAAAAAAAAAAAAAAAAAAAAAAGATAACTAATGTTTTTTATTAGAGGTTGCAACTTACAGCCCTTTATATATTATAATCAGTAACAGTAATCAGAAAGTAAATTTATTTTACGTCAAATATTTTCAACAATTTTTTATTATTATCATTATTATACACAATATAATATCCAACCAAGTCAAAGCCTTATCGGTTGGTTCACACATAAAGAAAAAGTTTGTCGTTTTCAAAATTTATTTGTTATTTATTTTAACTTTTTTTTTTTTTTTTTTTTTACATCTCTTTTTTAATATTAATTTTTTTGTTTATGTAATATTCTCATGTAATGTAGTGGTCAAGGTTTTGTAAAATATAGGGCAAGCTGTCACGCGCTTACAATGCATTAATAAATTAACTTAATATATTATTCTAGGTTTATACCAAATATACTGTTCTGAATAAGCCTTGCTTATTATTAAATAGTTATTAGTAATGCAAAACATTCTAATGCAAGTCTCGTATTTAAGAAATTGACCAGAAGTAAACATGTATATCACAAAACACTTGATGGTACTTACATAAATAACATTAGTTTGTCTCGAAATTTAACAGTTGCGCCGTAGCAGTAATCTGAAAATGTAGACTTATGCAACCCGCACAACATTTTTATTCTAATTTTTGTGTGTTTCGGACGTCAGAAACAGAAATTGTAGCATACTCTATAGTATTTTTATATGCTCTCTTGTGGAGCCACATTTACATTCAGGTAAAATTTTTATCAGTCTTAGAGATCGTATTTTATGTTAAATAATTAAAAAGCACAAAATGTTGTTACATGTAGTATATAGCTAGAATAGAACTGCAACAATAAAAAACTGAACAAGTTGTCATTTTATATAATAAAAGAAAAGTAAAAGGGAGGTTATTGGATTATAAAAATTCTTAAACATTTTCTATATCTTAAAATACTTAAAAGTATGTCTAATATTTCTCATTTAAATTTCTCCGAAATCGGTGGAGTAGTTTTCTCAAAAATCGCAAACACGTGTTTAACCCCCATAAGCGTAATTTTAAAGTATAGGGGACCCTTAGCTATCCCCGCGTCACCCGATAAGCTCCATTAAATTTACTCACAAAAATTTGCTAATGTTTGTATTTTCCCATAAAAAACAGCTTTTTTATACATGGAAAAATACGAAATAAGAAACAAAAAATCAGAATTATATCATTATGTAATATTATATAAGAAATTAAGTGATTTATAAAATTATTATTTTCTTAATGTGGTTTGGTCACATAGAATAAGAAATGAAAAGATTTTATTATAATATAATATAGTGGTATATATGTGTTATGTGTATGTTCATAATCTTGTATATGTATACGTATAATATAACCTACACCACTACACACACACACACACAATAGCAACAAATTCTCTCTCTCTCTCTCTCTCTCTCTCTCTCTCTCTCTCTCTCTCTCTCTCTCTCTCTCTCTCTCTCTCTCACATCTATTCACTATATACTATTATACAGTATGTATACTACATACTACTTGGGCAGTATGCCAAAATAAAATACTGACCCAAAATTCTTCCGGACTCTTGTCCAAAATTTCACACATATACAGCTTTAAATAGGTGTTTATTTTAAATTATATTACTCTTCCTTAACATAACAATTTGAACTGAATTATTTTAACTGAATTATTTTAACAACTTTTACAATACAATATTTTATAAAAATTTGATAATATAGCAACAAGAATTTCATATTATAAAATACCACAGTCATGTACGATACTAACCACAAGGATTTTAATTTAAATACCTTTTTTTTTTGTAATATATACTTCATGTAATCATTAGAATCTTAATTATTATTAATACTAATTATGCATCAATGGTGGATGGGAAATAATCAATAAACTCAATGCCTTAGTCAATCGTTGAAAATTAAACACTTATCTGTATTAAATTTTTATTCAATTAAATAAAGAAATAAATAAGAAAAACTTTTCTCCATGTTTTTTTAATTTTTTTTTCTTGCTCATATCTGATTTTAGTTTTTTTTTTTTTTTCTTTTTTTTTTTGATGCAACCAAATATGAAACAAGTAACGTGTAATTTTGGTTTATATCATTATCATTGAATGCTAGCATTCTCTCTCTCTCTCTCTCTCTCTCTCTCTCTCTCTCTCTCTCTCCTCTCTCTCTCTCTCTCTCTCTCTCTCTCTCTCTCTCTCTCTCTCTCTCTCTCTCTCTCTCTCTCTCTCTCTCTCTCTGTTTCTCTACTATATAGTTGTTTCGGTAAACTGCACACAGCTCTAAAACGTCATATATATAGTTCAGTGCTCTAAAATCATCTGATTTATTTTTCTTTTGTTAAGAATGCCTGATCAAGTTGTCATATCTGTTTGATCTTTTGTTTTTTCTTCTTTTAGACTTGAAAGGAATGAACGGAAGTTTTGTGGAAAAAAACTTACAAGCCTGAACAGCCACTCATTTTTATCATTTCTATATATGTATACGAAAAATCAAGATCAAGCAATGAAAGTTTTTTTTTTCTATCAATCTTTTTCACTATTTTTTGCAGAACAACTCTCTCTCTCTCTCTCTCTCTCTCTCTCCTCTCTCTCTCTCTCTCTCTCTCTCTCTCTCTCTCTCTCTCTCTCTCTCTCTCTCTCTCTCTCTCTCTCTCTCTCTCTCTCTCCTCTCTCTCTCTCTCTCTCTCTCTCTCTCTCTCTCCTCTCTCTCTCTCTCTCTCTCTCTCTCTCAGAAATCAAGCAAGTACAGGTGCCCCATTCACACGCTATAATATTCTCCCCATATACATAATAAATTTAATTGCATACAATTTCCATTAGAAAACTATTATATTTATATTATATGCAAATTGCATGCAAACATTATTGAAAAATATAACATTTTGCCTTTATAACATATACAGCATAAATGTTGTTATATTTGGAATTATTGCTAAAATCATATTTGCACTACATATTTATGATAATATACCATTATTTGTCAATTAGCATCAATTATAGTTGCTATATGAATGAAATGTTGCTAATATTAGACTATAGCATAATTATTACGTTAAATTTAAATCTACATTTTATTGCAATTGGGGAAAGAAAAAAAAAAAAAAAAAAAAAAACTTAAAGCCATAGACCGCATAAAACAACATTGGCTTTTTAATGAATATAAACACGAAATGGGATCTTCAAAACTGATGACAATTTTTACCAGAATGTTAATGTAGCCCCACGAGAGAGCGTGAAAAAACTGTAAAGTATGCAATTTGCGTGAAAATTCATGTTTATGACGAATGCAAAAATTAGTATGAAAATGTTATGCGGGTTGCATAAATCGAATTTTCTAATCTCTGCTACGAGGCTACTCTTGGGTTTTGGGACAAACTAACGTTATTTTTGTAAATCCCATCACGTGTTTTGTGATATAAATGCTTATGTTTTTCTCCGGTCTATTCGGTGATTTATTTTAAATTTCCCTATATACTTATTTTTGTTTAAACTCAGCAATTTTTTAATGAAAATTGATAATAATTATAAGCTACTTACCGCTTTGAGCAATTTTATTCCTTTTTGTTATTATTATTATTAACTTAAGACATGTAAAATGTATATAGACCCCTTTCACATCCTTGCGCTTTGAAGCCATGTTTGTAGTGCCTAATGCATAGGAAGAAGTCATTTTCCCTTATTTTTTGCTTAAATAAATGTGTCTATTAACTGAAAGCATTTTTCTGATATTCTTGTAGCTTATTAGGGCCTAGAAATAAGGCTTTGATGGAAGTTTGAAGCTTTGTTTGCCATTAAAAAAATAAAAATTACCCTTTTCCTATGCTGGCTTGTGTATTCCTGACCAACAAAATAGCAGCTTTTAAATATGAGTGCGGAAGTGATCTATACTGTAAATGTCTTGGTTCTATAGTAATAACTAATAACTATGATTACTTCGTCTTTTATTTAATAATTTAATTAAAAATATTTAGCTTTATAAATCTAATATTAATCAAGTTAAGAAAAAAACAAATCTTTTCACAAATCATGAAAAAAAAAAACTTATAAAATATTATTTTTATAACAAAAGCACTTTTCTTAAAATAGCACAGTATAATAAATTTATACAGAAAACAATATTCATAATATAAAACCCACGTATATAATAAACAATAAATTTAAAGCATGTATAGTAAAAATTTTATTCAAACGTGATAATAATATATTGCACAAAAGCTATTATCATTTTCTTTATATCTTGTTATAGAAATATTATAAAGATAGAATAAAAACACGAATATTTTAGCACCGCAATAGAAGGAAACGTTGTTTTATATAAAAACCATTTGTTATTTTCATCTTCATACTTTAAAAAAAAAGTAATTTATAGCATCAGTAAGATAATAAATTATTAATACCTTATTCCTAAAACTTTTGAATAAAATTTTAATATGTAATATTATATTATTATATTAACCTTTAGTATTTTGTAATTTTATTATTAATAACATTATTTATTATTATATAAGTTACAATAATTATAATTTTTATGATTATTGTTACTTTTTATTTAATTTTCTATGTAATTTTATTCAATATTTTTTGTAGTATTTTTTTATAAATTAAATAGATTTTTGTATATATTTTACGTTCGTTTTCTAATAAATTGGAATCTATTATTCTTATGGTTAGGCTAAAATTTAAAAAAAGCTCTTTACCATCAACATGCATCTAATGCAGAGAACCTAAAGTTGAATGTTGTAATTTCTGTTGAATAATTATTGAAGGATGCATTGTTTGATCACCATTTCAACAATAAATAATGTGGTAGTAAAAACCCTGTATTGAGCATTTTTTGAAAAAGAGAGTAAATATGGGACCTACTGGCTACAATAAATTTCTTTATTTTGACTTGGGACAAATCACTTTAAAAATCGTTAAGATTTGCTGATAAAAGACCGTGACGTCATTAATGAGGCGAGGCCATGTTTTAAAAAAGAGCATCGATATTGTTGATTGTCAGCTTCTGATCGTTTGACTGGTCGACGGTTGGCGCGAAGAAAATTTTTTTCAGTGAATGTTAACGATTTTTTAGGTGTGTTTTTTATGTCAAAATGTACAAAGTAGTGATATTTATTACACCATATTCCCATTTTTTACGCTCTTTCTTAGAGGCGTAAAACACCTTGAACAAAAAGTTGCGTAATATCCTATCAAACCTGAAAATCAACGTTGATTTGGCCGGAGTCATTGATTTCTAATTTATTTTCCATTCACAAAATGCCGCTGCCGGTCACTGACGTCACAGCTCGCCCGGTTTACGCGCGCGTGGACCAGACTTTTTGTTCAAGGTGTTCTACGCCTTTTATATATGCTCAAAAAGAGTAATAACGTCATTTAAATTTCCTCCCGATGGACAAACGTTACTTAAAATTTACTGTTATTTTATAATATCAGAATTTTTCTCAGGTGTATTATCCTCTGAAACACATCGATAGGGTATTATAGTAATATTTGTTTGTTATTTTTTTAATTGCATAAAATTTACAATATTCTTCATGTAATTTTTTGATCAAGTATGGCGCAAGATTGAACCAATGAGTGAAATCACCCTAAATATTTTCATCCACTTGTAATAATAACGACTTTGTTGTGATTCAAGGTGTTTTGTTTTACACCATTAAGTTAGATATAAGCCTTGGTCATAAGAGAAACCGTACAAAAATTTTTAAATCTTAACGTCTCTTGTTAGGTCTTATTTCACTTGTTGTATATTATACATTTTAAAGGCAAAGACCACATTTTTCTATTTTCTCTTTTTCTAATTTTTTTAAAATTAGCAAGCTTTTCCTGTCATTGTTTTGTTACGACGCAATGTCTTTGTATTTTTACGAGATATATGCAAACAAAATTTGCTAGTTTGTCTACTATTTTTATCACATAAATATATTAAACTACTCTCTCATAATATATGTATAGGACTTTAATGCATCACTGTCATTCACCTAGATGCCTTATTTATATATTTCTCTATAGCAACAAGTTTTTCAATCAATAAAATAAATCAATAAGTCACAAATTTTAATTTCCCTCCATGAAAAAACATGATGCCTTTTAATGATTGAACACAAAATGGGATTTCCAAAACTGATAGGATATTTTTATTAGAATGGACCCACAAGAGAGCACGAAAATACTATAAAGGATGTTATTTGCGTGAATTACTGTTTCTGACGCCAGAAACAGGTAATAATTAGTATGAAAAAGTTGTACAGGTTGTATAAATTGAAATTTAAAGATCACTGCTACGACGCTATAGGGTGTATGCGGATGGCATCATATTTATTGCGCTTGGAGGCCATACTGGAGTAGTGAATAACATTGCTCAGCATAGGACAAACTTCATTTAAGCCAATTTTCTTTGGAAAATCCGTTTATTTTGTGTTATTGTTATTTTTCTCACATTACTTGAGATACTAATTCAACATATTTATAGCATCAATGCTCTCAAAAATATTGCATGGTGTTTTTAAAATGGCAAAATGATTTTTTTCCTATACCACCCATGTTATTGAGTTATCCAACATGGCGTTGACTTTAACATGAATGCATAGACCCGTTAGTATGGTTTTAAGACAAAAAAATTAATTTTTTTTTTAAGTCTCAATAAGTGTTTTTTGATATAGTGTATTTTCTTCTGGTCGATACCTTTAAGGGAGTAGATTACAGACTTGGCTTGGAGCCGTTATTATTATGTAATATGTATATTAAAGTCAAATGGGAAGAAAATTATTTTTACAATATTTCTTTCTACAGAGAAAAACAAGAGCTCTTATTTTAAAGTTTAAAATTTAAACTATTATTTAATTAATTTATTATTATTATTATTTTAAAATTGTATTAATTTTTTCAACTCCTAAAATTATTTGTAATTTGACTAAAAAGATTTGGTGCTAAAATCTGAATTTTCACATTAGCATTGTTATCTTGAAAGTGGCGTAACTTATTAAATCGTGTTTTCATATATTTGATGTTAAATAACAAAACTTTTATTTCATTTGTACTTTATGTTAATTTTATATTCCGTGACCCTTCAGTTTATTATATATCAGCTGGTCACCTACTCCAATTTAAAACAAAGTGTCTGTACCCTTCCCTTTTTTTCCAGTTACGATTTTCATTGGAAACTAAATCATTTCTGTTTTATTGATTATATTTACTCTTATTCCTATAACATGAATTTAAGATTTCTTCTCAAAGGAATAGACCAGAAGAAAACATAAATATTTACATCACAAGTAAACTTGATGGGACTTACATTAAATAACTTTAGTTTGTCTCACAAACCAACTGTAGCGCCGTACCAGTGATCAGAAACTTCCATTAATGCAACCCACACAACATTTTCATGTTAATTTTTGTCTTTTTCTGACGTCATAAATATGAATATTCACGCAAATAGCATACTTTACAGTATTTTTATACTTTCTTTTAGAACCACATTTACATTCTGGTAAAAACTGTTATACGTTTTGGAGATCCGATTTTGTGTTTAATTATTAATAAGTACAATCATGTTGTTTATTGTGGTCTATGGCTTTAAGGGAAAAGAAGAAGTTATTATAGCCTATATATTCAAAGGGAAAAAAAATGTTAAAATAAAATATGCATAATGATTTTATTACTTGTCATTATTTAATTTAAGTATTTCTTTCTTTTGACGTTAGCTAATATTTTTATTGTCAGTGAGCAGGAAAAAAAATCATTTTGCAGAATCGGAAATAATATTAGATAAAATTCAAACATGCTAAAAGTAATAAAAAGAAAAGAAACAATATTTTTCTTTTCCTAAATTTCGTTTTTTTTTTTTTTTTTTATTATTTTTTTTTAACAAAAATTTACATTTTAAATTGTTCCTAAGAAAATGAATATTTTATTTAAATGCACAAACGTATATAAAAAAACAATTTTCATAATATAAATTGCTATTCTAATAATATTTCCGTTTTTAAGAAATATAAATAGTCATTTTCGCTCTTTTATATAAGTAGGCATGGTATTAATTTGATGAGAAAAGTTTTTATTTGAAAATTTCCTAATCCCATACCAAATTTTTACGAAAAAGGAAATTCTTTTCTTTTTTTATTGTTTTTATTGATTGTAATAAAATTTCAATTTCCTTAAAATTACTTTTTAAGACAGTAATCAGAAAAAGTAAACTTTTCTTATGTATATGTCTATAAGAAAACATTTATTTTTCTAATCCAAGTAATTTTAAATTTAAATCGTTCTTTTATATAATGTTAAAATTGAGGTACTTAAAAATTTTCAAATAAAATTGTCTATATTCATGATTTTATTAATTTGATTATTTCAATCATAATAATGTATCTTTTTTAACGGATTAATTGTAGATAGACAGAATAAAGTCGTTTAATTCGTTCAAACATTACAAAATCACACTTAAATGCAAGAAAAAAAAGTATAATGATTAATGATTTTAAAGGAATAGATCAGAGAGAAACATTATAAGCAATTATATCACAAAACACTTGATGGGATTTACATAAATAACATTAGTTTGTCTCAAAACCTGACAGTAGCCTCAAAGCAGTGATCAGAAAATTTGATTTATGCAACCCGCACAACATTTGTATACTAATTTTTGCATGTTTCTGACGTCATAAACATGAATAGTTACCTTAATTCCATACTTCACAGTATTTTTACGCTCTCTCGTGGGGCTACATTAATATTCTGGTAAAAAATTGATATCAGTTTTGAAGATCCCATTTCGTGTTTATTCATTAAAAAGCGCATGTTATTTTATGTGGTCTATAGCTTTAATTGATAAATTGATAATTAATATAAAATTCTAACCAATGTATTTTTCCTTTTTTGATTACAGGTAAATATGGATTCCCGCATTATATTACTAGATTCTTAGTCCAGATAAATTGCATGGTGATGGTACCACTGTGTGAAGTAATGGTGAGTCAACATAAAAAGTTATTAAAATTACCAGCTTTTAAATACTAGCATGCAAGAAGAAAAAAAAAAAAAAAAAAAAAACGTTGATGAAATAATGTTGCACAATACATTAAGTTTTGCAAAATAAGAATTGTGTTGAAATTTTAATAATAAAAAAAATAATAAAAAATGACAAATGACAACAAAAAAAAAAAAAAAAAAAAAAAAGGAAATGAAATGAAATGAAATGAAATGAAAAAAAAAAACTATTATTATTACATACAAATAAAATAGTTTTAAAAATATGTACACGCAATAGCATTTTATTATAAATTTGATCAGATAAAATAGGCGACTTTAAAGAACCGAAACAATATAAGAAGTCACATTTACACGCTATAACTTATTAACCGTTTATTAAAATATCCTGCTCACAAAAATAATAATAATGAAAAAATGTCATTGAACTTGAATAGCGTGATTATGTTTTTATAAAAATATTATACTTTTTTTTTTTTTTTATATAATGGTTTTGAATGTCATATACCACTTCGTTAAAATACATGCCGTATTGTTTTTTATACAAAAACTAAATTATTGTTTACAATGTGTTTTTTAACTATGATTTTAAGGAAAATTTGAAAATGTTAAGCATTATTCACATGACGCGTAAATTTGACGCGCGTCAACGTGCGTCGACGTGCGTATCAAAGCTGGAACAATGTAAACAAATGGAGCCGTTCACATGTAATTTTCAAAAACCATGTGAACGGCTCTATTTGTTTACATTGTTCCAGCTTTGATACGCACGTCGACGCACGTTGACGCGCGTCAAATTTACGCGTCATGTGAATAATGCTTAAAATGTTTGAAATTTATTGTTGTGAAATACACGTAATTAACGGTATAATTTTCTCTGCGCCATTCCAGAAGAAGAAAAAAGTTACTGTATCATGCATTACAACTTTTAAAAGTAAAATAGATACAATATAATATATTTTCTTTATATTTTTTAAATTATAATTCTATTAAATCTTTTGTATATATTATACATAGTACTTGATTTTTAATATGAAATTAAATATTGTTATATTTCAATATTTATCATCTTTTTATTTTTTTATTTAAAAAAAAGGATTATATATTAATTTATTGCACTAACAATCTATCAATATTAACAGTAAAATAGAGAAACAATAGCTAGAAAGTTTAGTAGATAGACATATAGAATACAATGTGATAACTTTTCTAATGCAACATGTGAACTAATTTCATATTATAATCCTAGGTCAAAAAAAAAAAAAAAAAGAAAAGAAAGAAAGAAAGAAAATTAGTATTCTAGTAGTTTATGGAAAAATATATTAAAATTTTAGCAATGTATTAATTCAAAAATAATAACAATCTATGTGTTATTATGTTGTATCTTTTTTTTGCTTATGTAAAGTTTACGTTGCACTGTTGTGGTCAAGGTTTTGTACAACAGGGCTGTCAAGCCCTCACAACGCCTCAATAAAGTTACTTATTATTTATTAATATTTCATAGACAATGAAACGATATAAATAATTCTTGCAAATAATAATAAAAACTACTCCTTTTTCAGAACTATGCAATACAAATATTTATATTTCAAATCCTATGCCTAATAACATAGCAAAAAAAAATTAAAATACGTGATATATTTTTATATAGACCGGTTGCACTCATATTTAAGAGCCATCATTTTGTTGGTCAGAAATACATAGGCCAGCATAGGAAAAACGTCATTTTTAATTTTTTTTTTAATAGCAAAAGAAGCTTCAAACCTCAATTAGAGCCTTATTTCTAGCTCCTAATAAGCTCGAAGAATATGAGAAACATCATTCAGTTGAAATAAACTCTTTTTATGTGAAAAATTACGAAAAATGACGTTTTGCCCCTATGCTGGACAATGCATTATAGGCACCACAAACATGGCGACAAAGCGCAAGGATGTGCAAGGGGTCTATACGTATAATAATTATATACGTATACTATGTGATAAGAAAAAGTATTTCTATTCTTTTGTATACATAATATTAAGATTAATATTCTAAAGCTGTCACGTTTAAAATAAATTACATGTTAGTTAAATGGACGTACAGTATATGCATGATTAATTATATTAGAAAAATTATACAACATTGTTCTTTGTTAGACATGTGAAGTAAATCCTATCATCTAAACGATCATTTATAATAATTCGCTCGTCGTATTTATATAGCCTAAGAACAAAGTTAAAGTAATAGACCAGAGAAAAACATAAACATTTATATCACAAAACACTTCATGGGATTTACATAAATAGCATTCGTTTATTTCAAAACCCAACAGTAACCCCGTAGCAGTGAACAGAAAATTCAATTTATGCAACCCACACAACATTTTCATACTAATTTTTGCTGTTTCTGACGTCATAAACATGAATTTTTCACGCAAATTGCATACTTTACAGTTTTTTCACGCTCTCTTGTGGGGCTACATTTACATTCTGGTAAAAATTATCATCAGTTTTGTAGATCCCATTTTGTGTTAAATGATTAAACGCTATTTCACGTGGTCCATGGTTTTAACATAGTATGTTTCAAATTGTGTAACAGTTCTAGCTTCACGTTAATAATATTTTAAGGGTTGTATATAGATGCCTTGTATCTCAAAATTTAAAAAGTAAACTTAAGAATTTAACGATTCCATTGGAAAGTAAATTGTAACAGCTACATATGATAAAATTTTCAGAACCCATGACCAAAATAAGACAGAAAATAGTCCTGGAAAATAAACATGGACTCTTGTGGAACTAACACTTCAAAAAATCATAAATTAAAATCTAGCATGGTAATCCCCCTCTTTTTTTCTCTTTTTTTTTTTTTTTTTGTTTTTGTTTTTGAAGATACCAAATTCTAATGTCTTACTGTGCACAATTACAGATTTTTAATTCTTTATACAATTTTTTAGTCAAATCCCGCAGTACCTGATTTCCCGCCTTAAGGCATGAACGTTAACCAAGTTCACCGTTCAGTGTTGATATTTTTTACAGGTTGCTTAAATTAGGTATACACATTCTTTCATAACAATTAAGATTTTAATGAATGAATTATATTTTCTTGTAAAAGATAGTCAATACAACTTTCTGCCATTTTCTCTATTTTTAACCTAAAAATAAAATACTATTATAAAAATTATTATTATTATTAAAGGAAGATAATTATATCAAATATTAGTTAAACATTAACTTGGAAGTAATAACAGGTCACTCTAAAAAAATGGTGCATTACTTTAGTTACAAATACTAACTTATTTAAGATAATCACTTTTAGATTATTATGAGTAGCTAAAATAATGTATTTTAGCAAGTTATTAAAATAGCTAATTTAAGTTGTTTTAAGTTTATTTAAGCCATTTTAAGTTAAAATAGCTATTTTTAATAACTTGTTAAAATGCATTATTTTAACTACTCATAATAACTTAAAAGTGTATATCTCAAATAAGTTAGGATTTGTGATTAAAGTAATGCACCATTTTTTAGAGTGAGGTATTGAAGTAGGGTGTAAATTACTAAAGTCATGTTAAAAACAACGCATTGTTAGATCACTCAATAACATGAAGGCCTGTATAGGATAATGAGAATGAGTTACTCATTTTAACAGTTTAAAAATACGTTGTTATAGTTTTGATAATATTGATGCTGTAAATAGGTTAAATTAATATCTCAAATAAATATGTAAGAAAAAGAATTTACTAATAAAGGAACAACTGTTTTGAGGCCGACTATAAGCAATTTCAGTCACATCCGCTTCCGTTTCTATTTACTACGCATGCGCAGTGCGTCGAAACGGAAGTGAGCAAAATCGCTTGTCAGATTCGAAACAGTTATTCCTTTATTAGTCATCAAGGGATTTCCCAAAGAAAATACCAAAAAAAAAACAAAGTTTTCAAATAAACATTTCTAAGTTAATAGTTTGATTAGCTATACTGTATAATAGCTCGTTCAGCAAAGTCAGACTTCCGGCGCAACTTTTGTGTCGATATGTTCCTTTGTTGTAACAGCTGATTATGACTTCGTTACCTGTTTACTACGTTTATACATATGGTCGATCATTGTTATTTCTTCGTTTAGAACTTTGAACTTGATAAGAATGAAAGAAACTCCACACAAAAAAGTTCCATGCTCTTCATGTGACTCAATTTTTGTCAATTTTGTTAGCTCAAAAAACAAGATCAACCAATGACATGTGTCGTATTTTGTTGGTCAGCCAATCACTGTTGTTGAGATTCACTTTACTTTACAGAACAAGCTAATATTTATCATTGATATGTACAACATGGCGTCTAAGTCCATTGAGTATGTTACCATGTTGATAATCTCTATAGGGTGTGTGCATTCATGTTAAAGTCGACGCCATATTGGATAACTCAATAACATGGGTGGCATAGGAAAAAAAATCATTTTGCCAGTTTAAAACCACTAGGCAATATTTTTTAGAGCATGGATGCTTTAAATATGTTGAATTAGTATCTGAAGTATGTGGGAAAAATAACAAAAAAATTAACCGATTTCGCAAAGAAAATTGGCCTAAATGAAGTTTGTCCTATGCTGAGCAATTTTATGCACTACTACATTATGGCCTCCAAGCGCAATAAATATGACGCCATCCGCATACACCCTATACAATAGTATATAATAAATAATAATAGTCTATAATAGAGCATCATTGTTTTTAGCCATTTTAATAGTTACTAGTTCCTAGTGTTTAATTAGACACTCGAAAATAATTCCACATGTTGCATTTTGAAAATACTGCTAATACATAGAGCAAATGTATCTAATGATTCATAATCTGTATTTCAGTCAGTTTTTAATTAATAAATATAATTTTTATGTAAATATCAATAAAAATCTAAAAAAATGTATCTAATTATTTTACCAAATTATTTTTTATTTAAACTAAAATTGAAATATTACTGAAATATTGTATAATTTTTGTTGAAATTATATAATAATATTAAATATTTATATATTTTTTCTTTAGTAAATAATATTATATTATATATAAAAGAATAATAATAATTATAACACAAAAAACTTTAAATGAAGCTCTACGTATGTGAAATTGCAATATTTCGGTAATCATTAGCCTGGAATTTGACTAAAAAGTCGCAATAAAGGAAAATTCTGAAATTTTGCATGGTGATATAAAAGTTTAAGGCAACTTCAAAAATGTAAAAATTTTGGGGTGTCGCCATGCTAGATTTTGAATTATGTTTTTTTGAAGTTTTAGTCCCATAAGAGGCGCTGTTAATTTTAGTAAAATTCAAAAATTCTTTTCTCTCTTATCTGATGGTCACGGGTAATGAAAATTGTATCATGGGTTGCTGTTATCATTAAGTTTGAGGTGAAATCAAATATTAGTAACTTTTCTTTTTAGAGTTTGAGATACAAGCCAATTAAAGACAACCCTTAAGGCTTGAGAAACATACTATACAATAAAGGTGTGTTTCCCACCTAGATTAGGTGACATTGTAGTATTATCAATATCTCTACTAAGTTAATATTAATATTTATTGCAATTTACAGTATTCATTATATTTATATCTTCAAAGTTCTAGTTCAAAGTTCTCTGTAGACCGGTTGCACTCATATTTAAGAGAGGCCATTTTGTTGCTCAGGAATACATAGGCCAGTATAGGAAAAACGTTATTATTTTTTTTTAGTAGCAAAAGAAGCTTCCAACCTTAATCAAAGCCTTATTTCTATAGCTCCTAATAAGAATATGAGAAACATTTGTTCAGTGAAATAAACTTTTTTTATGTAAAAAATTAGGAGAAATAATGTTTCTCCTATATGCTGGACAATGCATTAGGTACCATAAACATGGCGACAAAGCGCAAGGATGTGAAAGTGGTCTATACGAAAAATTAGGAGAAATAATGTTTCCCCTATGCTGGACAATGCATTAGGTAACACAAACATGGTGACAAAGCAAAAGGATGTGCAAGAGATCTATAGGGAGTGTATCCACATGACGTCATACTGAATGCATTTTGACATAATACTGGATAAATAAACATCATTGAATGCTCAGCATATAGAAAAAACATGGTTATTTATGTATTTTCTTGGGAAAATCAGTTAATTTTATTATTTTATTAGTCTCATATACTTGAGATACAAATTCAACTTATTAACAGCATCAATGTTTTCAAAAATATTGCTTAAAATTTCTAAATTCGCAAAACGAGTCATTTTCCTATTCCGGTCCATGATGTTGAATATAATATGAATGCATACATCCTATACTGCGAAGATGCTATACTATTATGTAGATGCAGATTTTTTTTTCTTCATAGTATTATTATTTTTTTTTTATACTTATAGTTATAAATTATTGTTTTAGGATTATCTAATTTCCTAGATTTCAGTTATATGCAAAATAAAACAGTTTTTCTTGTTAAACCTACTAAAATAAAAGTAAACTATAAATTTAAAGAGAATTTTCATATCAAAAACTAATTGTTTTATGATTAGCAGTACTCGTTGCCAAGTTCTATTTTTTATATTATATAATACAAAAAAAAAATCTATATATCTACACAAGGGAATGGTTTCTGTGTATACACAAAGTACTTTATAATTTAATTAATTTTTAATGATATATCAACATAGAATGCAACAATAAAAATGCAACAGAGCCTGGCATTTAAAATTTTATGACATATATGTAACTGATTTTTATACTTGTAGTTAATTAATAATATGTCAAACATTATTAATGTCATAAGTTTTATTTTTCTCATGTTTTTTTTTTTTTTTTTTTTTTTTTTTGCTCATTTAATGTATTATTATGTATGTATAATGTATAAAACAACAACAACAACTTAGAAGTAATGAAACAAATCTAAAACAATAAACATTTCATTCTTGAAATGTATTTCTTTAAAGGCATAGACCACATTAAACAACATGGTGCTTAAACACAAAATAGGATTTCTAAAAAAATTGACATTTTTTATTAGAATGTAAAATGTTGTCTTACAAGAGAGCGTAATTTTACTGTAAAGTATGCTATGTATAATATACTGTGAGTATGCTATTATACCACTTGAGTGACAATTCTGGTTTCTGACATTAGAAACTGCAGTAAGATGCAGATGTTGTGCAGATTGCATAAATTGACATTTTCTTATCACTCTACGGTACTCTATATACAGTTGGGTTTTGAGACAAACTAATGTAATTTATGTAAAAAGTCCCTTCAAGCGTTTTATGATATAACTGCTTATGTTTTCTTCTTGTCTAAGTCTTTTAAGTAAACTTACATACTAAGATACACATACATTCAGGTTTTTAAATTTAATGCAAAGGAAAATTAAAATAAAATTTAAGTTCTATTACACAAAATTATCTTGTGAAATGTACAACTGAAATCTCTTAATTATAAATTTTGCTTGATACTTTTTCATTCTTTCAAGTTTCATGTGTTCTAGCAGACTATTAAATAGACATTATTCACCATTGATCTAAATTAATAAGTATTTTTATTTATTTTTCAAATTTTCAACAAGAAGCATAGTAAATAAATCTTGCATGATAATAAACATTGGTAATATTATTGTAAGACGGTACGATGTTCAAAATATCTAATTTTAACTTATTTCTTATAAAACTATTAAAAATTAATTTAAATATTTTCAAGTAATAATAATTAAAAAATAAGCTTTAATGAGAAGATCGAAAACGTGTTAAAAAAATTTGTAAATTTCTTTGTTTAATTAAATGTAAAGTCTATTATTTTCCATCATATTTGCTGTCTTTCATGCAGCTTTCATTCCCTACTAATGTTTAAAACGTTTAAATATGAAAACATCTTCTCTTGATTTGAAATTTTCTCTATCTACATTTGTGTATATAATAAATGTATATAAATATTTTGCATAAAAATAATAATTAAACTAATTTTTATTAAGTACAAATTTACATTAAAATTAAATAAAATGCATTTAAATAATTTTAATTATAAATAAAAAAAGTATTAAAATAATTTAACATTAAATATTTTATTGGTATAATTTATATAAAATAATAAAAAAAAATCATAGTTATATTTTGCATAAGAAAATGGTTAAAACGGAAAAACTTCATTTTCTTATTTATTTTCTTATATTTATCTTCAAATTACGGTTACAATATAGAATTAAACTTACGGGAGTAGGGTACAGACGTCGGCAATTAGACTCAAAATTTTCTCGTCAAAAAAATCTGAATTTTGTATAATGATACTTCAGCTTGAGACAATTTCAAATATATAAAAATTTTAGGGGGTCACTGTGCAAATTAATTTTTTTAATGATTTTTTTTAAATTTAAGCCCATAAGGCCAAATGTTAATTTCAATAAGTTTTTACTTTTTTTTTCGGAACGGTCAAACATCTTGAAATATTTATCACGGCTAGGTGTAACCCTTAGCTACACAATGTCACCACATTTAGACCCAAAACACTTCTAGTTTTTCAGATATAAGGTTGATACCCTACTGCCTTAAGAAATAAAAGTCATATCTATGACTTTAAATTGCACACGTTAGATAAATATTAAATAATTTTTTATGAATATCATTTATGTTGCTACGTGACATTGTTATAAACTGAAATTTTATGCCAAAGTTACTGATTCCACTTTTCCTTGTCATATATAATGAGACACTGTAGGAGACATTTGCACCCTGAATGTTAATACATCTCAAATATTTGAATATCATAAAATTTTCATTAAAAGAAATTATAAAGCATCTAAAAATATCACATGTATTTAAAATACTAATTTCATTTATATAATATATATAATATATTGTAAAATCAATATTATAGTGATTTGATTTGCGCAAAAGGAAAAATTGCAATATATTATGGTAAGATCACCTGCTTGCTTGTCAATATCTAGGTCAAATCTCTCTCTCTCTCTCTCTCTCTCTCTCTCTCTCTCAATGCTCGGGGTGATTGGGGTGTGGTTTGATAAGTTTGGGGTGGGGCTGTGGAGGGAGAACAGAGTAAAGAATTACTGCAATAAACTGTGCTGTGTGGATTGTGGGGCATAGAATTGTAAGAGAGAGAGAGAGAGAGAGAGAGAGAGAGAGAGAGAGAGAGAGAGAGAGAGAGAGAGAGAGAGAGAGAGAGAGAGAGAGAGAGAGAGAGAGAGAGTTATATTATGTGGAAAGGTAAAGGTTAAATTTACATGTTCTATTAAATTATCAAAAATTCGGATACAATATGGACTGAGTTTAAATTATATGAGCAAAATGTTCATTATATACAGAAAATTAAATTTCAAGTATATTTTAGATTTTATTATTATTTCTTTTATTTTTATATTACAATATTTAAATATTATAATTAACCCAGCCCCCCCCCCCCCCCCCATGGTTTAATGCTACATGCACTTTCTTTCTTAATGAAAAGATACAAATGAACAGATACAATGAACAGTGTCTTCTTATTGTTTAAAGTTTACTAAATAAATATAATTGGAAAAAAAAATACATAAGAAATATTTAGGTAACTTTGATGCCATTTTTAACTTTTTAGAATGAAAGGTGTGTGCACATGACGTCTTTCTGAATGCTTTTCGATGCTCGTCTTGAGCAATGAATAACATTGATTGAACGTAGTTTTTGGTTATTTTCCTTTGCAAATTAGCAATTTTTTTTAATTATTATTATATTTTTCTTTCATATTTGAAAAACTAATTCAACCTGTTAATAGCATCAATTCTCTTAAAAATATTGCGAAGTGTTTTTAAACTGGCAAAATGAGTTATTTTCCTATACTGGCCTATGTTATTTAGCACTCACTTATACGGCGTCGACTTTAACATGAATGAAACACCCCTATACTATAAATAATAATCTTAAAATTGAGAGTTTGTAATTTAACGCCTATTTTACACGGGTAGTTTTAATGAAAGGGTTTAGCTTTCGTGTTACACCGTGTTATATAAGCAGTAAACTGACATTGAAAAGGAATTCGGCTCGTTTACTGCTTATATAACACGGTGTAACACGAAAGCTAAACCCTTTAATCTTAAAATTAATTAACAATATTTTCCTTCTATATATGAAATAATTTTGGTAATGCTATACAAAATAGCATGCTTTTCTAAATAATGGCGTGAATATTAGTGGAGTCTGAATAATATAACTCATTTATTTCAAAATTTGTAAAAGATGTCAGAAATTATACAAATATGAATTAAATTTAGTATAAATCTTTAAAAAAGTATTTGACTATTTGATAGATGCTTCTCTTTGTTAGAAATTGAGAGAGAGAGAGAGAGAGAGAGAGAGAGAGAGAGAGAGAGAGAGAGAGAGAGAGAGAGAGAGAGAGAGAGAGAGAGAGAGAGAGAGAAGAATATATCCATAAGATTTATGACTATAAAATTTCCATATTTTATTAAATAAAATAAAATTTCTTTCAAATGAAACAATGGTATTGATTTTATAATTTATTATGCACTATTAATAATGAAATGCATTCTATATTATATAGAAATCTTTAACGTTATATATAATCTCTATATTATTATTATTATACCTTTTTGTGGCTGAGAAAAAAGTACTGCAATATTTAATCAGTGTAATGGAATTTCATTAGAATATTTATAAGGTAGTTAAAATTGAGTTAAAGAATGCATTTTGGCTCTATTCAATTTATTTCAATGAACGGTATATTATGCAGTGAATGAAATTGTACTTTTGGCTCTATACACATTGGAAATTTCGTAAAGGAATTTAATTTGAATTCTTTATATTGTTCATTCGTATGTAGGGAGAGAGAAGGAGAGAGAGAGAGAGAGAGTATTGTACTAAAATAGAATGAATTATTGTAGTATACGTTTTTCGAATAGAAATTTAATATTCTAAATGCATTTTTTTTCTTACCCCCATACTTCTAAAGGAACTAAAAAAAAAGAGAAAATGGTAAAATATTTACGCAATATACTATCTATAGGATATTAAATATTTATAACCCAATATAATATTCATTGCCTTATATTAAATAATAAATCCCTTATACTATTTTACACTGTATAGCAGCTGTACTTACACTTACTATTCCTTTAACTAAACGTTTTATGCACCAAATAAAATAAGCTGGGGAAGAGGAGAGAGAGAGAGAGAGAGAGAGAGAGAGAGAGAGGTTATACATGCTATGTTCTATATTCAAATAAATGCATATAATGTAATGCATTCAACTTTTGTTCCTTTTTCTTTCTTTCTTTCCTTCATTCTTTTTTTTTTTTTTTTTTTTTTTTTTTCCTCGAACTTTATACTGTATTTTATAGCTACTGTATATAGAACTTTAAACATACAGTAAAAAAACTGTAATATAAACTTTTATAAATTCAAATATATAGGTCAATACTTTGATATTCAAATTTTTTTTATTATTCAATAAAACAATTTTTGTACATTTTTTTTTATTCAAACTTATTTGTACACACATTGTGTTTAGTAAATAAATAAAATAAATTATATAAAATTTCAAGCATATTTGATTACAATAAAATATTTATTATTAAATAAAGTATTTTTTTTATTTAAAACAATAAAATGATATAAAATAAATGATTATAATTAAAATGATTTTTATATATATATTTACCATTATGTATTAACAATTTTTTTTAAAGTAACAATATTTTTATTATTAAGTTAATAAAAAATATACTATAAATTAAACAAGAATACATGTTATTTATGATTAAGCATTAAATGATTTGTTTATAGCGTTATTACACTTACTTCCAATGCCTATTATCGTTAATTGAAAAGAAAATGACACGAATTAATATTATAAAGTTGAATAGTTTAAACAAAATTATAAGAAAGTGTTGAACAGTTATTTCTTATTCTTTATTTTGTATCATTATACCGTTATTAAGGGTTGTATTCAGATGGCTTGTATCTCAAAATCTAAAAAGAAAACTTCGAAACTTTTTGATGCAATTTGAAAGTTAACAGTAACAGCTACCTATGATAAAATTTTCAGAACCCGTGACCATGAGATAAGAGAGAAAATAGTTATTGAAATTAACATGGGCTCTTATGGGACTAAAACTTCAAAAAATCATAATCTAAAATCTAGCATGGTGACCCCCCAAATTTTTTACATTTTTGAAGATACCATATCGTAATGCACACTGCAAAATTTCAGATTTTTTTTTCTTTACAAATTTTTAGTCAAATCCCGCAGTATCTGATTTCCCGCCTTAATGAAGCATTTGAAAGTAATAGTAATAGAGCTGTAAAAAACTCGAAATTTGTTTAGTCCGGTTTGACTTGAAACCCGGGTTTAGCTTGAAATCGAGCTTAAACAAAAAAAAACGAGCCAAAGCTCGGAAAGCTTGATATTTGACCCGAAGTTTGTAAACTAGCTTTTAAGCCTATGAAGAAAAAAGCTCGATTTTCATTATGAAAAATCTGTTTTTGAAGGATAAAAGTCATAAATAAAATAAAATCATTTTTAACAGCTTATTTTGCATGACAGTATATTAAAAACACCATTTTAAGCAAAAATTACAAACTTTTTTTCTTGCTTTCTGCAAAAACTGTTCTTAAGCTCGATTAATTTTCAAAATCTCGTTTTTTTTAACGAGTTATTCACGAGCTTAACTCAAAATAGCTCGTTTTAGAGCTAAGAGCTTGTAACCCGGGTTAACCATTCAAAAAAAAAAAAAAAAAAAATGAGCACCCAAAGATTTTGGCCCGGGTGGGTGCTCGAACCGGTTTAAATTTACAGCTCTAAATAGTAATCATCTCTTTGAACACAAAAATAATACTTATTTAATAATAATAAAAAAATACATATATAAAAAAAATAATTAACTTCAGTACAGTGGTATTACAAGTCAAATACACATGTAAATTAACAACACAATTCAAAATTACATGAGCTATATACTGAACATTATTTACTGGATTAATCAATGCCAAAATAATATTTTGGCGTAAAGTCTGTATCGATTGAGTGTTAAGTATGATTTGTTATAAACTGTGGAATGAGCTATCGAGAAATATTTGTATTATTTCGTTCAAAAATGTATTTAAAAATAAAGTTGATTCTATATTGCTGTTGAGATAATATTCAGCCAAAATTCTATAATTAAAGGCATAGACCACAGAAAACAACATGTGCTTTTTAATGAATAAACACGAAATGGGATCTTCAAAACTGATAAACAATTTTTACCAGAATGTTAATGTAGCACCACGAGAGAGCGTGAAAAAACTGTAAAGTATGCAATTTGCGTGAATATTCATGTTTATGACGTCAGAAACATTCAAAAACTAGTATGAAAATGTTGTGCGGGTTGCATAAATCGAAATTTTCTGAGCACTGCTGTTGGGTTTTGAGACAAACTATAATGTTATTTATGTAAGTCTCATCAAGTGTATTGTGACATAAATACTTATGTTTTCTTCTGGTATATTCCGTCAAAAAAGGAAAAAAAATAAAGTTTGTATGTTAAAATGTGCATAGTTAAAGTATTATTAGTTGTTCAAACATCGTTGGTAATGTTGTAAAGTGCAATTCATACAGAGCAAAGAGCAATAATACAGAAGCTCACCAGCGTGTTCCATTCGGTAACCAGTGGGGTCTAATTCTGTAAATTTTTTGCATTGTTCTCCATAAACATATTTGCACCATAAAAATCAAACAGTTTCATTCGTTATAGGGTGTATGAGCATTGATTGCGCTTCGACGCCATAATGAAGCAATGAACAACATTGCTCGGCATAGGAAAAAAAGTAGTTTTTGGACAATTTCGTTTGAAAATTAATATATAATAATATATTTGTGGTTTTATTATTTATTTACTCGCTTACTTGAAAACCTAATTCAACCTGTTCACCGCATCATCGCTTTAATACGTAGTATTTTTAAATTGGTAAAATGTGTCATGCATTTTTCCCCATACCGGTCCATGTTATTTAGTGTTTACTTATTTATGAAATCTACTTTTGTATGAATGCAATCATTTTATATAGCCTAATTAGGTATACCGTGAAGTAAGAAAACAAAATTAAAGAATTTGTAAAAAAAAAAAAAAAAAAAAAAAAAGACAAAAGACAAAAGAAAGAAAAAAAAATTAATGAAAAAGTCTAATTTATAAATATTAAAAACCTTGTAACTAATTTGCTTTACACTTCATTAAAACTTGAGAAAATAAAAAAATCTACTTCTTTTCAAGAAAGATCTCATAGAGTATAAAAGGGTAATTTGTCAGGATTTTCTTTTTTTTTTCACGCAATAAAGTTGATAAAAATTAGTGGTAAGGCTATGTTCTCACTATTACGATTAAGATGACCTCAAAAAAATATTTTATCTTCACTAACAGACCCTTTTATTTTTCCAAAGAACACTACTATATTTATATGAAGGAGATTTTATTGCGATAAAAACATCTAGGGTAAAATATACTCTAGTGCCAAAATAATACTTTGCATTTATATTGTATATAGAAGAACAAACACACGGAGAAAATAAATGCATTGAGAGAATTTGCATTTTTTTTTTTATGACTAATAAAGGAACAATTCGCATGTGCAGTAAATTGAAATGGAAGCGAATGTGATCGAATTCGCCTAAATAAAATAATAATTTTTTTTATATATTTTATCATTAATGTAATTGATGTGCCTTATTATTGTTTTCAAACTTTAATTTCTAAGTCATTTTTATTTATATTTGTATAGTTTTTTTCATATTCTTATCAAGCTACATTATTCTTAAGAACCAACCATAGTACTTTATTACGCCCTTATTGTTGAGTATAACTACTAAATATGATTGATTCTTAAAAAATTATATAATATATTTATTTATAATATTTAAAAAATAATAATTTTATATTGTAAATATATATTATGAACTACTTATATATGATTTAAAAGTAATACTATTTAAATTTAATAAAAAATACTACTACTAAAATACTAATTTTAGTATTTAAATTATTAAAATGTACAAAACTTTTTTTTCCAGTGTAAGGAATGATAACCTATTAAAACGATAGGTTGAAAAGGGTTTTATATGTGTGTGCAAGTGTGCAAACTGCAAAGATAGATATGATCATGAAAAAGAGAGAAAGAGCGAGAAGATAAAGAATTATGTAGAGAGAGAGAGAGAGAAAAGGAAAGTAGTAATTTATAGAAGTGACGTCAAATATATCTTTTTCTTTATTGATTTGAAAGCCCTACTCCCCCTATACTCCCAACACTTTTCCTTCCTATATACCCCCAAGTGTATATATGTGAGAAAAGTTTTCTAATTAGAACATACCATCAGAAGATCGCGAGTAATATAATGAAAAATTACTTTATATATAACAAATTATCAAACTTCTCTATTTTATGTTATATTAATATCTTAAATATAAGAAAATCAATATTATTTTATAGATTAAATAACATGTATTATGTAATTGGTATTAATTAAACATGAAAATGGTATTTAGGTATGAACTTTATTTAAAATTAAACATTTTTGGTGCATTAGTTTTCTTAAAATAATAAATAAAAAAATGCATTTTTTGTGTTTATTGTCATCCAAGAAACAGTCAGTTTTACTTGCCCGATACATTCATGGTGGTACACACAGTACAGAAATAAATTACAAATATAAAAAAGTACATGAGAAATTATACAATAATACAAAAACTTGATGCAATAGTAATTACACATACAGTTTTGTTATGCGTTGATAAGAATCGTATAAAAAACATCTACTTCCACTGAATTGCATGTGGACTAATAAAGAAGCAACTACTTTAACGCCGAATATAAGCAATTTCAATCACATTTCCATCCACTTTAACGTATTGCACATGTGTAGTAAGTAGAATCGGAAGGGGTGTCATAAAAATCGTTTAAAGTCTGTCTCAAATTAGTTACTTTGTTTATTTGATCCCGCATTTGTTTTCTAATTCCTTTTCGCCAGCTGATTTGGTATGATTTGCTAGCATGCTCTACCGAAATGAATCGAAATATTTTTGTTCTTAATACTATTAAATACTTTAAATGAGCTCTTGCAGATAATTTTTATAATGGAATCTTATGTCAGTTTCTAAAATCTGGAAAAATAAAGTATACCAGAAACACGTGACGGTAAAAGTAAGGAAAAAAATCGCACCAGGGACAATTATTAGCTGTTTTAAATTATGTAGAACGTTGAAGGAATATTTCATTAACTACAATAATATAGACATTATTAAATTTGTGTTATTATCTTTTAACATCATTTTTTTTATATAGTCAAAGTTATATAGCACAGTGGCTTCATGTATACAAGCCCTTAAACAAGGTCCATTCATTTGATTTTCTTGGCCATTTAATTGTAAAATATAGTTGTGTTTATACTTGTTAGATTTGTAATTTCATATACAAAGAACGCGTAAATAAACACGTCATTCATTATGAAAGATAAAAACTAACATTATACTATATAGTATTGTAAGTACACATAATAATATTTTGAATTATTCCACAAATTGGTTATACATGTAGTGAACTCATGGTATTATTACTAAGAACGTTTATATAATCAAAATTAAATTTCTTTTATATATTTCAATACGTAATATTATAAATTCAAATAATAAAATTATAATTATGCTGTTAGTAAACCCTATTCTTTGCTCCTAAAATGACGATCAGCTATGGTTAATCAAATGCAATGCGCATTTTTTAGTGCAAGAAAACAGGGTTTACAAACAGCATTAATAATAACATGGATATACCCCCATAAGCTGCAACACTAATTACCGTTATTTTGATTGTTGCAACAATTAAAAAAAAAATTAACTATTAGAGTTCAATAGAGGTTGCAGCTTACAGCCCGTTCAGTCACATTGAAATAGTAAAAATGTTTGTCAAGTATTGATGTTATGTAACAATGAAGGTTATCTGTGAGGTTCTCAAATTTAATTAGGTTTACGGTTATCTATAATTTCCTCATTTTTTGCATTGAATTACCAAGTTGTTAACGTTTTTGAGACAAATCCCACCGTTCAAAAAAGTTTTTTTTTTTTTAAACTTGCCATATTCTCACGTCTTGGTTATTAATTTTTTATTTTCCATCACCATAATCCGTCATGTAAAGTAAATTAGAAATATTGATCAACGCTGCTATTAGAAAGTTATAAGAATAAGATGAACACATTATATTAGTTTCAATTATAATTCTGTGAAATTTAATAAAATTATTGTTGCATAATTAATTTATAAATTATGATTTAAGAAATAGAAAATGAAATTAATATATATAAAAAAAATGTTTGAAATAAATAATAATTATAATATAATATATTGAAAATTAATCTTCAACTTGAAACTAAAATGTAATTTTTGGTAAAACCAAAACATTACATTCTAATATTATTTAGTTAACACTATGTATATTTTATACATGTGTAAAATTAATATAGAGTAGGGTTGTGACGTCATTATCATGTATAAAGTTAATCGATTTTGACATTCATCTAGGTAAAAAGTTTAATCAAGATATTAAACATGCATATTATGAACTTCAAATTTTTAAAATATAAATATCTACTTTGTGTTGTTATTAGACTTGAAAAAATAAATATTTTATATTATGTATATATGTATATAAATATATATATTTTTTTTTTCATGATAAATCTTTAAAAATATATATTTCTATACTAGGAACACCGGAAAAGAAAAGTTAAAAAAAAAAAAAAAAAAAAAAAAAAAGCTACAACATGAAAAACGTTTTTATAAGTATGGTAATTGTACTATATTTGGCATTTGTGGTTACTGTTTTTTAATAATACGTTCCACTCATTTGAGAGCTTTAAAATTTTTACACAAAAATGATTGACCAAGAATATCTTTTATGCTAAAATTTCAAACGCATAAAATTAGTGGAAGGTATTTAAACAAAATACAACTGCCGATAACTAGTAAATTTACCACATATAAAAATAATAATAATGAAAATCCATTGAGACTCTAAAACAGTATTGGGTACCATTCATTACGGCACTCATAAAAACTATTTTGAAGTCTAACATGAAGTATGCTTACAATATAATTATATTTATAGATCTTATTTAGGATGTTTGCTTTCATATAAAGTGTCAACGCCATATCTGAGCACTAAATAACATTAGCTGATGCTGATATATATAGGAAAATAATACATTTTGCCAGTTTAATATTTTTGAGGGCACTAATACAGTTGCAGTTTACAGGTACATAAAAAAAATTTAAATTCCCAAAGAAATCAACCCAAAAAACGTCATTTCTCCTATGGTATGAACAATGTAATTAATCGCTCCAGTATGGTGTTGAAGCGCATTCAGTATGACGCCATGCGAGTATATCGTATATAAATACTATACAGTACATTAAAACATGATTTTATTTATTAATGAAATAGAACAACAAAATATTACGTATATGTGTTAAAAATAAGAAATGACGTCATATTATCTTTACCTTTTTTTACAATTTTTTTTGTTTTGTTTTGTTTCTTTTAACTTGAATGACAATTTCTTTAACACTTCTGTTTTACACAGAGCGAAGAAGTAGAAGAGAAGTGAGAAGGTAGTTGTTATAATTTAATGTTATGTACTTTTAGTGTCTCTCTCTCTCTCTCTCTCTCTCTCTCTCTCTCTCTCTCTCTCTCTCTCTCTCTCTCTCTCTCTCTCTCTCTCTCTCTCTCTCTCTCTCTCTCTCTACACGTTACATGTATGTGAAGCATTTTGAATTAAACATTGCTCTAGGGTTTTCTCTGACGTCATTTCATTTCTTAACTTACATCTGCTTTTAAATCTTATACTTTGAAAAAATAAAAATGGAATACTTAGTTGCAATAAACTACTTTATAAGATATTTATTAAAAATTTATTTCCATAAAATATAACTTTTTCAAAACCATTTTAAATTGATTAAAATAATGTTATAATTTATGAAGAACGTTACAGAAGTTCAAAATATAAGATTTGTCTGTTTCATTCTTTTTTTCAAGTTATTATTTTGTTAATTTAATTTATCACTTTTTTTAAATTTTTTTTTCCGTCTATAGAATGCTGCGATGCAAGGTTTGTCTCTGTATAAATCTTGGCTGCGATGTATTTTTTTAACGGCAGTGATGTACGGCCAATCAGATACGTATGGTGCTTAGGAAAACAAAAATTAGTGTTTTTTTAAATTTATTTTTATTATTATTATTATTTTTTTTTTTACTTTGTGTAATCTACATAGAATACATACCAAGATTTTTTTTATTTATTTAAAAGAAGTATAAGTGTATTTCCAATTAAAAATTGTAAGCAAATTTTATGAAAACGCCGCAGGTACATTTTTGCAATAACAAAATAATGAGTGTATGATATTCAGTAAGCCATCTATATATAATACAATGATAATAACAGCTATTTAAAATATTTGAAGTTCATTTTTATAAATATTGGCCTTGTTTTCTGTTTGTTTGCATTCTGAACTATGAAAGATAGCGTGTGAGTAAAAAAAATAAAAAATAAAAAATCATTTCTACGAACATATAATATTATTATATATTTTTATCCAATATTATTATATATAACTGCAATTTTTTTTTTCAATTAAATACGAAAAAAATTCTACGAATTTTTTGTAAGTTTGTTCAGTAATATCAATAAACGTAGTATGAATAATTTAGTAGGTGTTCAAGGAAATTTAAAATTTGAATTATTTAATACAGATAAAATTGTTTTTCTTTCGTTTAACCGTTTCTTTATATATTTACTTTTCCTTTTTCAAGGATGTTTTATCTTTTAATAAAACAAATAGATGTAAGTGGTAGAGAAAGAAAAAAAGTAATAAAAGTAAAATAACATGATAGTAAACAATCGACATAGATGCTGATGGAATTCTATGGTAACTAAATTATTTAGTTTTATTACATAATAGAAAAATCTATTATTGATTATATATGTGTTAACATTTGATAATAAAATAATAATACTTAAGGGAGTAGGGGACCGACGTCGGCCATTAGACTCAAACTTTTCTCGTCAAAAAAATATGAAATTTTGCACAATGGTACTTCAGCTTGAGACAATTTCAAATATATATAAAAATTTTGGGTAGTCACCGTGCAAATTATTTTTATATGATTTTTTGAAATTGTAAGCCCATAAGGACCAATGTTAATTTCAATATTTTTTTTTCTTTTTTTCGGGATGGTCAAACATCATGAAATGTTTATCACGATTAGGTGTGACCCTTAGCTACACAATGACACCAAATTTAGACCCAAAACTATTCTAGTTGTTGAGATATAAGGTCGGTACCCTACTCCCTTAAGAGAGTCTCCTACGTAATTTGCAACACTTAAATATTGCCAAAACCCTATTCAAGTTTAGTTTTTATAAACAATAATAATAACAAAGGAAAAAAATAAATAAAAAAGCGCTTTGAAATGAACAACTTGCAATGAACGAACTATTAAAAGTAAATGTAAACGTTCTTAATGCATTTCTTATGCAAAATATGTTTGTTTTTTACATAAATACGTTGCAACACTGGACCAATTGCAATGAGACAACTAAAATCATTAATAAATTTAAATATTCTTAATGCATTTCTTATGTAAAAATCATTTTCACTGAAACGTTGTAACAATTAAAAAAAAAAATCATTGCAAGTGGTCTATTAAAATCATTCATTGCTATCAGTCCATTTACGGCATTTTTTTTAATGCACTTTTTAATTATCGTGTAAAAATATTCAGATTTTTTCGAATTAATATATAGTAAAATTTAAAATAATAATAGTTTGCTTTATATGGTATATCCGCATGACGTCATACTGAATGCGTTTCGACGCCATACTGGATCAATGTACAACATGGTTTAGCATAGGAAAATTTTTATTTTTTAGTTATTTTCTTTCGGAAATCAGTTAAATTTTTTTCTTTCCATTCTTGAAAATATAATTCAACCTATTGACAGCATCAATGCTCTCAAAAATATCGATTTTTTGATTTTTTACTACCTATATTTTAATAATAAAGTGTCAATAATTTTTGGACCACTTGCAATTAATGATTTTAATTGTTGTAATGACGATAAAGATTTTTTTTTTGCATGCATGCATGCATGAGAAATGAATTAAGAATGTTGACATTTATTTTAAATAGATCGTTCATTGCATATGATCCATTAAAAAAGTCAGAGAGAGAGAGAGAGAGAGAGAGAGAATTATTATTATTTCTAAAATTAACATCATTAGCTTATAGTTTACAATGCACATAAATTTATTACAAATAAAAAAAAATCGAGAAATAACCAGTAAAAAGAACCTAAGAATACATGAATATGTAACAAATAAAATTGTTAAAAATATATAAAATCAAACGAGACAATAATATATAAATATATATAAAAAAAAGTTTCACAACATCTAAATTATATAATAAAAATATACTTTAAAGTATTTCAATATTATAAGAAGAAAAAAATCACCTAAAAAATTCAATAATAAAATCATGTAATACAAAAGTATAGATAAACAAAGAAACTATATAATATCTTATTTAAATAACATTCTTTAAACGTATTCTATACGTTTTACATAAGAATATAAATAGATAGTATAATATTATACTTGAAACTTTTATAAGTATAATATTAAAATGTATCTATAAATAAAATATCGATTAGCTGATAAAAATAAAGTCAACATTGCGTGTACAAGGTGACGACAGGTGAAAAGAGAGTGAAAAAAAATAGAATATCGTTTTATTATTATATTGTCTTTACAATACTTTTATAGACTCATATTTTTGTATAGAGTTTTTTAAATTTGTTAATTATTATTATTATTATTATTGCGTTGACTGAACCTCATTAAGGCACTCAGCTATTCCCCGATCCTTCATAAACCTACTATTGTTAGTTTCTATGGGTTCATCCAAAACGGATCGGCCACAGTTAAGGCGGGAAATCAGCTACTGCGGGATTTGACTAAAAAGTTTTAAAGACAGAAAAATCTGAAATTTTACACAGTGATACATTAGGATTAGGTATCTTCAAAAATGTAAAAATTTTTGGGGGTCACCATGCTAGATTTTGAATTATGATTTTTTAAAGTTTTAGTCCCATAAGAGCCCATGTTAATTTCAATAATTAATTTCTCTGTTATCTGATGGTCACGGGTTCTGAAAATTTTATCATAGGTAGCTGTTACTATTAACTTTCAATTGGCATCATAAAATTTGGAAGTTTTTTTTTAGATTTTGAGATATAAGCCATCTATATACAATCCTTAAGCAAACATCCCGGCATTCGCCGTAGTAGACTGAAGAAACCGTGGAAATACTCACAAGTCAGTCAGGATGGTCAACAGGTTGACCTTGTCTCCCGAATTTCCAAGAGCTCCCTGCAATCGCCAGGCTTTCATAAAAGCATGGTAATTTTTTTTTTCATCAGTTAATCTAAAAAAAAAGGTTAACTAGAGTTTTTTTTCCCGCCATGAGTAACAACTTTAGACTATGAGAAACTCAAATATGAAAAGTTCCTCTTTTTTTTATTTCGGGGGAGATAAAACTGTAGTCCCATCCCATTGCTCAATGTTAAATATATATATAATTATGTATTGATCCTTGATAAATTGTTACAATAGTTAGTAAAAATACATCAATTACCTAACAGTATGCAATCAGTTATAATTTTTTAATGTGTATTAACTAATAAAGAAGCAACTGTGTTAAGACCGAATATACGTAATTTCACTAACATCCGCTTCCATCAACTGTATGTGTACAGTTCATTGACAATAACATTAAAGACATGACAGCTTCTTCATCATACTTCCATGACCCTTGCTGATACCCGACCTGTCATACAATAACATTGTAAGTATATAGCATATTGTGATGCTACTAACCTTTGCAATAGAGGACTGGGACGTCGTCTGTTTGAGTGAATCTTATGACCACGTTGTGTTTCGACATGCGTGGAGCATTCGTTAGAACGGCTTTGTGTGGGTTATGCCTAATAGTTCTCATCTGGTTAAGCCATAGGAATGAGTTCTGCTCATCTGGTTTAAGAACCAAAGGAATGAGATGGGACGGGTGTGCGGGAGTAATGACGCCAGGATGGTCTATGATCACGACGAAACTCCTGCCATGGGATTTGCGAGGACGATATTCTCGGGGGCATGCAAGTGCATGGATGGCCAGCCCCATAATGAAAGGATGCTAGCTCCTTTCGCCATCTGTGTATACTATGTCTACTCGCGCTTTGCAATACATCTTACGCATCGTCTCGTTGTATCTCTTTACACGATCGTGGAAAACCAGTCTTGGACCTCGACACGAGGATTCACGCGCCCTCTCGGTATTGCGCCTCTTCGGATTTGAGCGCCGTGGGTGGTATGCGTTCCTCTTAAGTTGGCCTTGAGCTGAATCCAGAGTGTTTGTGTATCCAGATTTCCAGCTTTCTAAGTATGCATATTGCGAGGATCAGCGGAACTGTATTGGCTATCTTTTTACTATGTTATTCAGGTAAGAATGTACGACTAACTTGAGATAAATATTTTCTCCCTCCCTCTCTCTATCTTTTTTTAACGTTTGATAGATACTAAGTTTAATTAGTAGAAAATTCATTGTTTAAGAAATAAAAAGAATCATTTTGAATGCCATTATCTTCAAAATAAAAATTTAAAGAAATGGTACAAATAACTTTCAATGTATACTAATAACTCGATAAGAGTGAGAGAGAGAGAGAGAGAGAGAGAGAGAGAGAGAGAGAGAGAGAGAGAGAGAGAGAGAGAGAGAGAGAGAGAGAGAGGAAAAAGGAACGAGTGTAAAATATATTTTATTATTAGCTCATCACCGTTATTTGCCCTGTGTTTTCATTAAATATAAAAAACATTAAATATAAATAAAGAAAATAATAATTATAATATATCTGAAACCAGTAACTATAATTTAAAAATTAATGAAGTTATATTTTAGCTGTATACCACTATACCTATCTTCTATTTTTCGGTAACCTATAAAACTCAGGTGAATTCTCTATCTTCAAAAGGCTAAGCGTTTCAGCATCTATATTAAACAAGGCACGTTTTATAATTTTACAAATAGCTTTTCAAATTTATTTCTTATGAATTCAAAGTAAAAAATAATAATAATAAATAATTAAATAAATAAATAAAATTAAAAGTCCCTTTAAGATATGCAACTTTGTTATCATATCTACACAACTATTTGCCTATCAGTAAGGATACATAATAGTTTTATACTAACGTTGATTAAGGTAGGAAATCAGGTATAGCGGGATTTGGCTCTATGTTTATTATATTTCAAAAAAAAAAAAAAAAAATTATTATAGTAAGGGTATGCTTTTATTTTTTATTTATACTTTACTTCATATGTTATATTTTAAGAGGAAAGGAAAAAAAGAAAAAAAAAATTGTCTGTTCTATTTTTTACTTCGCACACATGATTTGGTGCGGTGGTTGTAACTTAACTGCAGCTGTTCTTTTTCTTTCCTTATATGTGGAATTTTTGTTTTTAAGAAACTTGTAAAAGAAAAAAAAAAAAAAAAAAAAAAAAAAAAAAAGTATATTTTCTTGTATTTTTATAATATATTTTGGGGTTGAGACGGCCGATGGTTTAATTACTTGTGCCTTACCATGTATTATGTATAATGTTTGACAATAAAAAACCCTTTGAAATTGAAAAAAAAATTGAAATTGACTAAAAAGTTGTAAAGAAAGAAAAATCTAAAATTTTGCACAGTGATACATTAGGATAAGGTATAAAGTATCTTCAAAAATGTAAAAAAAAAACAAAAAAAAAAAAAAAAATGGGGAGTCACCATTCTACATTTAAAATTATACTTTTTTGAAGTTATAGTTCCATAAGAGCTCAACGAGAGAGCGTGAAAATACTGTAAAGTATGCAATTTGCGTGACTATTTATGTTTCTGACGTCAGAAACATGCAAAAATTAGTAATATATATATATATATATATATATATATATATATATATATATATATATATATATATATATATATGTTTCGTGGGTTGCATAAAATGAGATATTCTGATCACTGCTACAGATCTACAGTTTGGTTTTGAGAAACTAAAGTTATTTATGTAAGTTACATCAAGTGTTTTGTGATATATATGCTTATGTTTTCTTCTTGTCTATGACGTTATTTTATTTAAGATAAACAATTTTATGTTATTATTTTTGGAGCTAAAATAATGCGTTGAAGTAAATTAATAATGAAAATTGCTATTTTAACTTAAAATACCTTAAAAAACTTAAAACAGCTTAAATAAGCTATTTTTAATAACTATAGCTAAAATGCATTATTTTAGCTATACTCATAATAACTTAAAAAATATTATCTTAAATAAGTTAAAGTCATAGACCGGAAGAAAACATAAGAACATATTTCAGAAAACTTTTGAAGGGACTTACATAAATAACTTAAGTTTGTTTCAAAATCCAACTGTAGATCCGTAGCAGTTAGACAGTTATCAAAAAATTTCATTTTATGCAACCCACGCAACATTTTTTTTTTTTTTTTTTTTAACAATTTTTGCATGTTTCTGACGTCAGAAACATGAATAGCCACGCAAATTGCATACGTTACAGTATTTTAACGCTCTCTCGTGGGGCTCTTATGGTTCTAAAACTTCAAAAAAATATAATTTCAAATCTAGCATAGTGACCCCCAGTTTTTTTTTTTTTTTTTTTTTTTTTTTTTTTTTTTTTTTTTTTACATTTTTTAAGATACTTTATTCTAATGTATCACTTGGTATCACTGTGCACAATTTCAGATTTTGCTCTCTTTACAAATATTTAGGCCAATCCTGATTACCTGATTTCCTGCCTTAAACGACAGTAATAAAAAAATTAATATGTATCCTTAGTGTTAGGCAAATAGTTGTGTAGATATGATAACAAAGTTGCATATCTCACAGGGGCTAAAGTTTTTTTTTTTAATTTTTTTTTTTACTTTTTTTTACTTTTTTTTTTTTTTTTTTTAAGTTATTTTGAATTAATAAGAATTAAATCTGAAAAGCTATTTGTAAAGTAATAAAACATACCTTAAAATGTGCCTTATATAATTTAAAAGAATTCTTCAACATTGAGCAGTAAAATTTCCTAATTTTCTTAAAAGGTACATACAAAGTGATTGATATGATGATATATGTAAGGAGACGTTATGTTTTTGTATATTTTTAAATAATATGTTCTTATGTTGTTATGCATGTGTACTGTGTGTTTATGAGACAATATCTATCTTACTATATGAAATCTTCGAATCAATTAACTTAATTAATTAATTATTTATTTTACATGCTTTAATCAATCGAAGGCATTTTCAAGATCAGAACATCACCTGAGTTTTATATAGGTTACCGAAAGTCAGAAAATAGGTATAATGGAATACGGCTACAATATAACGTCGTAACTTTTTAAATTGTGCTTGTTTTCGGCTTTATATTTATTATTATTATTATTTCAATGTTTTTTATATTTAATGAAAAGACAGGGCAAGTAACGGGGATCAGCTAATAATAAAAAAATATCTACGACTCTTTTCTTTTTCCTCTCTCTCTCTCTCTCTCTCTCTCTCTCTCACTTATCGAGTTATTAGTACATTTAAAATTATTGGTACCGTTTCCTTAAAGTTAAATTTTGATTTTGAAGATAACGGCATTAAAAATAATGCTTTTTATTTCATAATGAAATAATATTTTACTGTTTAATCTTACAGTTAGTATCTTTCAAAGTTTAAAGAAAAAAAAAAGATACAGATAGTGAGAAATTATTTATCCCAAGTTAGTCGTACATTCTTACCTGAACATAGTAAAAAGATAGCCAATACAGTTCCGCTGATCCTCGCAATATGCATACTTAGAAAGCTGGAAATCTGGATACACAAACACTCTGGATTCAGCTCAAGGCCAACTTAAGAGGAACGCATACCACCCACGGCGCTCAAATCCGAAGAGGCGCAATACCGAGAGGGCGCGTGAATCCTCGTGTCGAGGTCCAAGACTGGTTTTCCACGATCGTGTAAAGAGATACAACGAGACGATGCGTAAGATGTATTGCAAAGCGCGAGTAGACATAGTATACACAGATGGCGAAAGGAGCTAGCATCCTTTCATTATGGGGCTGGCCATCCATGCACTTGCATGCCCCCGAGAATATCGTCCTCGCAAATCCCATGGCAGGAGTTTCGTCGTGATCATAGACCATCCTGGCGTCATTACTCCCGCACACCCGTCCCATCTCATTCCTTTGGTTCTTAAACCAGATGAGCAGAACTCATTCCTTTGGCTTAACCAGATGAGAACTATTAGGCATAACCCACACAAAGCCGTTCTTACGAATGCTCCACGCATGTCGAAACACAACGTGGTCATAAGATTCACTCAAACAGACGACGTCCGAGTCCTCTATTGCAAAGGTTAGTAGCATCACAATATGCTATTTACTTACAATGTTATTGTATGACAGGTCGGGCATCAGCAAGGGTCATGAAGTATGATGAAGGAGCTGTTATGTCTTTAATGTTATTGTCAATGAACTGTACACATACAGTTGATGGAAGCGGATGTTAGCAAATTGCGTAAATTTGGTCTGAAAACAGTTTCTTCTGTATTAGTTAATACACAAAAATTACTAATTGCAGAGATATATGAATCTTGTGACGAACAAAATGTCTATCTCGTTTTTTGTGACGTAAAGCAAATTGTCTATCTCTTATTTTGTCACGCGAAGCAAAATGTCTATCTCAAGCGCCATCTACATTACGTTTGGGAACGACATACACATTTGGTACCTGTGACAAAATACGAGATAGACATTTTGTTCGCAACAAGATCGATATGAACCTTAATGAGCAAAATGTAAATATTAACATGGAGTATTTATTGATATAATGTCAGCTCTAACGTAAGGAAGTATAATTGTAGTATTATCTCTATTTTTTTTTTATGTATATCTATATTTTTAACTCATCTCAAATAGGTTCTATACTCTATGTATACATTTTAAAGTCAATGATATATGTTAGATCATTCAATAACATATAGACCACATTAACAATCGTTTTGAGAGCATTGATGCTTTTAATAGTTTGAAAGTATGTAAAAAAGAAAAAAAATCCCAATAACAAAAAATTAACCGATTTTTCAAAGAAAATCACAAAAAAACGAAGTTTATCCTATGCTGAGCAATGGCATGAGTACACTGCCTCCAAGCGCATTAAATAGTACGTCATGCAGATTCACCCTATATACGCTTGTTAACGAGACATCAGATATGGATGTTCATGAATAGAGTATATTATATTGTATCTGGTATTGTCAACAGTCATAATTTCCAAAAATATGCAGCATAGGTCCGTTTCCACTGATATAAAAACTGTCATTTTGTTGGTCAGAAATACACGTGCCACCATAGGAAAACTTCTTTTTATTTTTTTTAATAACAAACAAACAAGCTTTAAACCTTAAATTAAGACTTTATTGTAGGTCTTAATAAGTTAGAAAAATATGTAAAAAAAAAAAAAAAAAAAAAAAAAAAAGGTAATAGTTGGAATAAAATTTTGTTTTTGCAACGAATAAGGGAAAATGATGTTTACACTAAAAAAAAGGTATTACTTCATTTACAAATCCTAACTTATTAGAGATAAACAGTTTTTAAGGTTATTATGAGCAGCTAAAATAATGCAGCTAAGTTAACTTAAAATTGTCAAAGGAAACTAAAAATAAGTATATATATATATATATATATATATATATATATATATATATATATATATATATATATATATATATATATATATATATATATATATATATATATATATATATATATATATATATATATATATATATATATATATATATATATATATATATATATATATATATATATATATATATATATATATATATATATATATATATATATATATATATATATATATATATATATATATATATATATATATATATATATATATAAAAACTTAAATCAGCTCTTAATAACTTAAAAGTGTTAATCTCAAATAAGCTAGGATTTGTAACTGGAGTAATGCACACTTTTTTTGAGTGTCCCTTACGCTGAACTAGGCACCACAAACGTGGCAACAAAGCGCAAGGATATGCGACTGGTCTCTATATCTTTACAAAATAATATTTTGAAAAACCAGAAGAAACAAATCTTTGATAATAATGAAGAAAAAAAAAAAAAGGTTGTCACCATTTTCCATCATATTCCATTAATAAACACGCTATTTGACATTTTTTTTTTATTCCATATCACAATTTATATAACAACAATGATATGTTGTTTAATAATTATACTTCCATTCATGCCAAAATATGACATTATATATACGCAACTTTTTTTTTTTTTTTTTTTTTGTATTAAAATTTTCATTAGTAAAACATGTCACTGAAATAATATATCATTGTTATCATTTTCAACATTCATTGTGTTTTGAATATCTTTTAATAATATGGTACAAAATGTTTTTAGTTTACGCAAAAAATTATTTTATATAATATGATGTATGAAGTGAATTTATATTATTATATACAATATTATATAATACAGTTTTTAAGTAGTTTTTATATTTTCATTACAAAATAAATTTATAATACGTACATTATTATTATAAGTTTTTTTTTTAATAATTATTAATTATTAGTAATTGTTCACTTGTTATTAACTAACGACTGTAGTTATTTAACTACAGCGACTACAGTTCATTCTGTAAACTGAACATCTGATCATGACGTCATTACCTGTTTACTACGTTTATATTTATGTATTGTTGTTTAAATTGTTATTTCTTCCTAGACCTAATAAGAATGAACGAAACTTCAAAAAAAAAAAAAAAAAAAAAAAAAAAATAGATTCAACATGAATCTCAATTGTTACAAATGGGTATTATGTATTATCATTGATGAAATATAATATATATTTTCTAGTGAGCTGAAACTAAGTAAAATAATTTTTCTTATCCCTCGTTTGAAATTTGAGGGATATGGAAATTAATATTTTAGCATCAACTTGTTTGTCTAGCTTAGGAAACTTTTTTAAAATTAAAAATATTATAAAAACTTTACTAGGAAAAAAAAATAAGAAGAAGAAGAAGAAGAAAAGAAAAGAAAATGCAATGCTGAAGGATAGAACATAGGGAACCTTAAAGTGCTCCTGGGTCCTAGCCTCAAACAATTAAATCAAATACGTAAAATTCACGAGATGTGGTCCCATACACATATAATATGCTTCAACCCTTCTGTACAGCCTAACAAACTGGGGTTGAAAAACTGTAAAGTAGGCAACATAAAGAATTCCTGACGTCATCAATTCCGGGTCTACAATAGAAATTGTAGCGCAGGTTGCCTACTTTACAAGCTTTCTCCCTAGTTTGTAAGCGTACTGAAGGGTTAAGGCACAAAATACTGTATGTGTATTTTTAATAGTCCTGTCTCGTGATTTATCATTGAGGCCAGGGGTTCTTTAAACTTTTCCTGCAAGTCTCAACGATAACCTCCATTAGAAAAAAGTTCACGTATTGAGAAGTTACATTATTATAAATATATACCTTCACAGTATAATATGTAAAAAAAAAATAATAATAATAATAAAAAAAGCTAGAATAAAAAAAAACTTCTATAAAGTATAAATTAAAGTAACCTAGGTTTACATTACATGTAGAAATTTATGTATTAACTTTTTCTATATAACCACAAATCCCATGGTCATGTATTACTTCAAAAGTATAATATAATAAATATTTCATGATACTATATTATAGTCTATGTTTTTGTGGTGGTAGGGAAAAGGTAGATTTTATTAATATTTTATTTCTATGTGTTTTTATCATTAGATATAGTAAGTTCTATTTGTGTTTAACCACATAGTAAGATTTAGAATTTGGTCTATTTTATAATATTTATTAATTGGTCTATATCTCTCTCTGTTATATAATTAATGATAGTTTAGTGTTAGTAATTTATACGTATTTGCATAGAAAATGCAATATTAAAATCATAGACCACATGAAATAAAATGTTGTGCTTTTTAATAATTCAAAACAAAAAGGGAATCTACAAAAATGGTGACAATTTTTACTAGCATATTATAAATGTTGCCACATCAAAAGTATGTTTTTTGAGTGACTTTTTCCTGTTTATGACGTCCGAAACAGGCAAAAAAAAATAATAATATTAGTATAAAAATGTTGTGCAGGTTGTATAAATGGAAATTTTCTGATCTACTACGCCACTACAGTTGGTTTTTGAGATAAACTAATATTATTTATTTAAGTACCATCAAGGCGATCTTCTTGCAGCAAGATGAAGCTTCTTCACTAAACATATTTCCTAAAAGAGACCTACTAAGAGAGATCTATACTTTACAAATTTGCGGCTACCTGGCGAATTCACTTCAGTTTTATATAGCAGAAGCTCCAGGTAGCCGTGACTTTGTAAAGTGTAGATCATTCATTCATTAGAAATTTGTAAAGTCTAGAAGCTTCATTTTGACGCGAAAAGAACAATTTAGTGTTTTGTAATATAATTGCTTGTTTTCTTCAGATCTATACCTTTAATTAAGTAAATCATGAAAATAAATGTCAAAAATTATTGTAAAGAACTATACCTGTAAAATATTTTTATATGCAAATATAACAAGTTTTATTCGGACTCCTTTGAAACGTGATATTGAATCTAATCCAATAATTTATACTTCTAATTTAAAACTTTTAGAATATGATACTAGTCATAGTCATAATCAATGCTTAAATTTCTGAGGATCCTTACCGTTACACCTGCTGAAACGGAATACAAAATAACTTCAATGTTATGCATAATATTAGAATGAATTTAATTTATTTATAAAAAACATTATAAAAAATATATATAAATATATATATTTTTTTCAATGTTTTGGTTTCAAATAACTACTGTAATAATAATAATAAAATAAATAAATAATGATTATTAAAATTATATAAAAACAAATTATATATATAATTAATATTTTTAAATATAAATAATATTACAAACAAATTATATTAGTAAAATTGTTTATATTATTATATAAAGAAATTATTTTTTGTCAAGTATTAATTAAAACTTTCCTGACTCAATGCACTATAGTATATTTTTCCTATAATAACGATCGTTCAGAATTCTGAAGAATAGGAAATTAGTCTACTTTCACGCCACATCTTACATCAACATCTTACCTGCTATCACGATACGCAGGTAACATCGATTATTGAAATATCAATAGTGGTTATCGGTTTAAAAAAAACTCGCCAAAAATTGTATAGCTTAAAACACGTAAAAGTATGTCTAGTATTAATCACATAAATTTCTCTGAAATCGGTAGAGTAGTTTTCTCAAAAATCGAAAAAAAAAATTAAAAAATTAAAAAAAATAATAATAATAATAAAAAACGTGGTTTTCCACATAAACAGGAATAGACCAGAAGAAAACATAATCATTTATATAACAAAAGACTTGATGGGACCTATATAGATAACTTAGTTTGTCTCTCAACCCAACTGTAGCTCCGTAGCAGTGATTTGAAAATTTCGAATTATGGAACCCGCACAACGGTTTTTTTTTTTTTTTTTTTTACTAATTTTTAATGTTTCTGACGTCAGAAAGTCACTCAAATTGCATACTTCATAGTATTTTCACGCGCTCTCGTGGGGCTACATTAACATTCTAGTAAAAATTGTCATCAGTTTTGAAGTTCCCATTTCGTGTTTTTTCATTAAAAAGTTTCTGTTGTTTGATGTGGTCTATGGCTTTATTGTTAAATAAGGGGAATCTTAGCTTTCCCCGCGTCTCCCCGCGCTCTAAACCGGTAAGCTCCATTCTATCATATATACATCTTATAAAAATTCTATTTATTTTTAACAATACCATGGTTTCACATTTCACAGTATTGACAAACGATTATTTGTATTGCTTCTTGATGAAACGTGTATAACAAGTCATATAACAAAAAGTTAAAAAAAACAAAAAAAAAAAACAATAATAATAATAATAATGTGGCGGCTGAGACAGCTTTAATAATAACAAAAAAAAATATCAGAACTCGAAAATAATATTTATTGAAAAAGTTTAAAAATGTTTTTTTTTTTTTTTTAATTCACGAATTGCAAACTTAAAATAATCAAGTTAATGAACCACTTGCAATGAAACATTATAATAATGTATTTATCACATTTGTACAAATCATTATCATAAATACTTTACAACAATTATAAAACATTCATTGCAAGTAGTCCATTATTCAATTCTTTATCTCATAAACAAATGAATTTGATCATTAAAGTTTACAGTATAAAAAAAAATCTATGTAGTTCAAGTCGTGAACTGTGTGATGATAATTTTAGCATAGAATTCAGCTGAGCATTTACTATATTGAATGGGTTTTTTTATTATAAGGTGTTTTTTTATATCACTTTTATATATTGATGGCATTGAAATTGTGATCAAGTAAATACGTTAGAACAGTATAAGGTATCCTATTAATATTTATAGTCATATTTAATGTTTTCTAATGCAATTTGAATGATAATTGTTATCAATTATCAGTCTGTATTCCATAACTTCTTGTTATTGCTACTTTTGAACATACTATTATGGTAAAAACAAAAATAAATATTATATAAACTTTCAGTATAATGTTAATAAAAAATACATAATATATAATTTTTAAAATACATAATTATTAAAACATAATATATTGTAATATTAATATTAAAAAAATATTTATTATATTTTAATTTGTAAAATTATTATAAATTAAATGATATTTATTAGTTGAATAGAATGTTTCATAAGCAAAAATAAATTCTGATAGATACATTGAACTGTGACTGATAATATTTGGGACACAAAGGATTGCACGTATTTTTACCACACTAATCACGCGTCGATGTATAACAATAAGAGAGGTGTTCATCACTGTTGCACTTCTCCACCTTTTACTTGCTTTGTATCATTTTTGAATGATCCAATTGATCAAGACCGGAAACGATTCATCAAAGCGATGAGTAAACATCATGCAAACAAGAGAGAAACGGGGGGGGGGGGGGGGGGGGGGGGGGGGGGGGGGCAAACATATTTTGGTTTGTGTTGATAAAAGTCGAGTAAAAGGCGGAGAAGTGCAGCAGTGACTATCTCTTATTGTAATTCATCGACTCGTATTGGTGCGGTAAAAATACGTAAAATCCTTTGTGTCCCATTTCTTATCAAAGTGACAGTACATTGTCAATGAAATTTACATGTTATTAGCATTACAATTCAAAAGGTATTGTTTTTATAAGAAAACTGAATACAAATACTAAAAATATATTGTAATATAACAAAAAAAAAGTTTACCAGTAAATAACTTTATTATATTGTCTTGTTGAAAAAGTTTTATATGAAAATATAGATCAAAATTTAGTGCTGACAAAGAATTATGTGAAAACTTTTGTCTTTTTTTTTCTTAGTGACATAATTGTGATCTCTAACAAACAAAAACTTGGAAAAAAAACAAAAGTTCTTCAAAGTATAAAATTAAGCTTCATGGAAAATACTTTAGAAAAGTTTTCACATATTTTCCTATTTTATTTTCTAATTACTGATATCATGGTCGTATATATTTTTATATTTTAAATAAAACTAAAAGTTTATTATATGTATATAAATTAACTTTTAATGTCTTTTAAGTTTCTTGTTATTTTAAGATAATTTAAAGATCGGTAATTATTTAGTTTAATGAGTTTTCAAACAACAACAATATAATAAGTTAACGAATAACTTACGATTTTTATTTTTAAAGTAATTAGTACACAGTGATTATAGTTAAGTATATGTAGTTGAAGAACATATATAGGGTGTATGCATATGACGTCATACTGAATGCGCTTTGCCGTCATTATGGAGCAATGAATAACTTTGTTAGGTATAGGGTGTGTAAGCATGACGTCATTCTGAATGGTTTTCGATGCTCTTCTTGAGCAATGAATAACATTGCTCAGCATAGGACGAACGTAGTTTATGGCTATTTTCTTTAGTAAATTAGCTATTTTTTGGTCATTATTATTTTTCTTGCATACTTGAGGTACTAATTCAACCTGTTAACAGCATCAATGCTCTCAATAAAATTGCGAAGTATTTTTAAACTGGCAAAATGTGCCCTTTTCCTATACTGGCCAATGCTATTTAGTACTCACTTATGACGTTGACTTTAACATGAATGAAAACACTCTATAGTACAAACGTCATTTTTGGCTTCGCGAAATTGGCTAATTTTTTGTTATTATTTTTCTCATATACTTGAAATACTAATTCAATCTATAATGCTCTCTAAAATATTGTTAAGTATTTCTGAACTATAAAAATGTGTAATTTTGCTATTCCATGTTATTTAGTGCTCACATATGGCGTCGATTTTTATATGATTGCAACTACCCTATCGTTATTGGTTATTATTACAAAAAGAAAAAAAATTTCGATTTAAAAGTCGTAAACGTTTATATTACTCCTTCTTTTGTTCCATCTGCGTAGAAATAGTTACTTTTGAAAACGTCATTAACCGAGTCCCAAAAACAATAAAAAGTTACAGATTCTTATCAGATGTGATTCACTAACAAACTCCGTCAGTCAATAGGGCTTACCAGTGGGAAACATTAACCAATAACAGATGATGCAGGAAAAGTTTAGGATACCATAATTTATTTATTTTTGATATAGAGTTGCGGGACTATGATTTTAGCATTTTGTAAGAAAACTATGAAACTTACTCGTAATGAAATTTGAATGAAATAATATACTAAACATACTTTTGAGTGATTAATATTAATTATTTTTTCAAAGAATTTTTCAACATGTTTTTATTGATTTGTGTTTAATGTACACCGGTGATTATAAAATTATTATCATAACTTTTGTAAGTAACTTCCAACATAACGTGTCGTTAAAAATACCCGTTCGTATATATTATTGTAATGTGAATTAATTGATTTCACATCATAGTACTTTATTTATTTAAATATTTAATTATTTTAAGTAAATTAATAAAAAATTGCAATAACTAATTTTTTTTAAAAAATAAATATTAATATAATTATTACAAATATAAAAAAGATAAAAATTTTATTATTTATATTTATGTATTATTTCCTTTAAAGTACTAAACATGTATCAAACGCTATTTTCTTAATATTGATATTATAAACAACTAAACAAAGTTCAATCATTATAGAAGGGGAAAAGAATTAAATATAAATCATATAAATACTAACAAGGGCTCAGAATTATTAACACAAAACGGCGCAATAACCCGTTCAATAAAATTATTAAAATTAAAAACTAAATATAATTTTAATGAATACAGTATGTAATTTAAAAATTAAAACATCAGTCTAAAAATATCATTTAAATTTTTTTATTAAAATACATATTTTATTTAAGATCAAAATATGCTTTAAATCTTAAAATTTACTTCCTTATTTTGATATATTATCTTTAAAAAAAATTACATTTTGTTTGTTTCATTCCTCCCTTCTTTATAAAACTGTCATCTTTATAAAAGATCAAGTATCTTCTTGATCCTTCTTCTATGGGTTTCGTGAGAGAGGGGAGAATTTTTGTTTTCAAGAGGCGAGAGAACAAAACGCATGCATTGTTTTTTCTTATGTATATATGCTCTTCAACTTTTTTTTTTTCTTTTTTCGTCTCGAGTGCAATATTTTGGTCTCCAAGAGTGCAAATGTACTGAAATTCTGTCTATATATAGGGGTGTATGCATTCATGTTAAAGTCTACATCATGCTGAAACACTTATATGGGTCGCATAGGAATATAACACATTTTCCCAGTTTAAAAATACTAAAATAATATTTTTGAGAGCATTGATGCTGTTCATAGGTTGAATTAGTATTCTCCATTATGCGATAAAAATAATAATTAAGCTAATTTCCTAAAGAAAATAGCCTATGTCCTATATGCTGAGTGATGTTTATCATTGATCCACTATGGCGTCGAAGCGCAATCAGTAAGATGTCATGCTAAAACACCCTATAGTTTGACAAGGGCGGATGATAGTTCTACTACTTGTTCTCTGTATATATATGAGAGAGAGAGAGAGAGAGAGAGAGAGAGAGAGAGAGAGAGAGAGAGAGAGAGATTTTGTTAGACCCCAGACCGTTGTCATAGCAACGTAAAATTAGGCAGGGAGAGCAGTAAAATGTTCCATGATAACAAAATAAATTGTAGGTAAGTTTTATTTATATATAAATATAAGGTAATACAATGTCTATATTATTTTAATATATATATATTTTTTTTATTATAAAATGTACATATAACTAATTTATATATTTATATGATATGTAAGACTCTATCGATGTCAACTTTAAAAAGTATAACAACACAGCTTACACAATACTGATTTTTTTTTTTTTTTTTTTTGATATAATTTTATTATCAGGATATGTTTTATTAATTAAATGGCAAGCAAATAAAAGAGAACAAAATTCTCAAAAAAAAAAAAAAAAAAAAAAAAGGTCCTCTGATTCTGGGCTTACAGAAATAAATTTAGATTATCTCAAAAGATATCCACTTTTCCACATTTTTTTTTATATGAATACAAATTCTGGTAATAACTATTTTTATAATATTAATAATTTTTACTTTAGAAAAATTAATTTTTAATCTAACTCTTAACATTATTACTTATTATTCCATTTCTCATTATTAAATTGAAATTACAAAGTTTCCTATTGAAGGATATTTTAATGATGGACCGAAATACACAAGAGCATATGAATTCCAATGAAAGCTTCATGAAAGCATAATAAATGAACAATATTAATATTATTTATTAATATTTTATAATAAAAATTTAAAAAAATTACTTCATAAGTATTTATTGTTTTTACTTTTACTATTAGTACTAAATATAAAAAAAACTATTATAAAATTATTTAAAATTTTATATATATATATATATATATTTTTTTTTACAATTCAATTATAGTAGGTATTAAAACTACTTTTTTCAATTAATACCTCAAAATAACTTTTGATGTGTGAGTGGTTGGCAGAACGAGGGTGAGAGAAAGCGAGAGAGAGAGAGAGAGAGAGAAAGTATTCAAATCTCAAGGGCTACTTCACAAGTACGTGTTTAAAAGGTATAAATGTGACACTCAATATGTGGTGATAATACTGTATTAAAAAAATAATAATAAAATCAATATACAGTGTGTCCAACTCTTTCAATTATTAGAGTAAATGGTTATTACATATTCAGAGCAACTTTTCCAGGATAAAACTCACACTAGTTTTCATACAGGATTGTAATAACAATGTCTGAAACTCCAAAATTAAAGTACCGCTTTTTTTTTCCTTTTTTATTTATATATTATATAATTTGTCTAATAACAATTTCAGGACACGTGTCTATCAAAGAAGGTTGGGTTAAATAATAATGATAACAAGAGGTACTAAAAGCAGCAATTTTCGAATTTTTGTACTGACCCCCCCCCCCCCCCCCCCCCATTGTATAAGCATTTTTATGAAAATACTGCGATACGATTTACGGAAACCAATTGACAATTGACTAATAAGGAAACAACTGTTTTGAAACTGACTTTAAGCGATTTCAGCCACATCCACTTCCGCTTAAAGTTGGCTTCAAAATAGATGTTCCTTTATTAGTCAATATAATCGAATAATAATAATTTAATATTAAATATCAACCATAAAAATTAAAATATTTAAAAAAAAAAAAAAGTCAGAGATCTCATGCCTTTAGATTTTGAATATATTTTATTGGTACCAAATTAAGTAACATTTTAAAGTTTATTTTGTCATCTAATCTTGATAATAATTTTAAGGTAAGTAGTTGTTTAAGAGAATTTGAATAAATATTGTAAATAATAATAGCAGTCAGTTTTATAAAAGTATCAAATTTCAAAACTTTTCATTTACTCACAATATTTTTCCCCACTATGAAAAAAAAATTAATAATAATAAATAAAAAAGTACATAATTAATGTTTTTTTTTATCAGCTGGTAAGAATACTTCTTACTAGCAATTTTTGCTTCACTTAAAACATGTAAAAGTATATTATTATTTATAATACATCACACAAATTTGCATGTTAAAACTGCAGTTATTTTTATCAATTGGCTTAAAAAAATGCTATAAAAAAAATAGAAAATTATAGAGGTCCCTATAGTCAATAATTTACTGCGCACTTTTAATTGATTACACTTCAGTAACAATAACAAGCATTACTATAAGAATCCTCTCTTGTCACGCCATATTATTGCATGTTAAAATTACATAACAACAAATCCTTTGCAATATAAATTGGATTATTTATAATTAATACTAACTGACAGTAGGATAGCACCTTCACCTATATATATTTCAAACATATTAACTTTATAGATTGCATGACACAATACAATCCATGCACTTTATGCAAATATAAGGATTACTATTAACTGCAATTTAATCTCGTTTATTAAAGGTCATATCATCATAATAATGTCAATCATTTATATTAATCTCATATAAAATTTATTGTGGGATTAAAGCAAGGTGCAGTGTGGTATAGGGTTTATGCATATGACGTCATACTGAATACACTTCGATGCCATACTGGAATAATGAATAACATTGCTCAGCTTAGGACAAACCTGGTTTTTGACTATTTTCTTTGGAAAATTAGTTTAGTTTTTGGGTTATTTTTTTATACATCTGTTAAAACTTAATTCAACCCGAGTTAAAATTTAATCAGTATTATTTCAGTATTATTTTAGTATATTTTGTTAGTATAACCTTAGTATGGTGTATGGTATAAAGGTTAGTATTAGTGCCACTTTTACTTAAAAAATACCAAACAGCATACTGAGCATATACCATTGTATTTCAAAGAAATGCCGACATCAGTAAAACTTTAGTATTAGCACAGTACGGATAGTATATCAATGGTATGAGCTCAGTTTATCTATGGTATAACTTCACTATATGCATGGTATCACTCGGTATATGCTAGGTATATCAAAAGTATGTCCTATTTGCGCGGTGATTTATTCTCATTATATCAATGGTATGAGGTAAGTATTTTAACAGTATAAATTTTAATTACTTTTTCTTTTAATCGTTGATTGTGATTAAACTAGCCATCGCATAACATTAATTTTTACATTTTCGGATAGGTAATATCATGACGAATCGATTAGTATAAATTAAAATTTTAAAATATTTATTTTGAGGGTAGATACTATCACGAGTAGGGGGAGCATGGATGTGAACCTACGATTTTTCCTTACTAACCTACCTACCTAACCATTCTGACACGAGACTACGGTAAGAAATACTGAGCAGGGTTGTGCTTATAAACCAAGGGAGGGGGGATGAAAGCGAGGGAAAATTTAAAACTTTTTTATAAAGTCTATCAGAGAAAGTCTATATAATATTACCTTGTAACGTACTTTGAATAGTTTTTATTAATATTATTATTGCGCGTTTTGGCCAAGCTTAGGTCTACACATTATTACTATTTAAAATACTTAGATAATAAAATATATCATTTTTTGTATAATGTCTCTTTTATTAAAGTGCTGATATTTTTAGCAATATTTATATTAGAAGTTTTGATTTTTTCTAAAATTATTTAATTTTAAATTTATCTATATTAGGCCAATTAATGAATTATTATTCATATTATTAATAATAAATTATATTAGGCCTTTATTTAAGAATACCATTACTTGCGTCATGCGTCTGTTTAAATTAAATAAAATTACACTGCAATTCCTAATTTAAGAAAAAATAATGCACTTTAATTGGTATATATGCAGATACAAAATACAAATATCCTGCATGTATATAAAATTATAAATATCATATATATATATATATATATATATATATATATATATATATATATATATATATATATATATATATATATATATATATATATATATATATATATATATATATATATATATATATATATATATATATATACAAAAACACACACACATTTATATAATTATGCGCACAATTTTTAGAGTAATTCAGATCAATGCAAATAATAAATATATTTTAATTTCAAGATTTAAACAAATAAAAGCTCTTTTTTTTTTAAATACATAAATTTTTAAATTAATTATTGTTATGTTTAATTGTTAATTAATATAAATAATTAACTTTTGTGTAATTTTTAGACTCAATAAAAGTAATATTTTTATAGGTTTTTCATCAGAAAATATTTCATATCAGAATAAACATATATAAATCATACTGAGTATATACCGTTGTTAAACATCTGCAATGATGCAATATTGCTAGCTTTTTTTATATAATATACTGTCCAAATACTAATAAGATACTGAACATTTACCAAATATTGCCGCCTCAGTATAATTATGGTTTATATATAGTAAGTGGTTGATATTCATGTATGGTTCCATATATAGTAAACGACGTTAAATACTGATGATTTACTTTTCTTATACTGTAATAGTATAAATTAGGTATAATATCAGTATTGTATTAGTGTTAGTACCAACATATGTTAAGTATGTATACCATCCATGTACAGTACAAGCTTAGATTAGTATGACGTCAGTAAAGCTATGGTATATGCTACAGTATAGCTGTGTTTATTATTCAGGTAATTGTTCCATAGTAGGACGTTATAGATACTGACTATATACTTTTCTTATAATGTAATAGTATAAATTATGTATAATATCAGTATGGTACTGAGTGTAGTACCAACATGTTACCGTATGTATACCATTCATGTACAGTACAAAGCTAGGTTAGTATGATGACAGTAAAGCTATGGTATGCTGCAGTATAGCTGTGTTTAATGTATACTGACTACATACTATGCATATACTATGGTTCCTCTTTCATCACACATAACTTTTAATTTATACTACACGAATACTGATGATATACTTTCCTTATACTGTTTAAGTATAAAATAGGTATAATGTCAGTAAGGTACTGAATGTAATACCAACATTTTACCGTATTTATACTAGAAATATACTGTTTGAGCCTCAGTACGAAAAATAAATTTTTAAAAAATACTGAGTACTACCATATAAATACTGAAGAGATACCTAAAAAACGTCTATATACTGTAACTTTACTTACCAAGAATATACTAAGATAATACTGAAAAAATTTACACTCGGGAAACTGTTAATAACGGAGGTTATCGGTTTAAAAAATTGTTAACAATTTTCTATGGCTTAAAACACGTAAAAGCTTGTCTAGTATTTCTCATTTAAATTTCTCCTAAATCGGTGGAGTAGTTTTCTCAAAAATCGCAAAAAACGTGTTTTTCTCCATATAAGCGTAATGTTAAATTAGGGGACCCTTAGCTTTCCCCGCAGCACCCCGCGCGCTAAACCGATAACGTCCATTGTTCTTAAATATATTGCAAAGTACTTTTAAACTATCAAAATTTGTTATTTTCTATACCGTTTCTTGGTATTTAGTGCTCCCATATTCCGATGACTTGTACATAAATGCAAACAACCTATATGGGTGCTGTTTTGACGTGCGAGTTGCGAGAGATCAAGAGTTCGATTCCCAGTAGGTATATTATAGGGCTTTTTTATAGGAAGTGGTATGCAATGCACTGAATGTGCTCTCGTGTTCTCCATACGTTGATGCCTGTGCGTAAATCAATGTGTCACATAATGTAAATTTAAGTACATTTTTTTGTCTTCTAAAAATTAAACGTAATAATGATAATAATTAAATTTGTACAAATGTTTCTCAGAGTAGGAAAGGATTTTTTTAATTGCACTTTAAATTTTCTTAATTTTTTACATTTGTAGTTACGTATATTTTAATTTTTATAACAATTTAGTATTTATTTTTTTAATAAAATAATTAAAATATTAAATTCCTTCATAAATTTTTGTATAATTACTTTATATTAATTTATTTATAAAATTTATCTATTAAATTAATGTCTCGTGATAACCATGTTAATTCATTTGTAAAACAGCACTTTTCATGTAGCATGAACCTGTGAAACATACTGTGCACTGTGCAGCATGGAAAATAGGCATACGGAAATCAAAGGAATAGACCGGAGAAAAACTAAAGCATTTATATCACAAAACACTTGATGGGATTTATATAAATAACATTAGTTTGTCTCAAAACCCAACAGTAGCCCCGTAGCAGTGATTAGAAAATTCGATTTATGCAACCCGTACAACATTTTCATACTAATTTTTGCATGTTTCTGACGTCATAAACATGAATAGTCACGCAAATTGCATACTTACAGTATTTTCACACTCTCTCGTGGGGCTACATTAATATTCCGATAAAAATTGTCATCAGTTTTGAAGATCCCATTTCGTGTTTATTCATTAAAAAGCACATGTTGTTTTATGTGGTCTATGGCTTCAAGTTTAAAAATTGTTATACTTTTTACTATATAATTTTTAGGAATACAAAAATTTCACAAAAAAGAAAAAAAAAATGCTATTCATAAACAAATTTTTTTTTATTTACACCATATCCATCATCTAAAAAAAGGAAATGCACAAAGCATATAGATCGATAACCTAGTTTTCAGTTGCAGCTTTTGTATCATTTAAAAATTCTCACGTTGAGTGACAAATGTTTGACAATAATGAAATGATAGCCAGAAACTTTAGTGTTTGGGTGATGATGGATGATTTTAGCTTTGTGAAAGTTTATTTTTTTACAATATGACATTTCCCTACTGAATATATTTTATAAATAATATTTACCAATGTGCAGTTTATCATAATATTAGGAAAAGTAATATTTTGCAACTAAATTCATGATTCAAAAAAAGAAAAAAAAAAAAGATCAATATGTAATGCTGTTCGTAAACCCTGTTCTCTTGCACCAAAAAATGCGCATTCCATTTGAATAACCAAAGGCGACCGTCACTTTAGGAACAGGGAACAGGGTTTATAAACAGCATTAGTAAAGACTATAAAAATATACATAGATAGATATCAAGCAGTGCATGATGTTGGAGAGTAAGGAGTCTCGGTAGCGTAATGGTTAACGCAGTGGTCTGGGAAACCAATGATCCGGGTTCAAGTACCGGTCGAGCCGAATTCCTTTTCAATGTCAGTTTACTGCTTATATAACAAGGTGTAACACGAAAGCCAAACCCTTTCATTAAAACTTCCCGTGTAAAATAGGCATTAAATTACAAACTCACAAAATTAACATTCTTAAAGCACATATAAACTTACTTTTTATCATTTATAATACTAGATTGATAATTACAATACCTTATTATCCATGAATTAGACACTAACACGTTGATTTTGTATTTATTTTCATTTCAACGGTTATTTCGCGCATCTGACGTCACAATGTACCAAAGCCAATCATAGTCACTGGTCTGGTCACGTGATAAATTTAAGCCTCTCCCTCAAGTCTTTACCCCTATCACGGCCTCATCGGTACATTGTGACGTCAGATGCGTGAAATAAACTTTAAAATGATTTAATAAATGAAAATAAATACAAAATCAACATGTTGGTGTCTAAGGTATGGTAATTATTAACAATCTATTATTCTAAATGATAAAAAAGTAAGTTGACAAGGGCTTTAAAATTGCAGACTAAAATTATAATAAAGATTGTGGTTTATGTGTTAACATATTTAATTGTTTCAAGTTATGATTTAAGAAGTAAAAGTGATGAAAATCAAGGAACCTGCTACTTTACATCATATAAATATTTTATGTCAAATTAATGTGCAAGACAATATTAATAAATAAAAATAGTAAAGTTATTTTAAAAATATAAAAAGTCAAAAAATAGCATCTATAAAAAAAATTAAACTTTATCAAAAGATTTATTTTATTGTTATATAAAATTGTATATTATATACTGTCTCTTACATTTATTATAATATTTTATTTTATTTTATTTTTATTTTTTTGCCTAGCATTGGATTCTAATATTCGGTATATATACTGAATAATAAATAATAATACTTTTTTACCGTTATCGAGGCGTAAATTCAGGTAGTGCAGGATTTGATTAAAACAATAATTGTGATGAAAGTAAAATCTGATATTTTGCACAGGGACACATTAGGATAAAATATATCTGCAAAAATGTAATAATAATTGGGCGATCACAGTGCTAGATTTTAAATTACGTTTTTTTGAAGTTTTGGTCCCATAAGAGCCCATGTTACTTTTAACACTTATTTTCTCACTTTTCTGATGGTCACGGATCCTGGAAATTTTATCTTAGGTAGCTGTTACTATTAACTTTCAAATGTCATAAAGTTTGGAAGACTATTAATTTTCAAATGTCATCATTAAGTTTCAAACTTTTCTTTTTAAATTTATGATACAAGCCATATTTACATACATACAACCCTTAACCTAACTGTTGATTTTTAACTTTTATTTTAATTATATTAATTTTATGACAATTCTAGACTCAACACTACAATTTTTATATTCATAATTTTTTTTATTACTTTTTTCTTATATAATAGCAAAATAAAAAAGTAGTGCTAATTTAAAAATAAAAAAAAACTATAATAATTAATGTATAGACTAGTTTATTATATTTAAAAATTAGCTTCTAGTTTTCTCTCTCTTTCTCTATCTCTGTATTATTATTGTTATAATAATAATTATTATTCTGGTCTCAGTATTTTATTATTATATATTATAAAATACTTTTTAAACAAACTTTTTTTTTTTTTTTTTTTTTTGAATTAATGTAATTTTATAACAGTACCTTTATTAAAATATCTTTTAATCAAATTCGAATTAAAAAATATGTAATTTTTTCTTTCACTCTGCATCTCTCTCTCTCTCTCTCTCTCTCTCAAATAAAAATAATGTATGTATACTCCTTTCATTGCATTTAAAATTCGTATATTATAAAAAGTTACATGCAAACTAATTAAGAGTGTAAAAAAAAAAAAAAAATGAAAAAATTAATATAGAGAATAAAGTATATCTGATAAAACTTTTCAAGTCAGTTTTGTGTCTTTTGCTATTTAAAAAGTAATTAAGTGTAAAATGTGCTATTCAAGTTCACCATGGTGGATAATTTAATTAAAACTAATTACTAAATGAACTTAAAGAAAAGACAAATGACATAAGTTTTGTTAACTGATCGTATTGAGATCATGTTTTTAACATAATTTTAAGTACCAACTTTATAAAGATTTTCTTCCACATATAAATTTTTAAAATATTAGTTTTTAATATTGATTCACTTTAAAGCTATAGACCAAATGTGCTTTTAATAAAGGAACACAAAATGAGACTTGTAAAGCTGATGACAATTTTATACGAGAATGTAAAATAATGTGGCACCGTAAGATAGCTTGAAAATACTGTAAAATATGCTATATGTGTGACTATTTCTGTTTCTGACTTTAGAAATATGCAAAAATTAGCATGAAAATGTTGTGCGGGTTGTATAAGTAGAAATTTTCTGATCAGTACTACAGTTTGATTTTGAGACGAACTAATGTAATTTATGAAAGTTCCATGATGTGTTTTATGATTTTATGGTATTATATGGTATTTTATGGTTTTCAAATACTTCTTGTAATTCATAATTTAATTTAGCACCGTCACATTTGAGGTATTTATAGACCTGTTATTGTTATTTTTTCTTTCTTGTCATGTCAACGCTTTGCGCTTTGTATTAAATTTTATAGCGTATCCAATTTCATGTCATCCACACTTATTTCAGTAATACAATTAACACAATAAACTATTTAACATACAGTTTTCAAAGTAATTGGATTGTAAAAATATTTATATATTTTTTTTTATAAAATATGAATAATATTTTAAATATTATAAATTATAATGAAAACAAAATATAAATAAATAATAATAATAATAAATATAATGTATTTTTATTATAAAATAATAATTAACAAAAAAAAAAATTATTTGTTAAAAAATAAAACTTACTTTTTTAAACTTTTTAAATAAGTATATATAATTCAAACGTAAATATATTTAGTAAATAAAAAATATTTTAACTAACAATTAACCATAAATATTTAGAATTTAATACTAGTTATCGGTTATGAGAAGCGCGGGAAAGGAAACAGTATAGGGTTTATGCATTCATGTTAAAGTTGACGCCATGTTGGATCATTCATTAACATGGGCCGTAGGAAAAAGACTCATTTTGGCAGTTTAAAAATATTGTAAGCAATATTTTTGAGATATTAGATGATATTAATAGGTTGAATTAATATTTTAAATATGTAATTAAAATTATTATAACAAAAAATTGCAATTTCCGAAAGAGCAAAGTTTGTCATTTAGACAAAAAAAAAAGTTTGTCATATGCTGATAAATGTTATGCATAAGTCCAATATGGCGTCCAAGCGCATTAAATATGACATCTTGCAAATGCACCCTAATTGGGTTACGCTATAAGTATTCTTATTTTCTATATTATTTGACATTGCAAATATAATATAATATAATATGCATATATTTACGTCTGTATATAAATATATAATTATGTATATCTGTATTAAAAAAAAAATACCTTAAAAAAAAAAATCTGAACTGAGTTTGGAAATATATAAATATGGGATTATAAACATACTTTTACGTGTCTTAAAGGCATAGACAACATAAAAACATAAGCATTTTCATCACAAAACACTTGATGGGACTTACATAAATAACTTTAGTTTGTCTCAAAACCCAACTGTAGCGTCGTAGCAGTGGTCAGAAAATTTTGATTTATGTAGTCCGCACAACAATTTTATGCTAGTTTTTGCCTGTTTCTAACGTCATAAACAGAAATATTTACGTAAATTGCATACTTTACAGTTTTTTCTTGGTCTCTTGAGTAGCCACATTTACATTCTGGTAAAAATTATCATTAGTTTTGTAAATGTGTGTTGTTTCATGTTTTATATGCCTTTAAAGCCCTTGTCAACTTACTTTTTTATCATTTAGAATACTAGACTGATAATTACCACACCTTATTATCCATGAATTAGACACCATCACGTTGATTATGTATTTATTTTCGTTTTTTTTTTTTTTTTTTTTTACATTTTGCGGTTATATCACGTATCTGACGTCACAAGGTACCGATGGGGCCGTGATAGGGGTAAAATTTATAATTTATTTGGGGGCCTTAAATTTATCACGTGACCAGAGCGGTGACTGTGATTGGCGGCGGTACATTGTGACGTCAGATACGTGATATAACCGCAAAAAGGGAAACAAACGAAAATAAATACAAATTCAACGTGACGGTGTCTAATTCATGGCTATTAAGTTATGGTAATTATCACTCTAATATTCTAAATGATAAAAAAGTAAGTTGACAAGGGCTTTAAGACTTTCTTTTTTCCTTTCACAACCGTTAAACTCTATCGAATATGTTACACGATATTATAACTTTATACGATAAATCCTCGTACATCAACAACCACTATATAGAAAATAAATTGAGTTTACTTGATGATCATGCTGTTATTTATTACTAACACCTACCCTGTAAAATATATATGTATATAAAAGTATGAATTGCAGCAATATAATATTTTTTATCATTATCAATATTTTATCATACATAATGTATAGCAATACTTGTGAATTGACCTAGTTATTCAGTAATATTACATGTAGTAAATGTCATCATAAAAACCATTAAATATTATAAAATGTCAAGGTACGAGGTAGGTGATACAAACGAGAAAATCACTACCATTTTGACCTTTCATTATAGCATATATATATATATATATATATATATATATATATATATATATATATATATATATATATATATATATATATATATATATATATATATATATATATATATATATATACTATAATCATTATATATAATAGGAAAATGAGTGACTTTATAATTTTAACTATGAAAATCATAGCAGAATAATTATTTTATAAAGCTAGACGAGCTGATTTGTTTTAAATCCTATTTTACACACACACACACACACACATACATACATACATACATATATATATATATATATATATATATATATATATATATATATATATATATATATGTATATATATGTATGTATATATATATATATATATATATATATATATATATATATATATATATATATATATATATATATATATATATATATATGTATGTATGTATGTATGTATGTATGTATGTATGTATGTATGTATGTATGTATGTATGTATGTATGTATGTATGTATGTATGTATGTATGTATGTATGTATGTATGTATGTATATAATATGTATATTGTAATATTTTTAACGATTTTTTTTAATTGCAAAATCACTAGCATTTTGACCTTTTATTATGACATTAAAATTTTATACGTATATAATTAATAATATCGTTATTATAAAACTGTATACTAGGATAATGAGTAACTGTGATTTTAACTTTGAATATCAACAGAGTATTTATATCCTACATTCAAATTGTTTTATTATTCTAGAAAGGTAAAAAAAAAAAAAAAAAAAAAAAAAAAATTGCATGGAGGGGCAATAAAAAGCATAATACTCATATAGTTATTTTATTTCATGTATCTCTAAAACTGTATTTACACAATGCTGATTTTTACAAAACATTTTACATAAAGTGTTGTTTACAATTTTTTTTAAAAGTAAATATGCTAGTTAGTTTCACGTTAGAAAATTTTTGGTATGATACGTAAAAAAATGTTCGTAATGATCAAATATTTAATTATTGTTTAATCTTAAGTGGAATTTACTTATGTAAAAAACAGTTTAATGGTTAATACTAATTTTCTTAAGTGGAATTAATTAGCATTTTCACTTAGAAAAGTCAATGTTTGTGACCAAAGCTTAAACATTTTGCATTTTGTATAACAAAATTATGCCTAAAAATTACAAATAAAATAATAATAATAAAAAAAATAAATTATGTGATATTTTTTAGATGTAGGCAAATTGTTAAACATTTACGACGAACATGTTGCATACACGCAAGGAGTTAAATAAAAAAAAAATAATAAATAAAGCGTCATTTCGAATTTATTGCAGTTTAATCGTTATATTCTTCATGCTTATTTATAAATATCTTTAATAAAACTATAATAATAAACCATTTTCAGAAGTACGGGCTAGAAATTTTGTTAAAAAAAAATAATAATATTAATAAATAAATACCCGTTATAATCACTAAATACATAATAGAACAAATAAAACAAATCATACAAAAAAAATGCAAAAAACAAAAACAAAAACATTCTAGTTCTATTTAGATAATTATATTTAAATAGTTTTATGCAGCGACACTAGTACATTCAAAAAATTACCATTAAGTATTTAAAGGAAGATACAGTGTGCATTTTATCGTTCTCTCTCTCTTCTCTCTCCTCTCTCTCTCTCTCTCTCTCACTTAATTTTTCAAATAAATGTTGCACTTTGTTTACTTTTTCCACAATTCAAGGTATATAAAATGCTTTAGCTTAAAAATAAAGATTTTTATATAATATGTAACTATACAATTAGCTCATATTCTGTCACCTATACACATAATCTGCCAAAAAGTCTCCCTTTTCTCTTTTGTTAAGAAACTAAAAAAAAACTTTTGCCAAGTGTATTTCATTATATCAGTGCCAAAAACCACAAATATGTGGCCAAAAATCACCTGCTGTCATCATTACTTTATACTTATTTAAATTTAAGGGTTTGAAGACTAATTTCTTATAAATGTAAAAGTTAATCATTTACTACTTTTTATTGATAATATAAAAGTCAGCATTAACAACTATAATACCTATGAGAGTTTATAGAAGTCGTGAATCGTGAATTCTAAATAATGGATACATCAATTACTAAACATTACATAATATAGCTTCTTCAGTCCATGACTTTTTAAAAATTATTTCAATGTCGTAAATTTTAACCACGTTTTTGTGCGGCTCTCAGAATAATAAAAATGTTTTCTTGCTTTTGCGGACCTACTTACTCTATAGATAGGTCAAAATAGCTTTTATTGAGGGGCGTTTTTTGGTCCAAATTTTGAATTTTTATGTCAATAGAAGCCTTGCAAAAGTACGTTTAGTGAGAAAATAAACAAACCCACAGCCCAACAATACTAACAAAGTGCTAGCAGACGACTTAGTGTTTCTGTCTACATTTAACATGCTTTCTTATGAGGCAAAGAAGAAGCTATAACGAAAGTTAGAATTATTTTTCAGAGCTGAAATTTTTACTGTAGCTTACTGAGCCTACAAGCTTTTATTTTCCTGGATTTCAAGTGATTTGGTTACAAATAATTTTTTCACCCAATTGAGTTCAAATCCAGGAAAACAAAAGCTTTGAGGCTCAGTAAGCAACAGTAAAAATTTCAGCTCTGAAAAATAATTCTAACTCAAGTTATAACTGCTGCATTCCACCATAAGAAAGCATGTTAAATTGAGACAGGAACACTAAGTCGTCTGCTAACACTTTGTTAGTATTGTTGGGCTGTGAGTTTGTTTACTTTCTCACTAAACCTACTTTTGCAAGTCTTCTATTTCTTCGATTTTTTTTTTGTTGTCTCTTTTTTATTGAATTATCTGCCCAGTAAAACACAACTTTTTAAATATACATTGAAAGTACTTTTCCGAAGAGGAAGGTGAATTTTTTTAACCCCACATTTTATGACTTTTTTGAAAAGAGCGTTAAAAAATTTTGAGGCGTTTTTTTTTTTAAAAACGATTGGAGCATGGGAAGTATTTTTAATTAATTTTTGAAAATCGTCCTAAAAGGACTCTGACGTCATCAATCGGGCATTTATTTCGGAAAGTATTGACTGTAGAAGGTTCAGTAGCCAGTTTTTTGAAATCCTGAGAACAAGCTGATTTCATTAAACTGGTCACTGAACCTCGAACGATTAGTATTTGCCGAGAAAAAAGTGGAATGATGACGTCAGAGTCTTTTTAGGTCGATTTTCAAAAATTAATTAAAAATACTTCGCATGCTCCAATCGTCCTAAGAAAAAATAGCGCCTTAAAATTTTTTAAAGCTCTTTCCAAAAATATCATAAACTCAACAAAAAAATTTCAATTCACCTTCCTCATTTCACTCCCAGCTCACGTTACGTCACTGGTACTGACGTTCTTGTATTGGACAAGTAATTGCAATCTACATGCGAAAAAACTGTGATATAATGGGTTGAGTCCAGTGTACTGTAAACTGGGAATGAAGAGGATAGAAATAATTTTAAAAATTTTTAGAAGAATTTTTTTTTCAGTTGCAGCATAAATAATACAGTGGACATCAGATTATTCAATAAAAAAACGAAAAAAATGGTACAAATTGAGATAAAAACATAAAAATTGGACCAGAAAACTCTCTTGAAATTACACGTGAGGAAAATAACAGTTGTTATCCAAATATGGTTGATATTCCTAATAAAATTTTCCCTGTGCTGCAATCTACTTACCTCCACCTTCTTAAACGAATAGACCAGAGCAAGACATAACCATTTATATCAAAAAACATTTGTTGGGATTTACATAAATAACATTAATTTGTCTCAAAACCCAACAGTAGCCCCATAGCAGTGATAAGAAAGTTCGATTAATGCAACCTGCACAACATTTTTTTTTATTAATTTTTGCATGTTTCTGACGTCATAACAATGAATGTTTACGCAAATTGCATACGTTAAAGTATTTCCACACTCTTTCGTGTGGATACATTACCATTCTGGTAAAAATAATCATCAGTTTTGAAGCTCCCGTTTTGTGTTTATTCAAAAAAAAAAGAAAAGAACATATAGTTTTATGTGATCTATGACTTTAACATAATCGATAAAATGAGTAAGAATTGTAAATATATATAATTCTTAAAAAAAAAAGAAAAAAAAAAAAAAAAAAAAAAAAAAAGAAAAAAAAGAAAAGAAAAGAAAAGAAAAGAAAAGAAACAGTAAAAATGTTGAACATTTTCTAAAAGTAAGGAATAAATAAATATGTAACCAAAATAAATTTAATGCTTTATGCTAAAGTATGTAAGCCAGCATATAATCATAGCCCTTGCCAGTGCCCCAGTTATAATACATTAACATTGTAATTATATAGCATATTAAGATACTACTGACCTTTGCAGTAGGGTACCGGGGATGTCATCTGTTCGAGTGAGTGTCATGACCATGTTATGTTGACAACATAGCGTGGAGCATTCGTTATATCTGCTTTGCGAGGGTTATATGCTTACCATTACACACCTTACCGTGATGGGGCGAATGTGCAGGCAGTGTTACTACGTAACTCCTGACTTGAGACTTTACGAGGATGACGTTCTGATGGACATAAACTACGTTGTTGGTCAACCCCAATCATAGGATGCTAGCTCCTGTTGCCTTCATCGTACAAGTGTGGCCGGTTATATCACGCTTCGTTATGAGTGTTAGAGGAAAAAACTGTTACAATATATATATATATATATTTTTTTTTTTTTTTTTTTTTTTTTTTTTACGTATAAGTAGCTAAGCGTTGGCTTGAGACTAAAATATTTTAAATCAATGCATTTAATTTCACAAGTTTTTTTTATAATTTTTTAGTATTGTCAAGCGAAAAAAAATAATAATGATAAAAAATTAAAAAAAATAATAATAATTAATAATAAACAACTGAAGAAAATCACAAAAAAAAAACTAAGTTACGATTTTCTCACATATCTTATACGTATGTGTGCATTCATGTTTAAGTTGACGCCATGTTGAATCACTCAATAACATGGATTGCATAGAAAAAATAACTTATTTTACCACTTTAAAAATACTAAACAATATTTTTGAACGCTTTGATGCTGTATCTCAAGTATATGAGAAAAATAATAACAAGAAATTAATCGAGTTATCAAAGAAAATAGCTAAAAAAAATGAAGTTTAAACATTTAAATATTTTCTTTTTATTTATTTATTTTTTATTTTTTTGGAATAATTTTTAAAAAAAAGTAAGTAATTTTGATAATAAATTTACAAAAATACGAGTTATAACATTTATTAAATTATAATATGTTGTTTATACATTTTGACTCTTCTCGTACTTTATAATAATATTATACTATTAAAAAGGCTGAAGAATACAGCAAATTTTAAATATCCTTGCAAATAAAATTTCAAAATTTCAAATGTTTTAAAATGCTTCAATAAGTTAATTTCGATTGTTATATTCTTTTTGCAGGTCTTGAAATTTTTATCATATAGGAGCTTGTTCTGTAAAGTATAGTGAATCTCATTAACAGTGATTAGCTGACCAACAAAATAAGACACATTCATTGGTTGATCTTGTTTTTTGAGCCGATAAAAGTGAGTCGCATTGAGAATGGACCTTTTTTTTTTGTGTGAAGTTTCGTTCATTATTTTATCAAGTTCAAAGTTCTAAACAAAGAAGTAACAATGATCAACCATAGCTCGTTCTGTAAAATTAAGTGAATCTCAACAATAGTGATTGGCTGACCAAAAAAATACGACGCATTCATTGGTTGATCTTGTTTTTTGAGGCAACAAAATTTAGTCGCATGAAGAGCATGGAACTTTTTTTTTTTGTGGAGTTTCTTTCATTCTTATCAAGTTCAAAGTTCTAAACGAAGAAATAACAATGATCGACCATATGTATAAACGTAGTAAACAGGTAACGATGTCATATCCAGCTGTTTTTAATAAAAGAAAATTTTCGAAGCTGGCTTAATTTTTGTGTGTAGTTTACAGAACGAGCTCATATTTATATATGTATAAACGTAGTAAACACCTGCAGGTAATGACGTCATGATCAGATGTTTTTAACAAAGGAAAATTTTTGAAGCTAGCTCAAGAGTTGTGTGTAGTTTATAGAACGAGCTAGGTTGTTGATAAAAATTGTATTTAAAATTGTAATTCCATTGAAATTTTATACCATACAACAGTCAATTATGATATATTATTCGTTTTCTTTATATCCAAGCAGGGAAAAAGTTCAATGACAATAGAAAGTATAAATATTAGAAAGTCACTATATATTCGTTAAATGCATAAAAGCATAAAAAAAACGGTAATAATATATAGGTAATTTTTGGCTACATAATTTGTGGTTTTTGGCATTCGATCAATGAATATTCTTGGCAAAGGATTCGTATGGAAAAAAAAAAAAAAAAAAAAAAACTTGGCATTTCAAGGCTAAAGGTGTAATATAAATGTGATAATAATAAATGTTTCCTAGTGATAAAAGTCAGAAAGCTTGTAATTTTTAAATACTTATAGAACAGTATTCAAAGAACATTATATACGTACACAATTTATCATTGCTTTTGTTTATATAGTAAAAAAAAAAATATTTAAATTAAGGTTGTATCAGTACGTTTTCAAAGCTAGGACATTGGTGTTTCCAAAAAAAAAAAAAAAAAAAAATGACCTAGCCATTTTGGGTTTTGGTCAAAAGCATCAAACCAAAAGCCGAAATGATACCTAGTTTGGGTCAATTTTGGGTTTTGATGCTAACACATACACCCAATAAGATCTGTGAGAAAATCGTACTTAGGTTTTTATTTTATTTTTTTACTTTTGCTTGACAACACTTAAAACTCTTAAAAGTTATAAAAATTATTACGAAATTAAATAATTTAGTCTCAAGCCAAATATAACTGGATATAACCGGACATGTGTACATAGAAGGGTATAGAAGCTAGCATCCTATAATTGGGGTTGGCCAACTACATACTTTCATGCCCATGGCAATGCATGAGAATCCCATCCTCGTAAAGTCTCAAGGCAGGAGTTACGTAGTAACTTTTTCTGCACATCGCCCCATCACGGTAAGGTGTGTAATGGTAAGCATATAACCCTCGCAAAGCCGATCTAACGAATGTTCCTTGTTATGTTGTCAACATAACTAGGTCATGAGACTCACTCAAACAGACGGCATCCCCGGTACTGCAAAGGTCAGTAGCATCTTAATATGCTATATACTTACAATGTTAATGTATGACAAGTCGGGCACTGGCAAGGGTCATTATAATATGCGGGCTTACATTATACTTAAAGGCGTGGAACACCTTGAACAAAAAAGTTGCATAATATCCTAACATACCTGAAAATCAACGTTAATTTGGCCGGAGTCATTGATATTTAATTTATTTTCCATTCACAAAGTGCTGCTGCCGGTCACTGACGTCACAGCTCGCCTGATCCACGCGCGCGTAAACCGGGCGAGCTGTGACGTCAGTGACCGGCAGCGGCATTTTGTGAATGGAAAATAAATTAGAAATCAATAACTCCGGCCAAATTAACATTGATTTTCAGGTTTTTTAGGATATTTTTTTTGTTCAAGGTGTTCTACGGCTTTAAGCATAAAGCATTAAATTTCTTTATGACTGATAAAGAAACAACTGTTTTGAAGCCAACTATAAGCAATTTTGCTCACATACGCTTCCGTTTCGACTTACTGCGCAAGCGTAGTAAGTGGAAACGGAAGCGGATGTGATCGAAATTGCTTATAGTCGGCCTCAAAACCGTTGTTCCTTTACTAGTCATATATATATGTATTTAGTTATTTTGCTCTTACTTATATAGAAAATACTCAATAACGTTCTTTTATTTTAAATTTTTTTTTTAAGTGTTGATATATAAATTTCTAATTTATTTTAATGATTATGTTAATTAGGTGGGTGTATGTAGATGGCAGTACAGGAAAAATTTCAATAGAAAAATCAGCCATATTGGATAACAGCTGATATGCTGCCATCTACGCTCTACAACCACCCTTAAATAATAATAATAAAAAAATGTACCTAAAGTTATGATTTTGATAATATTTTACTATTATAAAGTATATTATAGCATACGACTCACTAAATGAAGATTCTGAAATTAACGCTAACGTACTTTTTTTATATATAATTTTTTTTTATCACACAGGGAAAGATTTCTACATACAGTATACTAAAGAAAATTTGCAATAATAAAAGAAATGTACCATGATATTATTATTACTTTTCTGCACTCCAATAAATTTTAGAATATTATAAATTTTGTTTTAAAATAGAAACTTTTTCTTGGCTTATATCCAATATAACATATGATTGGAAAGAGAGAGAGAGAGAGAGAGAGAGAGGGTATATTTTATCGTAAAAAAATAAAAATAAGTTTATATCTGATATATTATGAATTTTCTACACAAGTTCGACATTTATATTAAAATTTATTATGTAATATTTTCACGAATACTGATGTATAATGTATTGAATGTTTATTACTTTTTCAATAATAATTGATGGCAGGAAAACATAGCATGTAACTTTTTTTTTTCTTTTTTTAATTTATAGCATATAACTTTGTTTTTTATTATTTTTTTTATGTGCTTATAGAGGTATTGATGTAAATTACGAGTGTATTTTTTTGTTATTTTTGAAAGAAATTGACATTTTATATAAATTAATAATAAAACATGGGAGACTTCTATTAAATTCACTGATCGTTTCTAAATGGGTTTTCAACGTATAGCTTCAAATATATATTCGTTTTGTGAATTATAGATTAACATGTACAAATCATCACAGTTCTAATGGTGTTTATCGGTTTAGCACGCGGGGTTACGCGAGGAAAGCTAAGGGTCCCCTAATTTTACATTATGCTTATGGGGAACCCCCCCCCCCTTTTTTTTTTGATAATTACTTCACCGATTTTGGGGAACTTTAATTAAGAAATACTAAACAAATTACGTGATTTAAACGATAGAGCTTTTTTAAGAATTATTTAGCCCGATAATCTTCATTGTATTCTATTCTATTAACATTATAGTGTTTTGAAACACTCAGATAGAATGAAGAAGAAATTTTATTTTAAAAGTAACAATAGTTCTTGTTGACTACAAAAATATATATAATAAAAATAACTAAAAATTATAAAATTTTATAAAAAAATTTAATATAATATATTTAAAATATTTAAGAGTATTAATATTAAATAGTTTAGCGTCAATATTAACATACAAAAGTAAACAAACTACACTTTACAAATTTGACTTAAAATGAACGATCTACGTTTGGCGCTTCTACGCATTTTAACTAGAAGAACTATATGAGTGAACTTAGAATTTAAAAAGTGTAGATAGGTCATTTTGAACAAAATTTGTAAAGTGTAGTACGTTCATTTTGTCGGGTAAACATCGGATTTATTTTAAAAACATTAAAAAAAAAAGGAACTAAATATGCTATGTAATTACGGGTTGTATTCAAATAACTTCTATTTCAAAATCTAAAAAAAATAAAAATAAAATAAAACTTTATAGTGCCATTTAAAAGTTAATAGTAACAGCTACCTATAGACCGGTTGCACTCATATTTTAGAGCCGCCATTTTGTTGGTCAGGAATACATAGGCCAGCATAGGAAAAAGGTCCGTTTTATTTTTATTTTTTAATAGCAAAAGAAGCTTCAAACTTCAATCAAAGCCTTATTTCTAGCTCCTAATAAGCTCGAAAAATATGAGAAAAATTCGTTCAGTTGAAATAAACTCTGTTTATGTGAAAAATTAAAAGAAATGATGTTTTCCCTATGCTGGACAATGCATTAGGCACCACAAACATTGCGTCAAAGCGCAAGGATGTGCAAGGGGTTTATATGATGCAATTTTCAAAACCCATAACCATCAGATATAACTATTTAAATTAACATTATATGACTTTTATGGGAACAATACTACCAAAAACAACAACAGTACTTTCAAGTCTAATGTGTTTTGTTATATTTATTTTATTCTCATATTTATGTTATATTACATTTTTAAAGTTACTTCATTTCATTCCATTGAAACTGCCTGAAATACAGACTTTACTTTCCTTTCATCAAAAAAATCACGTAACATTGCATTTTGCATTTTATAATACTTATCAACGAGTTAATGATGATTGATGAGCCCAGGATGAGCCATCATACAGGAAGAGACGAGCATTTTGTTTTCAAGGAGTTAATTATGCAGTTGACAACAATAAATTAAATTATTAATTTTTTTAAAAATATATATTAAATTGTTTTTAAATACATATTAAATATTTCATAATATTAATAGTAATTAATTTACAACATTTTTTATATTATAACAATATTTTAATTCAAATTTTTTAAGCCTTGTAAAAAAAAATTAAATCTTTTGCATTTTATTTAATAATAATTAGTTGTATGTATGTAATGGATAGTTTTAAAATTAACATATAATACTTACTTTTTATCAGAAATTTGAGTGACCTTGCAGGGAAGATTTTATATATTTTTTCAGTAGTGAAAAGTACCCATTATGTTAGTAAAATTATATTTTCTATAATACTCTGTGTTACTAGTCTAGTAAAATGTATAAATATACTTCTATTCATCTTTCTATAGTCTAGTAGATTTTTATCTATAAATTAGATTAAAAAATGTATATAATATAAACTAATTACTAATTAAAATAAAAAAAAATACATTTTCAATAAAACTGATAGATAATAAAAATTATTTTCTAAAAATATATAATAATTTTAAGCACAGGTGTATTATATAAAAAAATGCATTAAACTACTTAGTTTATAAAATATTAATAAATTAAAGTTGTATGTTGAACAAGGTATTAAATATTCACAAAAAAAAAATTGAAAAGGTCATTACTTTATGAACACAGGTGTATATTATACAACACATGGCGCCACGGTAGTTTATATGTTATTGATTGTATTGACAAGAAGCATGAGATAGAGAAGTTAATCGTTTTACAAACACCGCAAATGTGTTTGTGTGTGTGTGTGTGCTGTTATACAGTATATATACAGGAGGGAAGGAAATGTTTGTTTGGTATTACGAAAAGTTAATGAGATTTTTTTTTTTTTTTTTCGTTTAGCTAAAAAGCATAATTAGTTAATGGAAAAAAAATTACTAGTTTTGTTGATAATCATATTTATTACTATATTTATTAGAAGTTAATTTTATTTTATTGTTTAAATTTGGTTTATAGTAACTTAATTCATAATTGCATTTTTTTTTTTGAAGATACTTATTTTTTTAACATTGTATTTATGAAAAGCAAAATTGTTTTTATTAGTTATGGAGGTACTGTAGGTACTTGTTGTTTTAAATTGATAAAAATTTCAAAAAGAAAAAAGAAAATGAAAGCACTACGGCAAAAAGATTAAAAATAAAGCGTAGCAGATACACATTTAAAGCCATAGACCACGTGAGAGAACGTATTGTGTACTTAAGTTGTTAATAGTAGTTAAACACAAAATGGGATCTTCAAAACTGATGACAATTTATACCAGAGTATAAATGTTGTCCCACAAGAGAGCGTGAAATACCTTAAGTATGCTATTTAAGTGAACTCCGGTTGCTGATGTCAGAAAAAGCAAAAAACTAGAACAAAAATGTTGTGCGGGTTGTACAAGTAGATATTTTCTGATCTGATCACTGTTCAAGGCGTGGAACACCTTGAACAAAAAAGTTGCGTAATATCCTAACAAACCTGAAAATCAACGTTGATTTGGCAGGAGTCATTGATTTCTAATTTATTTTCCATTCACAAAATGCCACTGCCGGTCACTGACGTCACAGTTCGCCCGGTTTACTTGCGCGTGGACCAGGCGAGCTGTGACGTCAGTGACTGGCATCGGCATTTTGTGAATGGAAAATAAATGAGAAATTAATGACTCCGGCCAAATCAACGTTGATTTTCAGGTTTGTTAGGATATTACGCAACTTTTTTGTTCAAGGTTTTCTACGCCTTTAATTAAGTAGGTTTGGAGACAAAATAATGTTATTTATTAAAAACCTATCAAGTGTTTTTAATTATAAATTTATAAATGCTTATGTTTTCTTTTGGTCAATTCCTTTAAGGTTTTGAAGACAAATTAAAACAAATTGACAATTTTTTCACTGCTAACATCCATTGCATAGTGACTTTACAATGAGGTATCTAATATGTAACGAACCAACAGTATCTTTATCTCTCGTATTTGAAGAATTTTTGTACAAACAAATACAATAAATAAAAAATATAAAAGGATAAGAAGAGACAGAAGAATTTGTATCAATGTCTAGACTTTGTATAATAGTCTTTTCTTTACTTTTCTCTGTGGAATTATTTTTGAAACAAACCTTTTTCAAACAAGACTACTTTTTGATTGAATTAGTTTAGCTAACTTTTGTGATTTTTACTTGTTTGCAGAGGTTCGCAAAATAGAGAGAAAAAGAGAGAGAGAGAGAGAGAGAGATTGAACATTTCACATACTTTTTACGCTAAAAGAAACATTTTTTTACTACAGTTAATACCTTTGCAGATGTGTTCAAACAATTTTTTTCCCTCTTTTAGAAAATTGAAATTGATTTCTCTTTTCCTCATTTATTATTCCTTTTTTTTTTTTTTTTTTTTTTTTTACTGTTGAACCATAAATATTTTAGAATGAAATAAGTATACGGCGAGAATATATATTTATATAAAAGGTCAAGATTATAATACAATATTTTAAGATTGCTGTTGGCAATGTTTTTCAACACTTTTACCATTATGTTATAAGCCAAGTGGTAATGGAATTTATTTAAAATGATAGTTGCATTGAAAGTCAAATAGATTTTCAAGTTCACTTAAAATAAAATATAGTTTGAATCTTAAGAAAAAATGAATAAAAATATATTTCGAAAAAAATTCGGTGAAATTATTATTATTTTGAAACTTCATTTTATGTATTTACTCAAACCTGAAAAGTATGCCAAATTAAAATCAGTGCAATTTATTAGTTTATATCAATATTGTAATGAATTTTTCTGAAATGTTGGTCACGCTATTAAATGCACTATTGCGATATAAAAATTATTGAAATTATTGATTATAAAATTGTTGATGTGTGCATCTGCATCATATAAATGATGTCATAATTTTATTTCAGTGTAAATTTTAGAATTTACTCTTCTTGCCATATAGCAAAAGAGAATACATTATTTTGTTTCATTAAGCAAATTCACTCTCTAAATAAAAAAGAGCTAAAATTCTACCAGACGTAATAAAAAAGGACTACTAAATAGTTAAATATATAATACGTATACTCTATTCAGAAAAACCCTAACCAATTGCATTAATGTTTTCCCATATTAATATGTCATTCTAATATACCTATAATATTTAAATACCTAGTTATAATCCACAAAGAAATTTATAACATGTTTTTCTTTCTATTTTTGTTCACAGGAGTGTCCCGAGGGAGTGGTTCATGAAGATGCCTTTAAAGATATTTACGCCAAATTTTTTCCACATGGAAGTAAGTAATATTTTTTTTTTTACTTAATCAAGATATATTTTGCACACGGAGAAATATTTTTAAATTTCTAGAATAAATTTTATTTGCATGAATATTAAAATAGATCCTGGGTTCAAGTAAAAATTTACTATTAATGTTAAATCACGCGATAGGACGAGATAGACATATCACCCTCACAAACCGGAGTAAACTTTTTAAGTGGGCAACCCGTTTTACAAATTCCTATTGTAAAGTTTTTTTTTTTTTTTTTTTTTAAGTATTTTAAATTAATTTTTAAAAACTGAAAAATATCGTCAAGGGCTGTAACTAATGCATGTGGTCAAATGAAAAAGTTGCCACCTGTGACGTCATTCCGAGACTTTCAAAAATTAATTCAAAAATATTCTTAATTAACTCAAAATTAGAAATTTGTATATCTTTCGATTCAGAACAATATCGTTATTTTTTTTTAAAATCTCTTAGTCTTCGTCACAGAATTCGTAAATCTGCCATTATACGGAAAGAATAGATTATATAATTTATGCTGCATTTACGTCATTTCAGAATAATTAATGCTAAATTGGAACAACATAATATTTATGCCATGTTACGTATTTATTTTATGTAGTATAGCATAAATTATACTGTATTGAACAAATTGTGCTAAAAATGAGCTAGCATAATTATTACGTATTTATTTTTTTATCCGTGTAGAAGCTTTTTTTTTTTAATTTAATATGCTGTTCTATATATAGGCAGGGTAGAAAACTGAAAACGTTTTAATCTCTACATAATAATAAATAAATAAATACTTCTTATACTGTACTTTCTCATACACGCTTCTCTGTTATCAAAATATAAAATTACACAATTTAATAATCATTATATTTTAGAACACTAAAGTTTTCTTTAAGTTCAATCAACATAATGGAGCATTAATATTTATGTCTCCTAAGCAATATTATATAATATAGAAACAAGCACTGTAATATTATATTATAATATATATGTATATAAAAAAAGACCCTATCTTGTTTACTAAACCAAGTAAGAATATATATATATATATATGGTAATGGGAATGGGACTAGTTATTGGTAGCTGTATTTTTTTTCTTTTGAAATTGTAGCACAAATGAGTATCATTTAGCTAACTTTGTGTGTGTGTGTGTGTATTTGTGTGTGTATTTGTGTGTGTGTGTGTGTGTGTGTGTGTGTGTGTGTGTGTGTGTGTGTGTGTGTGTGTGTGTGTGTGTGTGTGTGTGTGTGTGTGTGTGTGTGTGTGTGTGTGTGTGTGTGTGTGTGTGTGTGTGTGTGTGTGTGTGTGTGTGTGTGTGTGTGTGTGTGTGTGTGTGTGTGTGTGTGTGTGTGTGTGTGTGTGTATTTGTGTATGTGTGTGTATATATTTGTGTATGTGTGTGTATATATTTGTGTATGTGTGTGTGTAAAAAAAAATCAAAACATTCAAATGAAAGGAGCATTATAATAATGATGTTTGTAAACCTTGTTCCCTTGCTTCAAAAAAAAAAGCGCACTTCCATTTAAAAAGCATTAGGTGTTCGTCATTTTTTTTTTTTTTTTTTTTTTTTTTTGTGGTTTGGGGCACGAAAAACAGGGTTTATACTAACATCATTATTATAAAACAAGAAAAACAGCAAAATTCTGCCGATAATGGACCACTTGCAATGAAATGTTTTTAATTGTTGCAATGTGTAAGTGAAAATGATTTTTACATAAGAATGACATTAAGAATATTTAAATTAATTTTAAATAGTTCGTTCACTAGTTCGAACTAACTATAGTTCGATAACTAGTACAATGACCATACAATATTATATATACGGTATAAAATACATTAGCTTAGCTTTCCTGGTCTTATCTTTTTTTTTTTTTCTTTTTTTTTTTTTTTCTATCATTATGTAAACATATTAAAATTTTGCTAGGTTAATATAAACTTACAGGCAATGCAAAATTAAATTGTATTACCTTTTTTTTAATATAATGTTATTAATTAATATTATATTATAAATTATGTATGTGATGTAAGCCTTATATAAAAAGTTATAAAAGGACCTATATTTGTGTTTTCTATTATTATTAACCAAAAAACAGCAATTCACTAACAATTCATTGGGGGGGGGGGGGGAGGGGGTCGATGATCATATTATAATGCTTCGTACCGTTGACAAAATTAATTTTGTTAATTTTTTTTTAAACATGTAAAAGTGTCTCTATAGTATAAATATATATTAAATTTCTCGGTTCTAACTGCAAGAGCTTTCACAAAAATCACTAAAGGAATGTAAAATGATACGAAATTAGGGATCCTTCACCGTTTCAAGCACGCTTTTGATTGTTTTCTGTCAGCAGTCAGCACCAATAACTAGCATTGCAACAGTGCAAAAACTGTAATTTCTTACATACGAGATTTTTGTTTTTTTGTTTTGTTTTGTTATAAATTAAAATTTTTTAGTAGATTAAAATATGTAAAAATTTATTGTCATTTATTTTTCTATTTTTTTTTTTTTTTTTTTTTTTTTTTTGCTTATTAAGTCGACAATGCTAATGTAAGAATATGAAGGCCTTTCAGACGTATTTACGTGAATGCGGATTGTAAAAAAAAAAAAAATTACACAGTTACTCTTACTCATTAACAACAAAGTGATAAAAAAAATTACAAATAAGAAACCAAAGTGATTTTAAAATAAAAAATCGTTACGTAATATATCAATTATTCTATTATTAATGACAATGACAGTATATAATCATTATTAAAACATTACATATAACAACATTAACAATATTGAATTAAAAAGATCTAGATATTTAGAGCTAAAATATCTTGTATCCTGTATAAAAAGAAGCAGGAAGGAAAAAGGATAAGAAAAAAAAAAACACAAGGGAAGCTTTGTATAATATGAAAGATATAGTTTGCTTTTCGTCTTCATTTTCAATCAATAAACAATGAAGTAATCAGATTAAAACTGATGAGAAAATGATCTAATTCTACTGTAACGTGCTTGTCTGCTGCTGTAACTTTTCAAAATATCTTAACTATGCTTTCATTGTCTTAGTTGTATGTTAAAGGAATAGACCAGATGAAAACAAAAGCATTTAGATCACAAAAATACTTGAAGGGACTTACATAAATAACTTTATAGTTTGTCTCAAAACACAATTGTATAGCTCCGTTGCAGGGATCAGAAAATTTCTATTTATACAACCCGCACAACTTTTTTTTATTAATTTTTGCGTGTTTCTGTCGTCATAAACATGAATATTCACGCAAATTGCATACGTTACAGTATTTTCACGCTCTATCGTTGGGCTACATTAACATTCTAGTAAAAATTGTCATCAGTTTTGAAGATCCCATTTCGTGTTTATTCATTAAAAAGCCAAGTTGTTTTATGTGGTTATTGAAATGGCTTTAACAAAAAAATGTTAGTAAAATAGAAGGAAAAAAATTTGATAATTTATATCTACATTCATAAAAAATAAATATATTCATTTTTGTTTTTTTCTTTGTAATTTAACAAAAAACTTTGGTTCCCGACCAATGATACTGTATATAAAATTTTATTGCACAAAAAAAGTAGAAATGTAAATAAATGTCTATAGACCTTTACAATGTATGTTATCGGTTAGGCGCGTGGGAAAGGGTTATAGAGTGTATGCGCACGATGCCATACTTGAGCAATAAATAACGCTGCGTTCAGTATAAGACAAACTTCACTTTTGGCTATTTTCTTTGGGAAATCGGTTAATTTTCCGTTATTATTATTTTTCTCATTGTACTTGAGATACTAATTCAACCTATTAACATAGCATTAATGCTCTCCAAAAAAAATATATAATATTGCTTTTTATTTTAAACTAGCAAAATGAGTCATTTTCCGATGCGGCCTATGTTATTGAGTGATCCAACATAGCTTCGACTTTTACATGGAGCTATGGAAATATTAGACAATTTGTATTTGTTAATTTTGTTATTGTTTTTCTTGCATATTTCAAAACCTAAGTTAATCTATTAATATAATCAATGCTATCAAAAATATTGCATATCTTATTTTGAAACTGGAAAAATGTGTCACATTTCCATATAGGCCCATGTTATATATTATATTGTTACATATGGCGTTGTTTATGTGTATACAACCACAACCACCTTATTAAGTCTCATAATTAACTTGTATTTTTTTTTTTGTACATAAGCAGAGAAATTCAAATCAATCTTTTTACTTATGAAATAATATACTGTCTTGCGTAGAAAACCCAGTAAAAATTAAATTTTTCATTAACAATTACAGAAACTGTGAACTAATAAAATAAATATAATTTTTGAATAAATATAATTAAGTATAATATAATTAGAATACTTGCATATAAAGAAACAGTAACATACAAATAAAATTTAATAAAAATAAATATATTTTTATTATATAAAATGTTGTATTTATTATTTTTTTATAAGATTTAATTAACTTTACAAAAAAAAAAAAACAACTGTACTTAAAAATGACCATAATTTTCTTATAATAAAAATGTACAGAAAGAAAAAAAAAAAATTACATTAATTAAAATACCAAGGAATATTTTATTTTAATGTTAAGTAATAAAAAGTCTGTGTAATATTATTATTAAATCCAGTTGTTATACATTTTTGTTGCTTTTTCTTATACTTTTGCAGAGAGAGAGAGAGAGAGAGAGATGAAAATAGCGTCATAAAGTACTATACTTTTTTCTTTCTTTCCGTAATTTCATGAATTTTTTAGTCAACTCTCCTAGTACATTTTTTTTTCCTTATGTTCTGTTCATCTCGTATGCCTCTGTTTATATACCTACACAAATATGGTTTATTATATTACCTAGAAAGATTCTAAATTTTTACAATCTTATACTTTATGTTTTAACTGTTAACTTTTGGTACTTTGCATATCATTATTAAAATATGAATGTAATGGAGGTAATCGGTGTGAGTAGAAAAAGCTAAAGGGTGAATTCATATAAAACTTGACGCCATATGTACGCACTAAATAACATTAGCCGGTATGTGAAAATAAAATATTTTGTCAGTTTAAAAATTCTTAGCAATATTTTTCACATCATTGATGCTGTTAACAGGCTTAATCATGTTTTCAAGCATTGAAATATATATATATATATATATAATTATAATAACAACAACAAAATTAACTTATTTTCCAAAGGAAATAGCCAAACCCACGTTTGTCCTATGTTAGTCATTGCTCCGTTATGGCGTCGAAGCGCATCCAGTATGATGTCAAGCGCATACACCCGTTTTTTTTTTTTTTTTCTGACTATAGAATTGAGGGGTCAATTTTTTAGCATTTTTGAGTAAACTTCTGCACTGAGGCTGTAAATATTCATTAAATGTTCATTGCGTATTATAAACCAATTTTAATTACCGATTACCTCCATTGAAATTGATTGATATAAGCCGCTAATCGGAAGTGGAGCGTAAAAAGATAATAATAATAAATTATTTTTATTTCGAGGCCAAAAAAAGGTACATACTTTTTTTTGTAAACAATAATAAACACTTGTCAGAGTATTTCAGTATTTTAGCATTATACAATAATGTATTTATAATATTTAATAAGATTATTATAGACCGGTTGCACTCATTTTTAAGAGCTGCCATTTTGCTGGTTATGAATACATAGGCTAGCATAGGAAAAACGCATAGTAAAACAACTTTTACTATACATATTTGAACTGAATACAGAGTAAGTATGTATTTATGATAAAGGATTTACGGATTCACTAAGTTATTATTGAGTAAAAATAATTATTGCATTTCACTTATTATTTAAAGTAAAATGGTTTTCATTCTATTAGTTTAAATCGTTGAATTTTATAACAAGTAACAAGTAACTGATAAACATAGCAGGTGGATTTCTATTGCTGACGCTACAGCTTCAGACTATTAAGAATTAGAGATAAATATAGTAAATAAAATAATAGTTTAAAAAGTAATATTTAATTGTTTAAAGTTTATCCATAAAAATTAAAACTTTAAAATAATATAACTATTTAAATGTAAAAAAAAAAAAAAAAAAAAAAAAAAAATTATATTGTATTAACAAGTAAATTGTATTATATTATTCTGGAAAAAATTACCAAAAAAATATTTTCAAATGCATAGTAAAAAAAAATTATGTAAATTCTATCCTGTATTTTGCAAAAAAGTACAATTTTAATTTGGAACAGTTAGTAATTAGCTACTATATCACAAGTCAAAATGCTTGTTGTAACTATAATTGCACACAGAAAATAATTTCTACCTATGGCAGGAACATGAATCCTGTATTTTGCAATAAGTACTCTTTAGTTTGGAACAGGAAGTTATAAACTACAATACCACTTAGTCTAAGTGAGTCACACCTTTATTGTTGCACAGTACACATGCATTAGGTATTATTGTAGTATAATAATACCTATGTTCTAGGTCATATTATGTCTACCTATTACATTTTTAGTATTAATTTTTTTTGCGTGTAGAAATATTTTTACGTACTTTTACGTGTACTAGGCACTTCTACTTGCGTTGTTTTTGTTTTTCCAATTAACTGATAAAGGAACAACTTTATTGAAGCTGACTATAAGCAATTTCGCTCATATCCGTTTCCGTTTCGACTTACTGCGCATGCGTAGTAAGGAGAAACGGAAGCGGATGTAACCGAAATCGCTTATAGTCGGCCTCAAAACCGTTGCTCCTTTACTAGTCAATAAGGATTTTCCATTACTCATAACCTCCATTAACTTTATGAATGCTAGGTGCAATGGTTGCATTTTTTAAGACAGATAAGCAAGTAATAATGCGTTTGTTACTATGAACTGCCTGGTTCAATAAAGAATCTTATTCTAATCTATGTGAGTCACACCTTTATTGTAGTATATTGTATATTTTACCTGAATTAGTTATTATTGAAGTATAATAATACCTGTTCTAGGCTAATATCTACCTGTTGCATTTTACTGGATTCATATACCTGCCTTAATTTAAAGCCATTGACCACATAAAACAACATGTGATTTTTAATGAATAAACACGAAATGGGATCTTCAAAACTGATGACAATTTTTACCAGAATGTTAATGTAGCCCCACGAGAGAGCGTGAAAATACTGTAAAGGATGCAATTTGCGTGACTATTCATGTTTCTGACGTCAGAAACATGCAAAAAATAGTAAAAATATGTTGTGCGGGTTGCATAATTTGAAATTTTCTGATCACTGCTACGGAGCTACAGTTGCGTTTTGTCCCATCAAGTATTTTGTGATATAAATGCTTAAGTTTTCTTCTGATCTATTCCTTTAAGTATTTTTTTTTATCGTGTGATTATTTCTACTCATTCAAAAAAAAAAATATATATATACTATAGGTGGTAAAAATGTCGTTTGCATACAATAACTTTTCCTTTCTATTGCGGAAGACTACACAATTTTAGGGGGGTAGTAATTCTATTTCACATTCTAATAAAGTACTTTGTCCTGAATCGATGCGTATCTAAAATTTTCTATTTTATATTATAGGGTTGTTGAGACAGCCATGTTTTAATTACTTGTGCCTTACAATATGTATTTTGTATGAAATCAAACAATAAAACCCTCTTAGAAATTGAATAGGTAAATTTTTTAGTGTATTAAGTATTTTTAATTATTTTTGAAATACGTCAAATGACGTCACAGGCTGCAACTTTTTCCTATGTCCATATACAGCCTCTGACGTCATTTTATGTCTCTCAAGAAAGCAATTATAAATAATGAACTCAAAAATGAGAAAGTTATATAATGTATCGATTCAGGACCATGTACTGTACTCTTTTAGAATGTAAAATAATTAACCGCTTAAAAAAATTTGATGCCTTCCTCATTAAATATTTATTTATATCAGATCACAATAAGTAAAGTAATACATCATTGATTCCCACGGTTATTTGCTAATCAGTTCACTGTAGTTCACAAGCACCTATTCACCCAGATGATGAATTTTATATTCAGTAATAATTTAACTAAAATCGGTAAGAATAATTTTAAATAAAATTATACCTAAAAAAGTAATATTAAACTATTTTAAATATTTCCATAAAAATTATAGTATAAAATAAATTGTACTGATTATTTTAATTTAAATTAAAAAACTAAAAACAATTTAATGACTAATAAAGGAACAACTGTTTTGAAGCCGACTATATAAGCAATTTCGGTTACATCCGCTTCCGTTTTGACATTCTGCGCATGCGTAGCAACCAAAAACGGAAGCGGAAGTGACCAAAATTGCTTAAAGTCGGCCTCAAAACAGTTGTTCCTTTATTAGTCAATAATGTTGTTTTTTTAAATATACGTTAAAAAATAAAAAGAACATAGTTGTTAAGGCGGGAATGTAACCTCGGTGTAATTTGACTAAAAAATTGTTAAGAAAGAAAAATCTGAAATTTTACACCAGTAATACATTAGGATAATGTATTTTCAAAAAGATGTAAAAAAATTGGGGGGTCACCATGCGAGATTTTGAATTATAATTTTATGAAGTTTTAGTCCCATAAGAGCCCATGATAATTTCAATAATTATTATCTGATTAATTATCTGACGGTCACAGGTTCTGAAATTTTTATCATAGGTAGCTTTTACTATTAACTTTCAAATGACATCATAAAGTTTGCAATTCTTCTTTTTAGATTTTGATACAATCTATCTGAAAAAAAAAAACCATAAAGGAATAGACCAGAGAAAAACATAAGCACTTATATCACAAAACACTTGATGGTACTTACATAAATAAATTTAGTTTGTCTTAAAACCCAACAGTAGCCCCGTAGTAGTGATCAGAAATTTCGATTTATGCAATTCGTACAACATTTTCATACTAATTTTTGCATGTTTTTGACGTCAGAAACATGAATATAGTCACGCAAATTGCATACTTTACAGTATTTTTACATTCTCTCATGGAGCTACATTAACATTCTGTTAAAAATTATCAACAGTTTTGAACATCCCATTTAGTGTTTATTCATTAAAAACCACATGTTGTTTTATGTGGTCTATGGCTTTAATGTAATTAACATTGGAAATTTCACGCTAGTTTGAAAATGTTAAAATACTGTATATTATCACAATCGTGTGTACATTTCTCAAAAATTGTTTGATATGAGATGATCCTGAAAAAAACTTATCTATAATATGTATGTCCAATTTGGTAAAGAAGACACTAGCAATCTTGTAAGGATGTGGGCGATTTATCGATTTCACCTGGGCATACAATAGACGTTCAAGCTTTCAAGGTCACTAGGAGGTGGGGTAATGTTAACTAAATGGAGAGTTTTTAGGCGCTCTCTTATTGGTTGCATCCTTACGTGGCGCCGACTGTATAGTCATATTTATTTAAAGGCTTAGAACACCTTGAAAAACAAAGTTGTGTAATATCCTAACAAACCTGAAAATCAACGTTGATTTGGCAGTAATCATTGATTTCTAATTTATTTTCTATTCACAAAATAGCACGAGCAGGCAATGACGTCACAGCTTGCTTCTTTTACTTGCGTGGGTAGGGGTGGGTAGGTGTAGGATTTTTTTTCAGTGGGTAGGGGTCCGCAAAAGCAAGAAAACCATTTTGACAAAAGATACATTTTTGTCATTCTGAGAGCCGTGGTAAAAATGTACAACAATGAAATAATTTTTAAAAAGTTGGGGACTGAAGAAGCTATATATGAAAGTCGACTGTATACTATTTGCTTTGTTCTAATATTATTTGTGTATTTGTGTTTCAGATTCCAGCTTATACGCTCACTATGTATTCAAAGCATTTGATGTCAACTGTAATGGAGCAATTAGTTTTCGAGTAAGTATAATTTACATTCATGATATATATGTGTAATTATATTCTTTATAAGTAATGTTTTAAAATACAAGCTCTATAATGTATAAAGCCTTAGGATAAAGTAGTGTAATATAAAAATACAAAGTAAAATTAGCACACTTAGAAAGTAAAGCAATATACTGTATGTAATTTATGAAACAGAATATAAAATAAAACTCGAAAATTATAATATATTTATGCTATACATATAAGCATACTGGAGTAGTGAATAACATTGCTCAGCATAGGACAAACTTCGTTTTAGACAATGTTCTTTAGGAAATCGGTTCATGTTTTGTTATTGTTATTTTTCTCACATACTTGAGATACTAATTCAACATATTTACAGCATTAATGCTCTCAAAAATATTGCATAGTGTTTTTAAACTTATAGCAAAATGAGTTATTTTCCTATGCCACCCATGTTATTGAGTTATCCAACATGGCGTCGACTTTAACATAAATGCATACACCCTATAGACCCTTTTCACATCCTTGCGCTTTTACGCCATGTTTGTGGTGCCTAATGTATTGTCCAGCATAGGGGAAACGTCATTAGCTCTCATTTGTCGCAAAATATAAGTATTTTTTTACATCTATGTAACTAAACAATTTGTACAAATTATATGTTTTCCGTGTAGGTATCTATTGTAATTAATAATTACCACGTTTACCACTAATTACCTATATAACAGGCTAAGGTTTTTACCTATCGCAATTTACACTGTCATTATAAAGTATAGTAATTTTTTTTTCCTTATGTCTTTCATGCTGTTTTTGGGTATCCTAAAACATAATGATGATAAATTATACTTTGGTACTGTCAAATTTTGAAATAAATTTCAATAATATTATTAGTACAGCTAAATATAATTTAATATTAATATTTATATCATAATTTTATATCTAACTATTTATATTATTACACTATTCAACTGTCATAGGGAATTTCAAATCTCATAATTATGCTTGTCAGATAAATTAGCATGAGGGTCTATGCATTCATGTTAAAGTCGACGCCATGTTGGATAACTCAATAACATGAGTGACATGGGAAAAAAAATCATTTTGCCAGTTTAAAAATTCTATGCCATATTTTTGAGAGCATTGATGCTGTAAATATGTTGAATTAGTATCTCAAGTATGTGAGAAAAATAACAATAAGAAAAAAATAACAACTTTCCCAAAGAAAAATGGCTTATTAAAGTTTGTCCTATGCTGATCAATGTTATGCACTACTCCAGTATGGCCTCCAAGCACAATAAATATGACGTCATCCGCATACACCCTTAAAAACATAGTACGGCAGTAACCTTTCAATACTATAGCACTTGATACTTTGCTTGTTAAACTAAAAATCGTATTTTATTATTTTAGTTATGTACTACACAAATTAGCAAATCTTTGTAATATAATGTATGTTGTAGAAATGTGACATGTTTAATAATTGATTTAAAATATCACATCATCATGTTTCAGGTATTATAAAATTCAAATCATTCAATCAGACCTATTCCTGCCTATTCCTCATTTGAATTTTAACTTTTGTCAATAAACATATAGATTCAGCAACACAATTTATAATAAGAAAAAAATAAAAAAATAAATAAAAATATTGTATAATAAAATAATAATATCATTAAAAATAAAATTTATAAAAAATAAAACTCAAACATTGAAAAATTAATTTTGTTTTATTTACAATATTTTAATTTTAAATTGGTGTTGTTTTGTGTGTTTTAATTTTTTCATTAAATGCTAATAAAATGGTTTATCTTTGCTGTATATAATTCAAAAATGTTAAAGAAAAACAGACATTATTGAGAGAGAGCCTTTATCTATTGACTGATAAAGGAACAACTGTTTTGAAGCCGACTATAAGCAATTTCGATCACATCCGCTTCCGTTTCGACTTACTGCACATGCGTATAAGGAGAAACGGAAGCGGATGTGACCGAAATCGCTTATAGTCGGCCACAAAACCGTTGTTCCTTTACTAGTCAATACTAGCGACTTCGGCTACTACTTTTGCTCTTTCTAATAGGGTGTATGCATTTATGTTAAAGTCGATGACATGTTGGATTATTCAATAACATGTGTGGCATAGAAAAATAACTCATTTTGAAAGTTTAAAAACATATGCAATATTTTTGAGAGCATTGATGATGTTAATATGTTAAATTAGTATCTCAAGATTCTCAAGTATGTGAGAAAAATAACCTGGGTAAAAAGACTTAAGCTATTTCTCTAAGAAAATAGTCAAAAATGAAGTTTGTCCTATGCTGAGCAATATAATGCATTACTCTAGTATGGTCTTCAAGCGTATGAAATATGACGTCATACGGATACACCCTATAGTATAATCAAACATAATAGACTTGCTCATTATTATATTTTTTTTTATTGAAGCAATAATTATTTGATTGTGTGTCTGAAATGAAGGTTATCATTAATAATAAAAAATTATTAGAAAAAGTCTCACTTAAAACATATAAAAGTATGTCTAGTATTCCTCATTCAAATATCTCCGGAATCGTTGGAGTAGATTTCGCCCCAAAAATCACGAAAAATGTGTTTCTATCCGTAAGCGTATAATGTTAAATTAAGGTACCTTTAATTTTTTTCTGCGCTTAATTGATTACCTCCATTATGTTGTTATGAAGTGAACAGATTGTTCATTGGATTGTATTATACAGCTAGACTGATTTTTTTTTCTTCTCTTGTGTATTATTATTATTATTTTTGAACTATTACTCTTAATATATATATATTATTACAAGCTTAATATTTTAACTTAATGATTTTTATATTTGTGGTACCTTTAATATAAACAACAATCCTTTTTATTTTATTATTATTTGTTTTTTTCAATTACGGTACTCCTATATGGTAATTATTTACGTATCTCTATTCATTATTATTATTATCATGTTTATTATCCATTCTATTATAAAATGTCAACTACTTTGCATATTATGCTGTCTTGAATGTATTGGTTCAGAGATAGGGCTTGTTGCCCTGACTGCACCTTTTGCCTATCTTATTTTGCAATAAAGATATTATTTATCTATTTAACAAAGGTAGAGAAAATTGAACTTTAGAATACTTCTTTTTTTAATATTATTATTATTTTTTTTTAAATTTATACTTACAAAATTTTTCCTTTACTGGCACATATTAATTTAGCACTCACTTATGGCGTCGACTTTAACATGAATGAAACCACCCTATATAGTAAAGCCGACGTAAAAGATACGTGACGAGATGCATATCTCAAAGGACGATCACGAGTTTACGGAGCTACGGAAGGGCTTTGGGTCATCACATGTGAGTTTATGAACAGTTCTTCTCATTATCTCACATTGAAGAAGCCATGTTGGAAACCCTAAACTTTCTCTTTAATACTAATTAAAAAAAAAAAAAAAAAAAAGTTTCAGGATTTGAGTAAGATAGAAAGATGCAGTGTTGGTATAAAAACATTTAAACTTTAATATATTTTTCGTGTAAAGCATAATATCATCATGATGATTAAGTTAATCAAACAAAATAAATTTAAAAAAAACAACACATGACTAGCATAACATAATAAGATAATTTAAATGTTAATTAAACTTTATATACATAAGAGAATAAAATTATTGGTCTGGGAATTAAAAAGAATTATTATAATAATAATATTTAAAACTTTATCTTTTATAATTAAGGACAGACTCATGTTACCATTAATTTGAGGTTTACCCTACATTTAAATATATTCTTCTTTTTTTTTTTAATGACTTTATTTATTTTATATTATATTTTAACTTTATTTTTATATTAAATTTTTAATAATTATTTTAGAAATATATTTAGTTTCCAATATTCTTTAAAAAAAGATATTTAAATTTATTTTAATTTTTTATTATAATAATAACAATATATTTAAAAAAATGTTTTATATATTTAAAAAAATGCAATCTTTCACATGATGAATATAACTTTACTACTTCCAAGATTCCAAGCTCTATGTTGAAGGTTATTTAAGATTGAAATTAATGAAGTGACTAGGGTATTTTATCGATACAATAAGTTGTTTTACAAGAAAGACTGCATTAATTTTACGTATGTAATACGTGTTGATTAATGACAGTGAGAGAAAGGATTACTGCTGCACTTTACCTTCTATATAATGTTAGATTGTTCTGTAAAGTATAGTGAATCTCATTAACAGTGATTGGCTGACCAACAAAATAAGGCACATTCATTGGTTGATCTTGTTTTTTGAGTCGATAAAAGTGAGTCGCATGTTGAGTATGGAACTTTTTTTTTTTTTTCTTGAAGTTTCGTTTATTTTTATCAGGTTTAAAGTTCTGAACGAAGAAATAACCATGATCAACCATACATATAAACGTAGTAAACAGGTAATGACGTCATATTCAGATGTTTTTAACAAAGGAAATTTTTCGAAGCTGACTGAAGAGGTGTGTGTGTAGTTTATAGAACGAACTGTCATTACCTGTTTACTACGTTTATTAATTGGTAGATCATTGTTATTTCTTCGTTTAGAACTTTAGACCTGATAAAAAGGAACGAAACTGAAAAAAAAAAAAAAAAAAAAAAAAATTGTTCCATGCTCAACATGCGACCTCACTATTATCGACTCAAAAAATACAACCAACCAATGAATGTGTCTTATTTTGTTGGTCAGCCAATCACTGGTAATAATATTCACTATACTTTACAGAACAAACTCATGCAAACGAGAGAGAAGGAACAATAGGTGGGTGAGCACATTTGATGTGCTTTGATTGAGGTCAACTAATTACAAGAAGCGATTTATTATCACTTCTTTTATTAATATTTTTTTATTACTTCTTTTAGTAGATTGAGTACTGTAGTTGCTCTGTTAGATACGTATTCATAAAATTGCTGAAAAGTGAAAATACGATTTCTCACACCAGTGTAACTATGGCGGCTCTAACAAGTCTTTAAATCCTAAAACGTTAAATTATAGAGTGATCAATGATAAAAAAAAATAATATTAATAACTTTAGCTGGATGAGATTTTTAAATTTTAAAAGTAATAAGGGGTAATGAGTCACGCAGGTCTTTCGAGCATTTCCACCTAGATGGCATTGTCGTAGCTCAGGTAAAAGGGGGAAGGGGGTGTATACCCTGACGTCAACAAAAAGTGGAGTGAGTAAAGAAAAAAGTACGTTTATGCCAAAGTTGGTGGGGATGCTAGACAGGGAAAAAAAATAGCCCGGGGCTCCGAGTTTGGAGACACATAGTCTAGTGGCTGTAGCGGTCTATGTTTACTTTTTTTTTCTTGCACAGGTATAAATAAAGAGAAAAGTATTCAAGTGCACGCACCTAGATATTTACACTCTTTATATTATATTCATCGAATAGAATATTTACCAAAAAAATTTAATAAAATAAATTTTAAATTGCCAATAAATTAAAATTATATAGCAAATACATAATATGCGCAATTGTACGTTATAATTTACTTGTAAATTTAAGTATAAGTAAATAAATAGAACCATTGCTTTTATTAGAAAATAATATTTTATTTAAAATTTATGCTATATTTATTACAAATAAAAATAAAACAAAAACATTAATTTAGGTTTACCTTGTATACCATACATTTCTGATTAGCTTCTGCATGTTAATATAAAATAAGCTAGTTTGTAAAGCTTTTCTTGTGCTATATACATTATTTTTTTTTCATTCTTCAGTATTGTCTTATTTTTTTTTATTCTCTTTTTCTTTTTCTTTTTGAGCTTTCTTTCTTGCCTTTTCTGCTTTAAGAGCTTCTTTTGATGCAATTGCTTTAGTTATATACTCACCATTACGGGCTGTTTGATCACGTCTAATACGACTGTCAATAAGTTCCGGCAACATACATTCCCTGTAAAATCGCTCTAATTTTGGCACCATTTCTTTTTCCCAAAAATTAACATCTTTTAAGATTCTAATAAATTGAACGTCTCTTTTTGCGTACAGAATTAAGTCACAGTACTCATATTCAGTTATATTTAGTTGGCCCTGAATTTGGTAATAATATTTATGTATCTTTTTTAGCTGAAGTTGGTTGTTGACTATCTTTAGATAGCTTATCTGCTTTGCATTAATTGCAGCTCTAATTTTGAGTTTGCCAATTGACGGTATACATTTTACTTCGAGTATACCATCCGTTCCGACTAATCCGTCGGGACTAGCAGCTAAGTAGCAGTGATGTTCGGACACAAAGAGACCGCACTTCTCAAATTCAGTACAGTACTCACGAGAATAAAGACCTAAAGCTGTATCTTCATTGTCCTTGCCGAATTGCACATTTTCATTGTAGCTGAGATCTTGGGGGTGCATGATTTGCATCAGTGAATTGTGAGCTGGCGTACTTGCTTGGCGACGGCATACAACACCAAAATTTGAAGCAGTAAGGTAGTTCTCCCTGACTTTTACGAATGTATCGTATTTTGACCACTGTCCTACACTTTCACGCTCTATTTGTACTCTCTTTTCCAAATCTGCAGCTATCTCTTGCAACTCTTTAAGCTTTTCCTCACATTTTCTTTGAAATTCTTCATCTTCCATATCATCATGACCATCTTCAGGTTTGCCGTAGTTTGAATCCGCTCCTGAATAAAATAAAAAATATTTTAAATAACAAAATTGTTATATTTCTAATTTTAATAACAAATATTTAGAATGTTTTATGTAAAATATAGTTAACTTTGTAAATAAACAGAAAATTTATTATAAACTTTATTTTCCGAACTTTTTGATTACTATATATTGTATTTAAATTCATTTAAAATTTATCTAAAAATTATAGTATAATTTGAATTGATATTAAATAACATACAAAGAATTACTGTGAAAATAAAGTATCACCTTTGACCATTTGCGTAAATCGAATAACTTAATAATGAACTCGCGTAATTTTTTTTACTTATACGAAAATTGGTTACAACAAGCGTAAGTAAAATAAAAACGCAGAAGTTGTTATCTTGTCAATAATTAACATATAATAAACAAAAATCATTATATTATTATATTGTGAGTTACTTACAAATCCAAATAATTACGTAATGTCGAAAAGTTTAAATTTCTCTCTCTCTCTCTCTCTCTCTCTCTCTCTCTCTCTCTCTCTCTCTCTCTCTCTCTCTCTCTCTCTCTCTCTCTCTCTCTCTCTCTCTCTCTCTCTCTCTCTCTCTCATTCTTTCTTCCTTTCTTTCTCTGTGTCTGTCTCTCTCTCTCCCTTTCCCCTCCCTTTCTCTCCCTATCTGTCTCTCCCTCGCTCAATTTAATTTAAAATAAATAAATAAAGCAAATGTTGTTTGCTCTATCAGTTATTCCAATATCTCACTGGAAAAAAAAAAAAAAAAAAAAAAAAAAAAAGGAAAAGTAGAAGAAGAAGAAGAAGGACGAAAGTGAGAATACAAACAATAGAAAAAATTACATTTCTAGATCTCAAATGTTCAATAACTGACATGTGTGTTTATGTATATTTGAGAATTTAATTTACCTTGAAATTGGAGTCTTCTGCGTGGTCTGTGTTCTCCATCTTCCTGTGCTTTTGCTCGACGTTTCCGTGAACGTTGCGTATCTTTGGAACGATTAGAGCAAAATCGTTTCACAAACATGCCTGGACTACGCTTTAGCATGCGCTTCAAGGGACTTCGGTGCCAGGATCCACCCTTTTTGTACATTAAGGATCCTATGTCACTGCATCTGTCATAGCCTCCTCCTTTGCCAGTGTCTCTGCGCTTACCGGAAGCGGCCTTTGTGACGCAACTGTTGAGACACTCGTTACGATTTGTAGTCTTATTGAAGCGCAGTGTGTCGGCTTTCTTTACCATCCCGTTGACAGCAGTGTCAAGAAGTTTCATCACCCCCTTAGACTGCATTTGTGGAACATGATTTGGTTCTTTACTTTCTTTTCTCTTGCAGTACTCTCTGCAGTTCTTACCATTACCTGTTTACTACGTTTATTAATTGGTAGATCATTGTTATTTCTTCGTTTAGAACTTTAGACCTGATAAAAAGGAACGAAACTGAAAAAAAAAAAAAAAAAAAAAAAAATTGTTCCATGCTCAACATGCGACCTCACTATTATCGACTCAAAAAATACAACCAACCAATGAATGTGTCTTATTTTGTTGGTCAGCCAATCACTGGTAATAATATTCACTATACTTTACAGAACAAACTCATGCAAACGAGAGAGAAGGAACAATAGGTGGGTGAGCACATTTGATGTGCTTTGATTGAGGTCAACTAGGTCTCTCTCTCTCTCTCTCTCTCTCTCTCTCTCTCTCTCTCTCTCTCTCTCTCTCTCATCTCTAATTCTTTCATTCTATATCGCACTCACATATTTTTTTTCTCTTCATCTTTTCAATTCTTTTATACAGTTTTTTCCCTACTTAACATTCTTTTTTTCTTTTCATTCTTCTTTTTATAATTTTACGTTCTATTGCTCTGTAACTTTCTGAGTATTATGATCATATTTCTTTTGTCTCTGTTTCTGTCTATGTCTCTGTCTCTATGCTCTGTCTCTGTCTCTATCTCTGCTTCTGTTTCTGTTTGTTTCTGTCTCTGTCTCTGTCTCTCTGTCTCTGTCTCTGTCTCTGTCTCTGTCTCTGTCTCTGTCTCTGTCTCTGTCTCTGTCTCTGTCTCTGTCTCTGTCTCTGTCTCTGTCTCTGTCTCTGTCTCTGTCTCTGTCTCTGTCTCTGTCTGTCTATGTCTCTGGCTCTGTCTGTTTGTCTGTATGTCTGAATTTGAATAACAATAGTATGAAAATATCCTATTAGATACTAAAGACAATTCAAACTAATCATAATGATTGCAATAAATCGAATTCAAGCAATCAAACAAAATTATGAACCTCAACTTATGAAGTAAAACGTACTCGCTATTCAAATTATGCGCCATTAATAAGGCGGTAAAATGTGGCACAACTTTGTTGCATTCCTATCGTTCCAACTGAACGTGAAACTACCTTCATATACAGTTTGACAACTTCTCAACCCAAATTTACGTCACTCAAATATATCAATTTTTATATAAAAGACGGGAATAAAAAAAAAAAAAAAATGTTAGAAGTTACGAGTAGAGATGAAGAAAAAAAAATCAATATAGTAAGATACTTTGAAGGACTTGAAAATGTTTGAGATGAAGATTTGTCTCTTTTTTTTAGAGATGGTCTTTAGAAACTTAACACAGACGTGGTAGGCGTGTTTGACATTGTCTTACGTGAAGGAAAAAAAGATGATTTTTTTATTAGTGTCCTCTTTACGAGAGAAGTATAATATTAAAGAAAATATCAATAAATAGTTCCTAAGATAAAATATTCTTGTGACATTTTAGCACTGTTAATAACGAAATGTTGGAATTTTATTTGCTACATTTGAATAGGAGATATTGAACATGCAAATGTGGAGGCAATCGTCGAAGCGAACGGAAAAGTTCCCTAATTTTCCATCCTTTTAGCATTTCCACTTCATGTTTTCACGTTTAATTTTTTTTATTATTTTTAAGAAAATAACTTCTGCGCCGAGGACCGAAATATTTAAAAAAAACACCAAAAAAAAAAAAAAACACACACACATATGCATGCATGTAAACAGAAAAAACAACAGCAAATAAGTATATTTTAACAATTTTTGTTATCAGCGATAACCTCTATAAGGCATTCATGCATTTAAATAAAAGTCGACGTCATACGTATATGGGCCAGTATGGGAGAATGACACATTTTGCTAGTATAAAAATATTTTGAAATATTTTTTAAGAGCATTCATTTATCAGATTTAATTAGGATTTCAAATATTCAAGAAAGATAATAATAATAATAGTGAATATTAAATTTGAAAGAAAATAGCTCAAACACTTTTGTCCTATGCTAAGAACTTTTTTTTATTGCTCCAGGATGGCGTCGAACCGCATTCAGCATGACGTCATGCGCATACGCTCTATTGAGTAGTTTTGAGTTGTAACAATGCCTCTTTATTTCAATGGAAATAATATTATGAGCAATTCTTTAACGTTACTTGTAAAAAAAAAAAACAAACTGATAAGTAAAAAAAAAATATAATAATAATAATAAACATTTCTTTCCAACCTGTAAATACTTTGAGCGATCTTAAAAGCTTAAAGGCTTCGAATGCCTTGCTCAAAAAACTTATCTAATATTCTAACATACATAAACATAAACATTAATTTGGCCGGAGTCATTAATTTCTAAATTATTTTTCATTCAGAAAATGTCAGCTGCAGGTTTATGACGTCACAACTCGCCTGGTTCACGTACGCGGAAACAAGTGAGCTGTGACGTCATAAACCTGCAGTTGACATATGGTGAATTGAAAATAAATTAGAAATTAATGACTCCGGCCAAATTAACGTTGCTATTTAGGTATGTTAAGATATTTTAGACAAGTTTTTTGTTCTAGGTGTTCTACGCCTTTAACCTTCTGAAAATAACTATATTTTTCAGTATACTGCATCATTCGTACGTATAAAAAAATACATACAAACTTTTATTTTATTTTTTGCAAGTTCTGTTAAGTTTGTCACGTGTGTTAGATGTCTGAGTTGTGTACGCGATCTCAATTTTTAACAGTTAAAAAAAGAACCTCTCTTCATGCTAGAGCTAAGTTGTGCTCGTAAGAAAGGAATGAAAAAAAAAAAAAAAAAAAAAAAAAAAAAAAAGACCGTTGATTGATGTGTATGAGAATGAAGGCCATAGTAGTAACACTCACTACTTGTTGAATTTTCTGTATAATATCTAGTCTAGACTTTAAAATGCATTGTTATGGGGTAAAAATAAAGTTTCATTGGTTCGTTTAACAGATAATGTTTTAAAGTGCAAAATTTAAAAGTTTTTTTTACGGTTAATATAATAATAATTACAACAATTGAAAAAAAATTGCATAATACCAGAGTTACGCAAACAAATCCTTTATTTGTACCAAAAATTGTTAATAGATTCAGTGAAAGATTAAATAGCTTTATTTTACCTAAGTTATGGAATCAGAGTCCAGAAAATTTGAAAATACTAAAATCAAAAAAATTAATATTTAAGTTGAATCAACCGATAAGGCCTTCGCCTTGGTTGGATTTCTGTATAAGAGTGATATATAATAAAATAATAATAATAATAAAGAGTACTTGGATTTATATAAGCGCTATATGTATGCACTAAATAACATAGACAGGTATGAGAATATGGCATATTTTGAAAATTTAAAGGTATTTAGCAACATTTTTGAGAGCATTAATGGATGCTGTTAACAGGTTGAATTAAGTTTTCGAATATACGAGAAAAATATTTTAACAACCAAGAATTAACTTATTTTCCAAAGAAAAAAAGCCACTAACTTTAGTTCGTACTATGCTGAGCAATGTTATTCATTACTCCAGTATGGCATCGAAGCGCAATCAGAAAGACAAAAGTGCTTACACTTTATATAAATAGAAATTATAAAGTTTAAATTTGTGTACTTACAATTAAAATATTTTGCAAAATTAAAATTTCATTTTTATAGTATATTTTCAAATAATAAATAATAATAATTTATGTATTAGTAATAAAAAATTTAAGTTGTTGTAAATTTATTTTTTATTACACAAATATTATAATAAAAAGTTTATTATATTTTAAAATAATTTATTATATATTAAAAAGTGTTAACATGAGTTTTGCTGATGAATTAAACAAAATGTCTTTATCCATTTCCTGTCTATTATCTGAAAATAATGAAAATATGAGGTTAAGTACCAAACCAATACTAATGATTAATGAATAAAAAATGAGGATTGAGATCCAGTATTTTAACTAATGGAAAGGAAATAAACGAAAATATAGAGATTTTTAATGGTTGTTATAATATACAGGTCCCAGTATATAATTTAATTAAAATATGAATACTAGAATTATCTTTTCGTTTCAAAATTTTTTACTTCTTATATCAGCCACGGTTTAGAGTGTATCCACATGATGTGATATTTAAAGGAATAGACCAGAAGTAAACAAAAGCATTTATATGACAAAAAACTTGATGGGACTTACATAAATAACTTTAATTTGTCTCAAAACCCAACTATAGCTCCGTAGCAGTGATCAGAAAATTTCGATTTATGCAACCCGCACAACATTTTTTACTAATTTTTGCATGTTTCTGACGTCAGAAATATGATTAATCACGCAAATTGCATACTTTACAGTATTTTCACGCTCTCTCGTGGGGCTACAATTAAAATTCTGGTAAAAATTGTCATCACTCATCAGTTTTCAAGATCCGTGTTTATTCATTAAATAGCACATGTTTTTTTATGTGGTCTATGGCTTTAATGTGCTTCCATGCTATACTGGAGTAATGAATAACATTGCTCAACATAGGACAAACTTCGTTATATGGCTACTATCTTTAGGAAATAGGTTAAATTTTGTGATATTGCTATTTTTCTCACATACTTGAGATTCTAATTCTACCTATTAACAGCATTAATGCTCTCAAAAAATACTGCATAGTGTTTTTACACTGGCAAAATTAGTTATTTTCCTATATCGGTCCATTTATTGAGTGTTCCAACATGGCGTTGACTTTAACATGAATGCATCTGATTGACTTATTATCATTACTATTATTATTGTGTTATTATCACTTATGTTGATTTTTAAAGCCATAGACCAAAGAAAACAACATGCACATTTTAATGTATAAACATGAAATGGGATCTTCAAAAATGTGACAATTTTTTACCAGAATAATAATGTAGCCCCACGAGAGAGCGTGAAAAAACTGTAAAGTATGCAATGTGCGTGACTATTCATGTTTATGACGTCGGAAACATACAAAAATTAGTAAAAAAAAAAAAAAAAAATATATATTACGCGGGTTGCATAAATTGAATTTTCTGATCACTACTACGGAGCTACAGTTAGATTTTGAGACAAACTAAAGTTATTTATGTAAGTCCCATCAAGAATTTTGTTATTATAAATGCTTATGTTTTCTCTGGTCTATTCCTTTAAGGATATAATCTACCATTAGAGAAGTTATTTAGTAAGTTCTCAATTCCAATTAAATGTATATAATATTATTTCTCGAGGTGAACACTTTTTAAAAATATTAAAAAAAAAAAAACATTTAATATCCTGCACTTTTTTTTTTTAAGATTATATTTCACTATAACTTATTTCATACATTTTCTCTTCCATATATATAAAAGTAAAAAAGAAAATAATACAATATAAGTTGAAAAATATATTCTACTTTTCTTTCTATATAATATAGAAATTTAAAATAATAAAATAACATAGCGCGGCATGTTGCACATAGTGTTTTTTTATTTTTTTATTTTACCATATTGGCCAATAAATTGTAGCTCAATTTTACCAAGGTTATGTAAAAAAAAAAAAAAAAAAAAAAAAAAAAAAAAAAAAAAAAAAAAACTCTAGCTACCTTTATTAGTCCCATATGATACATTTTTGTATTTGCTCACAGAAAAAAAAAAAAAAAAAAAAAAAGGAAACTTAAATTGTGTTGGAACAAAATGTAAAATATAAGAAGAAAAAAGAAGTGTGAGGGGAATCAAGCTACAAATACATGTTTAAAGGCATAGAAAACTTTTTAAAAAATGTATTATGACATGTAATATCCTAACATACCTGAAAATTAATGTTGATTAGGCCGGAGTCATTAATTCCTAATTTATTTACTATTCACGAAATGGCGTATCATATACGGTTTTCTTCAAAGCTCACCAGGTTCACGTGCGCTTAAAACAAGCAAGCTGTTACGTCATAAAACCGCATCTGATATTTTGTGAATGGAAAATAAATTAGAAATCAATGACTCCAGCCAAATCAATATTGATATTTAGGTATGTAAGGATATTACACAAGTTTTTGTTCATGGTGTTCTATGACTTTAATTTTTTATTTTACCTTTATTGTTATATGTCTTAAAAGATTTAAAGTATAGCATGTATTTAGTTTTTTTTTTCTCGATATTTTTAAAAGATAAATATTTTTAATAATAGTAAATAATTATTCAAATATTTGTAGTAATACTTTTTATTATTTTTTTTTTTCGTGCAATGAAGAAAGTACAATCCTGCAATTAGTATTTACGTAGTAATACTAACCCCTCTTGTATAATTAAATTTAAAACTATCACGTAGAGATTTTATTTTAGTCTAGAAGTAACGTTAATTAAAAAGTATAACAATAAATGAATTATATCCTGTGAGTTAGGCAAATAGTTGTGTAGATATGATTACATTGTTGCATATTTTACAGGGGCTAAATATATATTTTATTATTTTTATTTTAATTAAATGTAAATTTGACTAATAAAGTAATACCTATTTTTAGGCCGACTATAAGCGTTTTCGCTCACATCCACTTCCGTTATTTCTTCGCCCCGCTAAATTCCATTAAAAAAATGTCAAAATTCAATAATTACTGTATGTACAGCTCTGGCCAAAAGTTCCCGAACGATTTGCATAGGCAACCCGCAACCATCCTATGTTATCTTTATGAGAAAACGCAGCGGCCGCTGCTGCACTGTTCGGGAACTTTTGGCCAGAGCTGTGCATGTGTTAAAAATTCAAATCCATTAAATAATAAATAGAATAACATTGAACTTATCAAGTGGCACAATGGGATTATAATTTGAAATATTTAATAGAAGTTTGAATTTTCGAATGGTAACCGAATTTTTAAATGAATCGTATATAATTTCCAATAAGATCACTATGTTTAGTTTCATTGTCACCTATTATTATTATTTATTTCTTAACGATAATCGCATTTTATCATCGTAAAATTCAACCTTAACCGGAGTGGCCAAATTAATACAGCCGCTCTCTCTTTTCACATTCTATGAATGTGAACATAAAGAATGATCCATTTAATAATTATATTTTATTAAATATGAACGTTTAATTATATTTATTAACTTATATTTTAAATAATATGATTTAAAAAGAAAATTGAAATACAATAATTCAAATTGTGTAACAGTATTTAAATTAATATAATATTATTTATAAAAATTAATAATTTTATTTTTCAATTTATTATGTATCATTTGATTTTTAATAGACCGGTTGTACTATTAAGAGCCGCCATTTTTCTGTTTATGAATACGTAGGGTAGCTTAGGAAAAACGTCAATTTTATTTTTTTAATAGCAAAAGAAGCTTCCAACCTCAACCAAAGACTTATTTCTAGCTCCTAATAAGCTCGAAGAACATGGGGAAAATTCGTCCAGTTAAAATAAACTCTTATTAAGTGAAAAATTAAGAGAAATGATGTTTCCCCTATGCTGGACAATACATTAGGCACCACAAACATGGCGACAAAGCGCAAGGATGTGAAAGTCATATATTTTTGTAACACTTTTGACAGAATTGATACTGTTAATCTTAGGTTTAATTATAGATTTTCAAGTATACTAGAAATATAATAATAATAATGACAGCAAAAGACAAATTGAACATCGAAGACAGGCATTTAATATGTCATGCAGAAAGTTGCAGTTCTTGGCGTAGCTAACATCGTGCGCAAAGTGCTTATTTTGTGATCCCTCTATATGCCACCTGCAGTTTCTAACAGATAATTGGTACTGGGTTATTCTCACCTTCACCTTAAATAAAGTAGGATTCCGGTGTTGGTGTTGCAGAAGAAAAGAAAAAAAAACTCATAATAATAATAATAACCTAATTTCCATAATAAAAGAACCAAAAAAGAACGTTTATTCTACTTGAGCAAAGTTGTTCATTGCTCCAGTATGGCGTCGAAGTGGATTCAGTTTGGCATAGGAAAAAAAAAATCATTTTGCCAGTTTAAAAATACTAAGCAATGATTTTGAGAGTATTGATGCTGTAAATATGTTGAATTACTATCTCAAGTATGTGAGAAAAAAAATTTAACCGATTTCCTAAAGAAATTTGGCTTAAATGAAGTTTGTTATATGCTGAGTAATGTTATTCACTACCCCAGTATGGCCTCCAAGCGCAATAAATATGACGTCATCTGCATACACCCTATATAACAAATTAAATATTGTGCAATGTAAACGTAGCTTGAAATTTGTCCCCAAAGTGAAATTTTCCTTTCTCTTTCTCTCTCTCTCTCTCTCTCTCTCTCTCTCTCTCTCTCTCTCTCTTTCTCTCTCTCTCTCTCTCTCTCTCTCTCTCTCTCTCTCTCTCTCTCTCTCTCTCTCTCTCTCTCTCTCTCTCTCTCTCTCTCTCTCTCTCTATGTAATGTTACAAAAAAGTCATGCAGTGTAAGAAGAAGAAGAAGAAGCAAAGCATGAGTAGAACATTTATTATCACCAACACTGAACCACCGCAACACTTATTGTCTTTTGTGGTACAAAAGTTAAGCATACGTGACCGAAAACTTTTCTCATGTTGTAACGTACAAACTTATAAATGTTTTCTCTCTTCGTTTTTCTAATAAATGTCTGAAAGAGTTTGTGTAATTATTTTGCATGTGTGACATAGATAATAAATTATATAATAATATATTTCATTCGTAACTTTTATGGTAATAAATTTACGGTAATATTTTTTCTATTATTGTTTAAGAATATGAGAGAGAGAGAGAGAGAGAGAGAGAGAGAGAGAGAGAGAAACATCATATTTTTATATAAAATACGCTAGAGAATTACGATAAATATTATTAAAAAGCCATTTTGTAGTAATAGTTGTAAGCGAGTATAATTTAAGAAACGTGTTTTCCAGCCTCTTTGCGTTGTTTTCTCTCTCTCTCTCTCTCTCTCTCTCTCTCTCTCTCTCTCTCTCTCTCTCTCTCTCTCTCTCTCTCTCTCTCTCTCTCTCTGTCTCTCTCTCTCTCTCTCTCTCTCTCTCTCTCTCTCTAATATTATTTATTGATACGCATTTATACGAGCCACTTGTCATAAAGACCCTACGAGGGTGCTCCGCAATAATATCCTTTTAGTCCACTTGACCCTGAAAAATAAAAAATCATCGAATCAACCCTAAACTTTGGATTTATCTGTTTCAAGTCATTTGCAGCCAAAAAAAAAAAATAATAATAAATAAATGAAGGTTAAATGGATTTAGGACATTACAGCAATTTTATAGCGAATCACCCTCGCCTAGCAAATACTCAGTATACTCTCTCTCAATAAGATTTATTACTATTATTTTTTTCATTGTTGAGAGATCACGGTTGCCATGTAATTGCGCATGTTATTTGAGTGAGGGTTTCAATAAAACATACTATATTTACGGCTTCTTCTACAAGCAAGATCGACGAATTTTATTCCATTGTTTTAAAAAAATGTTAAAAACCTCAACATTACATGTGTTGTTATGGAAGGAAACTTTTCGTTGTTGATCCGATTGCTAAGATATTTTCTTATGGGTCGATTTTGCTTGTAGTATAAACGACCGTTAATATAGTTTGCTTTAGGTTTCAACGGTTCCGGTGAAAGAATACTTGGTATTTTCTAATTTTTTTTCTTTTTTCTTTTGTGTTTAACGCCGCTAATTAAAACTTAACTACTTGATACAAGTATTATAATTTTTATTAATAATTTCAAATGTTAAGGTACCATTTATCATTTATTTTCATTTCATCATGCTCGGATTATTTTCATTATTGACATTAACACTAAACTTAACGAATTCAATTTAAAAATAAAAATGCAATTTAAAAACTAAAATTTCTAATTATTGAAATTAACTTGTTTAGTATTGTTATTATATTTATTTTATTCATTATATTTAGTATAAAATATACAAATTATAGTAATTTATAACTTTTAACCCTAAATGTTTACGAAGAATGCGATGTATGTAAATATTTAATTAATTACTCTAATAATATATATAATAAAGACATTATAAACACATGGTATTCTAATAAATTATGTACTTATTTTCATATAGGGTGCTTGAATTCATGTAAAAGTAGACGCAATATGTGAGCACTAAATAACATGGGCTAGGATGGGAAAATAACACATTTTGTGAGTTAAAAAATACTGAGCAATAATTTTGAGAGCATAGGGTGAATTAGGTTTTCAAGTATGCGAGCACAATAATAATAATAATAAAAGAAAAAAATGTAGAAAGGGGATAATTGGGACAAGAGCAACGTTTGTCCTATGTTGAGCAATGCTATTTATTGCTCCAGTATGGCGTCCAAGTGCAATCAGCATGACGTCATGCACATAAACCCTTATATAATCGTATATAATAAAGATATTAAGAACACATAAATAAATTATAACAACAAATTAATTATAATTTCATACTTGAACAAAAATAAGTGCGTGATGATTATGCTTGCTCAATGCAGCAACACTTATGCATAACAACATAATTTATAGTGCTTATAACTTATAATACATAGTATAATAGTTAAAGGCGTAGAATACCTTGAACCAAAAAAAAACTTGCCTAATATCCTAACGTACCTAAATATTAACGTAATTTGGTCGGAGTCATTGATTTTTTTTTTTTTTCCCCGTTCACAAAAAAATAAGTTACGGGTTTATGAAATTACAGCTCACTAGACAACGCACGTGGAAACAAGCGAGATGTGATGTCATAAACCCGCAACTGACATTTTGTGAAAGGAAAATAAATTATAAATCAATATGACTCCGGCCAAATTAATGTTGATATTTAGGTATGTTAGGATATTAGGACAGCTTTTTTTTTTTAAGATGTACTACGCCTTTGACATTACGCTTATGGGGAGAAACCCATTTTTTTTTTTTTTTTTTTTTTGCAATTTGAGAAAACTACTGCACCGATTTTGTAGATATTTAAATGAGAAATACTAGACATATTTTACGTGTTTCAAAACATAGATATTTTTTTTTCTTTTTTAATTATCATGACCGATAACCTCTATTGTTCAATGCAGTATAATTCTCATAATCTGTATAATATCGTCTATAATATTGAACGAATAACTTTTATTATGCTTATCTTACGTATTTTTGTTTTATTTGTATGTTTCAGGACTTACTCGTAACGCTCTCTACATTACTTCGAGGTTCTATTTATGAAAAACTTCGTTGGACATTTAAATTATACGATATCAACGGTGATGGTTGTATCACACGCTCCGAACTAGCAGATATTGTTGTAGCAATACACGAACTTATGGGACGACGAGCGCATCAGGTATGTATCACTATATATCATCTGTCTCCTGAGCTCTTATCTTAAAGGGAGATTTTAGGGGTTATAACATGGCTTCTTCAATGTTAGATAATGAGAAGAACTCTTCATAAAATCACATATGATGACCCAAAGCCCTTCCGTAGCCCCGTATCATCCACATTCACTTTCTGCCATGGTAAAAATTGTCATCAGGTTTGGCAAAGAACATGTTGTTTCATGTGGTCTATGACTTTAATGGGCAATTGTCAAATTTTGTTGTAGACCTGCATTTCATGACATCAGGAATTATAAAAGTTACATTTTTTTTTAACCTTCAAGTAGTATTACTCACATGACGCGTAAATTTAACGCGCGTCGACGCGCGTTATAAAGTTGGAACAATGCAAGATGTATAGAAGGGGAGGGGTAGAAGTGGTTTCATTATCATGGCGGGACCTGTTCGGACCGCTCGCACCATGTGGGGGGGTCCCTTGCGGGGGTTAAGGGGGTGGAACCCCCTTACCGCCGGAGGCGCGATTTTTTTAATAGTATACTGAAATTTTTAACTATTTTGCAATTAAAATTTTGTAGTAACTTGATTAATGCCATGCTACAACACCAACATTTAATTATTAATGAACATTTATTTTTGCTGATGTTCATCCTAAAACTTTAATACTACGTATATGATTATTCTGATTTAAATATCAAAGAATTATCTTTTTGCATTAATTAATACACAAAACGAATTGGTGCAAAAGCAAATAGAAGTGTTTTACTTTTAATATTTAATTTTTTATTGATTTTTAACTTCTTTATTGAAAATAGAGTTAAAATTCCTCTTTTAAGACAGGGTAAAAAAAAAAAAAAAATCAAATCAAATCAAATTTTTGGTCCAATTAAAATTAATTATTCTTTGAAAAATGGTGCAATATTTTAGGTAGCATTTCGTATTGAGCTCAGAATAAATCTTAAAAATGAACAATAGGAAAATAATTATATGCATGTAGATTTGGCGTAGAGCACGTATTCTGCTGAATCTAAAACTGTTATTTTAAAAACAAGAAAAATTTGGCCCACCCTTGACCGGAAAACAATTATGCCAATATTAAAAGTAATACATTTTATTTTTAGTATTATTATGAGTTCTTTTCTTTCTTCTTGTGTAACACCAACACCGGAATCCTACTTGATTCAAGGTGAAGGTGAGAATAATCCAGTACCAATTATATCAGGAACTGCAGATGGTATACAGAGGGGTCACAAACTAAGCACTTTGCGATTATTATTATTTTTTTATGTCGGGGTGCAATTCGTCACAGCACTAGTTTAGGTCACCAACAGGCTTTAAAATTCCTAATAATGAGACTCAGATAGCCTATACTCTAAAGGCAGGCTTCCCAAACTTTTTGGGCTGCGCAGCACCCCAAACACTCATCTTATTTTTTTTACACTCAAAATGTTGTATATTATAGTAAATTTAATGGCAAAATATTTAAACTTTGATTTTTCTTTTATTAATTACTTAAATTTTAATCAAATATATTATGCAACGCGCGCTAATTGTTTCTTTCTTTCTTTCTTTTTTTTTTTTTTGTCGCTTTTATCAAAATTTAATAAAAATAAAATTGACGATTTTACATTTTTATGAAGGACATGAAATCTATTTCAAAATAATAAACTTTATTATTTTTATTATTATGCTATTTTGGAAACTACACTTTCCTATTTTTTTTTTCTTTTACATTTTATATTGAATTGGCAAGACGTTAAAGAATAATTTTTTAGGGGCAAAATTAAGTACAATAATACACTATAGCTGTTTAATTATCATTTTTTATGAATTTGCCTACGGAGCACCGGCTGAGAAACTTGGATCTGTCCACTTATTATGATATTTAGGCCTATGACGAATCGCACCTCAACAAACTTTTGAACTTTATTGAATAAGAGTTTTTTTCTGTTTTATTAATAGGATAGGCTCTATACAGTTAAATTATCTTCGTCTTTTTAAAGTTTAGTTAAATTGAAACTGGTTCTAATTTCACTATTATATATTATTGTGCTATAGTTTATAAAAAAAAAAAAAAAAAATACCAAAAGTATTTTATTTTTTGCTTGCTTGAATGAAAAATGAATATAAATCATCATCATAAAATTAACAAACAAATTAATAATAATATTAATAATTCTACACTATAATAGTTATACTGTATAGTAGTTTAAGAAGAAGAAAGCAGAATGCATAATAATATTTTTATAAAATAATGAAAAATAAAGTAATAAATTTCCAGTTCCTTTTTTTTTTTTTTTTTTTTTTCTTTCCTTGTTCTGATATCTTTTGTGGTAAAGTTTATCAAATTCTTATCAGAAAAACGGTCACCGGGACCATTCTTTCTAGGTGGGACTCGTCCCGCCTGGAAATCTCATGGCGGGACAGGTCCCGCCATGTCCCGCCTCACTTCTACCCCTGCATAGTTTGCCTAGGTAGCAGCAGGGATGAAACGTCACAGTAGAAGGTGAATCAAAACAAGAGGGGAAATTAAGCGCCAAAAGAGGGGACATTTTGTGTCCCTCCTCCTTTATCAGGTACATAATGTATTGTACCTGAGAGACCACGTGGGTCTGTTTACAGTCACCTCCTATGACGTATGTCAAAATTCGAAGTTTTACGAAGGAAACCGAGTTCTGACGACAGTAAAAGGGCAAATTATTCCACCTTCTTATACATCTTAGTCCCAACGATGCTGAAAGTAACGTAAGGCATCGACTGCGTATTTCGTGCGTCTTTGCCGAATTTGCCCGATCGACGAGATCTATTTCCGGTAAAATTTCATTTTTTAAAAATAAATTACACTCGATAATATTTTCCCGCCATCAAAACGTGAAAAATACCGGAAATAAAGATTTAAATCTTGCAGCAGACGCACGAAATGCGCAGTCGATGCCTTACGTTACCTTCAGTTTCATTGCTTGGAACTATGTAAACAAATGGAACCGTTCACATGTAATTTTCAAAAGAAATTTTAACTGTTACATTTGTTTACATTTTTCTAACTTTGTAACGCGCGTCAAATTTACGCGTCATGTGAATAATACTTCACCTTTTTTTATTATTATTATTAATTGATTTTAATTTATCTTATAATATTTTATTTGATTGTAACATTTACTTATGATAAGATGACTGCATAATAAAAAGTTCTAAAAACTTGTAGTCTTACGCATATAAAAAATAAATATTACTAAAGCCTGCCTTTTTAAGTTTTATAAATTAATTAAAATGCTATATAACAGTTTAAGGTATATTTAAAAACATAAGTCTTTTGTTACAATAAAAAATACATAGATAATTATTTTAATTTGCTAAACATTTAAATTAAACGTATTTTATTATTAAAATATTGAAATTTATTATTTTGTAATATTTTTTATTTTTAAGTAAAGTATTATAAATATTTTAACATTACTATGGCATATATAATTATGTAGATCATAATTCATAACTGTAGATTGTAGAAAAATACGTAATTTTTTTAAGTCACCTCAAACTTAATGATAACAGCTACCCGGGTATGATAAAAATTTCAGCACCCCTGACCATCAGATAAGAGAGAAAATAATTTTTGAAATTTATTAAAATTAACATGGCTTCTTATGGGACGAAAGCTTCAAAAAATCATAATTCAAAATCTAGCATGGTGACCCTCCAAAAGTTTTACATTTTTGATGTTGCCTTAACCTAATTTTTCACCATGCAAAATTTTAGATTTTTCCTTCTTTACGACTTTTAAGTCAAATCCCGTAGTAGCTGATGTCCCGCCTTATCTTTGACTGACTTGTGAGCTCATAGGGCTGTAAAATGCAAACAGATGGATATTTTATGGAAGACATAAACTGCAAAACTCTAATTTCAATAATGATATTTACATTTGCCAATAAAAAAAAAAGTTTTTTTTTTTTTACAAGACATCAAGTTATTAGCACCGACATGGTTTTTTCGCTATAACTTATTTGATCCATCAGCACTAATTATGTCCTTCGGGCGCTAATTGAGCACTTAATCGTCAGCAAGCTCCGTTGTGTTCGGAGATCTTGTCAGTGCCAACTTAATTCACATTAAAAAAAACTGCAGTTCCCGAGTATTTCGGATAATTCAAAATAAGTTGGATAGGTACGTAATAAGAATTTGAACTCCAGAAGTAATTCACACAATAGTGCTTATATCGGTTATACTGTATTATTACGCACTAGAAAAACAGTGTCCTCTAATTTAATATTGCGTTAATGGTGAGAATCATATTTTTAGATTTTTAGCAAGTATTTTAGAAAACTTTATATAATAGAAATTGGAATCAAAAAGTCAAGCAGATATTAAATGGAATCAATATTAATTTTTTAAAAAGTACTCGTATAAGTACTTATAAATTACAAGGTAATTTTAACTAAAATAATAATTTAACTGGTAAAACATAATAAAACTAACAAATGTGGTTATATTTGTGTGTGTGTGTGTGTGTGTGTGTGTGTGTAAAAACTAATACGTGTTACAGCCAAATAAGCCAGTGATTGATTAGTGCATGATTATGTTCTTTAAATTAAGAAAAAATATATATTTATTTATTATTATTATTAGTTAATAGTTGGTTCTTTAATCACTTTACACACTTTTTAAATTTACATATTATATTTACTTTGCACAATGCTCACGTTATAATAATAATAACGATTAAGCAGTAGAGATCACATCAACCTTTAAGCCCTTGTCAACTTACTTTTTTTATCATTCAGAATACTAGATTGATAATAAGTAGTAATTACCATACCTTATTATCCATGAATTAGACACCACCACGTTGATTTTGTATTTATTTTCATTTATTTCCATTTTAGCCGTTATTTCACACATCTGACGTCACAATGAACAGATGAAGTCGTGATAGGGGTAAAGAACTTGAAGGAGGGGCTTAAATTTATTTCACGTGACCAGATCAGTAACTGTGATTGCCGGCGGTACATTGTGACGTTAGATACGTTAAATAACCGTCAAAAAAGAAAATAAATATAAATAAGTACAAAATTAACGTGTTGGTGTCTAATTCATGGATAATATGGTAATTATCAATCTAGTATTCTAAATGATATAAAAGTAAGTTAACAAGGGCTTTAAACAATGATAATGTGACAATGACTATCGCGACATGCAAGTGGTACATTGTAATTATGCTGAGTAAAGGAGCCATGATTTATGCGAAGCAGTGATGATACTTTGATTGGATTAGAACTATCGAAGTAACGTAAGGTGTAGAGTAGTGTATACAATATACAAAGTGCATCTTAGCGTTTACTTCGATAGACAGGACAGTGCAGTAAAAAGCAGCGATAGTTTATCATAGGTACGGTGGCCATGGTGCGCCTTTAGAGTACTGAGTATTGATATTGCATCTTCTTGAATTAACAAGAATAATCAAACACTTGCAAAATGTTTGAGGCCATTGAAGCAATTTTTTTTTATTATTATTATTATTTAAGGCGGGAAATCAGGTACTACGGGATTTAACTAAAAAATTTCCAAAGAAAGAAAATCTGAAATTTTGCACAGCGTTACATTAGGATATGGTATCTTCAAAAATGTAAAAAAAAAAAAAAAAAGTTGGGGCTCATTATATTACATTATAAATTACGATTTTTTGAAGTGTTAGTCCCATAAGAGCCTATGTTAATTTCAATAATTATTTTCTCTTTTATCTGATAGTAACGGGTTCTGAAAATTTTATCATGTGCTGTTACTGATAAGTGATAACTTTCAGATAGCATCATAAAGATTGGAACTTTTCTTTTTAAATTTCGAGATACAAGCTATCTGAATACAACCCTTAAGAATAGTTTCTACAGCTAAAATATTTTTAGAATATAAATATTCATCATTAATACATAATGTATTGTTTATGTTAGCATCAAAACCCGAAATTGACCCAAACTAGGTATTTTTGCTCATTTCGGCTTTTGGTTCGTCGCTTTTTGCCAAAACCCGGAATGCCAGTTTATTTCGGCTTTTGGTCACGAAATTTTGATCCATACTAGTTTTGAGCATTTCGCAAAAAGCAAAACCCGGTGTAAACATTTACATCTAGTTTTGGTCTTTGAATTTTGACCAGAACTAGTTGTGGTCAAAATAGAAAAATCAAAAGCCGAAAAATGAACATTCTCAACTCAATTATTTGATATAAGAATAAGAGAGAGAGAGAGAGAGAGAGAGAGAGAGAGAGAGATAACACGACACGTTAAATAAAACAAGTAAAAATATTTATTTTAATTTACAAATAAAAGTGATATATTATGACATGACTAATTTCCCTTATATTGGTTCAAAGTTCAAGTACACCTTACTTAATCCAGTGATAACGATTTATTTTAAAATATTTCTTGTGCGTATATTCAGTTGACTGTTTGTCTCCGTGCTGAAAACATGGTTTATAATTTCATAATATTCGTTACAAACAGGATAAGAAAGTGTTTGAATTTAAAAAGTTCACAACACATGTACATTGTTGGTGCGCAAATTATAAGTGAACATGGCTAGCAGTTTTATACATCTTCTTAATTTACATTTAATCGTAAGTAGCCCCTTAAAATAATAATAATATACTCTATTACTACTATTACTGAATGGACCACTTGCAATAAAATGTTTGTAATTGTTGCAACAAGGGAAAATGATTTTTTTTTTTGTAAGAAATGCATTAAGAAAATTTCAAATTATTTTAAAAAGTTCGCTCATTGCAAGTGGTCCATTGCTAGGTCAAACAGTAAGTTTATTTTTCGTATTTTGGCTCAATTTATATTCCGTATCTAGCCAAAAGATTAAGAGATTATATGATCAGCGCAGTCTAATCAAATTAATCTTGCACACCATATATTTTGCATTTCAAGTAAAATATATCGTTTTGACGCCTACATTATATAATACCAAAACATCATGCATTTATAAAATAATTATAGTCTTTTATCATTGCATAAAATTCTGAGTTGAGAAATGTTCATTTTTCGGCTTTTGTTTTTTCTATTTTGATCACAACTAGTTCTGGTCAAAATTCAAAGACCACAACTAGATATAAATGTTTACACCGGGTTTTGCTTTTTGAGAAATGCTCAAAACTAGTATGGATCAAAATTTCATGACCAAAAGCCGAAATAAACTGGCATTCCGGGTTTTGGCAAAAAGCGACGAACCAAAAGCCGAAATGAGCAAAAATACCTAGTTTGGGTCAATTTCGGGTTTTGATGCTAACATTTATAACATACTAAATGCATCAATCAATTTAAGACTAAAATTGCTATTAAATTTCTTTTTTTGTTGCATTGTATTGTATTTTTATAATTTTTTTTTTTACTTTAAGTAATTAATTATAATATAAATATTATTAAATATTTTTTTTATTTAAATATTTTTTTTATAATAATTATAAATATATTAATTATACAATTAAGTAAGTTATACTTAATACTTAACAAGTAATTCTCTAGTGTTCTCCATTTGTGGATAGTGTAGATTTTTCGACACGAGAGTTGTTATCTTCTAAAAGTCTTGCACTTGAAAGATAAAATATTAAAAAAAAACGTTCATTGATAATTATTATTAGGATGTTGGTGACCTGAAAGGTCTCGAAATATAAATTTTAGTAGAAATGTGACTGAAAGTTTAGTAATGTGAAACAAATGAAAGCATGATAATATAGAAGTTAAAAAAATATAAATAAAAATGTGACTATTAATTGTTGCCTATTGTTAGTCAAATTAAAACTCCATTAAAGAGAAAGTTCAGGGGTTTCAACATGCCTTCTTCAATGTTAGATAATGAGAAGAACTGTTCATAAATTCATATATGATGGCCCAAACCCCTTCCGTAGCCCCGCAAACTAATGATCATCCTGCGAGATATGCAACTTGTACCGTATCTTTTACGTCATAGTTACGGCTTTTTCTTTACAAAAAGTTGTAGCGGGTTGCATATCTCGCAGGATGAGCACAAGTTTAAGGGGCTACCACGGGGCTACAGAAGGGCTTTGGGTCATCACATGTGAGTTTATGTACAGTTCTTGTCATTATCTAACATTGAAGAAACCATGTTGTAACCCCTGAACTTTCTCTTTAAAATTAAAATATAATTGATTATAAGGACTGTTAAACCTTAGTTGTCTTTTTTTAATTGTTGCGATAATCAAAATAACAATTTAACTACGGTTTAACTAGTTAACGTTTTAGCTCCAGTTAAACTTCTTTTTTTTTTAAAAAAAAAACATTAACTTTTAAAAAATCATGCAATTTTTTTTTTTTTTTTTTTTTGAAAAATAATATATTTGATTTGCTATATACGTATAAATAATAAATAAATAAATATAATCTTTATTGCAAAATAGGCAAATTGTGTAGTCAGGGCAAAACGAAGGTCCAATCACTGAACCAACATTGGACAGCAGTTAAAAACAAAAACAAAATATACCACAGATTATTAAGCTTATTAAGACATATCATTTTAGATTATATTTTTAAGATTATAAGTAATTTAATAAATAACAATGATGTTTCACCATAATATGAATAATATAATATATACCTTAGATCAATTTACATATTTCAATATTTTAAAATATTAATTTTTAATTATTTTTTTTCTGTTAAATTTTAAATTTTTTGTATTTAAATAATTTATTATAATATAAATATTTTTAAAAATGTTTTTTATTATAATAAAAAAATAGTAAATAAATAAGTTAATTAAATACAAAAATCATCATACTGAAAGTAAATTATTTATTGTTCTGGTGGCGATAGTATTTCAATTAATTAATGTATGCAAATTGGAAGTAATAATCAGAGTAACTTGGACTGTGGTAATATCAAAAAGTATTAACGGCAAAAGTGGGAACTTCTCAATTAATGGATTAATATGCACTTCATACTCATAAATCGATTAAGGCGGGAAATCAGCTACTGCGGGATTTGACTAAAAATTTGTAAAGGAGGAAAAATCTGAAATTTAACACAGTAATAGATTAGGGTAAGATAACTTAAAAAATGTAAAAGTTTTGGGTTGTCACCATGCTAGATTTTAAATTACGATTTTTTTGAAGTTTTATTCCCATAAGAGCCCATGTTAATTTCAATAATTAATTTCTCTCTTATCTGATGGTCACTGGTGCTGAAATTTTTATCAACGGTAGCTGTTACAATTAACTTTAAGATGGCATCAAATAATTAGGAACTTTCCTTTTTAGATTTCGAGATACAAGCGAACTGAAGAGAACCCTTAAATTCAAATTTTCGTATGTAATAAGGTGTATATCCGCATGACGTCATATTTTAATGGGGTTTGTAAGCCTGGACTATTGAATAACATTACTCAGCATAACAAACTTCTGTTTTAGCTATTTTCTTTAAAAAATCGTTTTTTTTTTTTTTTTTTTTTTTTTTTTTTTTTTTTTTTCCCTTACATACTTGAGAGCCTTACTCAACCTATTAACAACATCAATGCTCTCAAAAATATTAGTTAGTATTTTTAAACTTGAAAAATGAGTTATTTTTGTATGTGTTCCATATGTAATTGAGTGATCCAACATGGTGTCGAATTTATCATGAATGCATAGACTCTATATCAAGCGATAAAAACAACAAGAACGTGTTATTTTGAGTTCTGTTCGTTAATATCATTGAAATATATTATTTTTTTAGTTTTCTATTTAAAAAATCAATACATTTCAAGTTCAAATCCATTAAAAATGTTTTATATTAATATTTTCTAATTTATTCATATAACATTTATTATTAATAACATTGAACTAGAAAAATGAAATTTTAATATTTTATAAAAACTTGAATTTAATTGCAGACAATAAAATAATTGCTGTTTAAGGGGGTAGGGTACCGACGTCGGCCATTAGACTCAAACTTTTATCGTCAAATAATATGAAATTTTGCACAATGATACTTCAGCTTGAGACAATTTTAAATATATATCAAAACTTTAGGAGGTCCCTGTGCAAATTAATTTTATATGATTTTTTGATATTTTAAGCCCATAAGGCCCAATGTTAATTTCAATTTTCTTTCTCTTTTTTTCGGGACGGTCAAACACCATGAAATTTTTATCACGCCTAGGTGTAACCTTTAGCTACACAATGATACCAAATTTAGACCCAAAACGCTTCTAGTTTTTGAGATATAAGGTCATTAACCTACTCCCTTAATAATCAAGTAGAGATTATTTATATTAGTGAAAAACGTAAAGTTAATGTAATTTATAGGCTATTTTTGGCACAATTTCAACTAAAAGAAACAGAAATTTTTAAAATTATATGCATTTTTTAATTACATGCACGAAAAGAATAAATTAAGTAATTTATGCTGCATTTATTCTGCATAAATGATGCTAAATTAGAACAACATAATAATTAATTAATTATGATGTATGCAATAATATTTATGCATTATAACAAAGTTATTATTCAGTATTGAATATACACGAAAAAAAATTAATACTAACAGGTATTATTATACTACAATAATACCTAATGCAGGTGCACTGTGCAACAATAAAGGTGTGACTCACTTAGATTAAGAGGTATTGTAGTTTTATAACTACCTGTTCCAAATTCAAGTGTACCTATTGCAAAATAAAGGTTCATGTACCTGCAATCAGTAGTAATTTTTTTTCCGTGTATTATGTTGTATTGAACAAATGTTTCTGATAATTGACCACAATAATACCTAATGAAGCTGTAATATGCAACAATAAAGGTATGGCTCACTTACACTCTGGGCCAAAACAAGGTCGTTCCCGTCAAAAGCTGTATCCGCGATGCTAAACCAATCAGAGAGCGTGTTATAAACCTACTAGCTAATCACAGTTGACTTTACATAGTTAATTACACTGTATCCGCTCGAACTAGTATTGGGAGAAGTGTAGATTATGTGGTATTGTAGTTTATACTACCTGTTCCAAATTAAAGTGTACCTAAATATTGCAAAAAATACAGGAAACTTGTATAAATGTCATATAGGCAGTAATTTTTTTCAGTGTAAAGTAGCTTTTAATATATATATGAAAGTAAGATACGTAAGATAATTGTTGTACTAGTTATTGGCAGGTCGCAGTTATCGGCAGATAGTTTTTTTTTTTATTATTATTTTTTTTTAAGTTTTTTTTTTCTTTTTTTTTTTTTGTAACTTTGATTTTTTTTTCCTCACAGATAACATTAAAAATCCTTATCTATACCGATAACTGCGGCCTGTCGATAACTTAGAACAATTACCATAAATCAGTTATTTTTTTTTATTGTAGCTATAATTTATTTAGTACATAGTGAAAGCTATATAAGTATACTTCAAGCTCTAATTAATTTTCTCTGAAAATAATGAAAAAAACGCTAAATAATATCATTTTATATCGTATTATAAAGTGTGTATCCGCATGACATCATATTTATTGCGTTTCGATGCCATACTAGAGTAATGAATAACATTGCTCAGAATAGGACAAACTTTTGTTTTCGGCTATTTTCTTTGAGAAATCGGTAAAAAAAAATTATATTGTCACTTTTCTCACATACTTGAGATACTAATTCAAGCTATCAACAGCATCAATGCACTCAAAAATATTGCTTAGTATTGTTAACAGGCAAAATGAGTAATTTTACTATGCTGTCCATGTTATTGAGTTATCCAATATGGCTTCGACTTTAACATGAATGCATACACCCTATAACAGCAAAACTATCATACAATTTCTGTAGTGGATTTTGTACCTTATTCTGCAATAAAAACTATATCTATCGATTTAATTATTTTGCAGAAAATAATAATAAAAAATACGTATAATATTAAACATTTTCTATATGTAATGTGTAATTCCTAAACATTATTTTTGAAGTTTATTAGTATATTATATTCTCTCTATTCAACTTTTTTTTTTTTTTTTTTTTTTTTAGTTTTAATAGAATATTTTTTATAAGTTTTAACATTAAAACCTCTATACACATTCTGCATTTTTTTTTTTTTTTGAAGTATATACCTTTAAGGTACTTCAATTATTTTGAGTGCTTTTTTTTTTTTTTTTTTTTTTTATTTTTCCCTAGTAATACGTACTTACTATTTTTTAACAAAATGGTAATTGCCTTTGCAGTACATACAACTTTACAGTACGTTTACATTAGCCGAAATAAACAACATCTAAACTACCTCTACGAGTATTTTTTTTTAAACTGTTAACAACATAGAACATTATAATAATTGTGTTTATAGAATATATACTACATTTTTATTATTTTTTTGTTGCTATTTATTGTTATTACTATACAGTAAGTACACGTTTTAGTCTTTTATATTTCAATTGTAAAGACTTTTTTTTTTTTTAATATATTTTGTGGGATTTTTAATACAAATTTTTATGTTTATTACATTTAAACTTCAATTGCAATTTTCAATAGAGCTTATCGGTTTAGTGCGCGGGGAGACGTGGGTAAAGTTAAGGTTTCCCTAATTTAATAAAGGCATAGACCATATGAAATAGAGAGAGAGAGAGAGAGAGAGAGAAGGTGTGCATATTCAAGGAGGTGTGTGTATATTTATGTATTGGTTACGCAATGACAACTAGCCTGAGAAGGTGGAGAACTGCTGCAGCAGACACACCTTGCTATTGTAATTTTGTGAAGCTACAGTTCCTTTGATAAAGCCATAGACCACATAAAACAACAAGTGCTTTTTAATGAATAAACACGAAATAAGATCTTCAAAACTGATGATAATTTTTACCAGAATGTTAATGTAGCCCCACGAGAGAGCATGAAAAAACTGTTAAGTATGTAATTTGCGTGGATATTCATGTTTATGACGTCAGAAACATGCAAAAATTAGTATACATATGTTGTGCGAGTTGCATAAATCGAATATTCTGATCACTGCCACGGGGCTACTGTTGGGTTTTGAGACAAACTAAAGTTATTTAATATGTAAGTCCCATCAAGTGTTTTGTGATATAAATGCTTATTTTTTCTCTGGTCTATTCCTTTAACATTTTATGTGCTTTCAACAGTACTATAGGCATTTCCTTCTTGCGCTGTTTAAATTTTTTTTCCAAGGATTTTCCATCACTGTTAACCTCGCTCTATTAACTTTATGAATGCTAGGTGCAATGGTTGCATTTTGTTAAAGAGATTAGCAAGTAATAATAATAATTATGTTTTGAAATATAAAGTGCCTGGGTCATTAAAAATATTTCCAATTCTAATTTCTAAATTCTAATGTTTCAGGTGGAGGAAGATCGGAAGGCGCGAGAACAGGTCGACCGAGTGTTCAAGAAACTTGATATTAATCAGGATGGGGTCATTACTATAGAAGAATTCATCGAATCATGTTTGAAGGTAAATATACCCTTAATCATATTTAAAGCCATAGAACACTTGAAAAAAAAAACTGTAAATATAGCCAATCTGAAAATCAATGTAAATTTAGCTGTAGTCATTGATTTCAAATTTATTTTCCACTCCCGAAATGTGGTTTTATGACGTCAATTCTCGCTTGTTTTACGCACGCGTAGATCAGCAACCTGTGACGTCATTGTCCGCAACCGCCATTTCATAAATGAAAAATAAATTTGAAATCAATGACTCCTATCAAATCAATGTTGATTTTCAGGTATGCTAGGATATTAGACAACCTTTTCTTTAACGTGTTCTACATTGCACCTTTAATCATATTTAACGTCAAATTAAATAAATTAAAGCCTCGTGGATGTCAGCACAGTGAAATATTTATGAGAACAAGTCGACCATATTGGATAACAGCTGATGGTCCCCCCCCCCACCCTAAATATATAATCATGCCGTGGTTCCATATACCTCAAACCTCAATAATACATTTAATATAACCTAATGTATGGGGTGTTATTAGAAGGGAGAGTGCACTATATTTAATTATATACGTACACGCAGTGCGAGTAAATGCAATCTCTCCCTTTATTATTTATTTTGGTTTTTCATTTCTATGAAACCACTTTCTTAATTCGCAATTTTTTTAAGGAAAAAAACAAACACATTAAACTAGAAACCCAGGAAAATTAAAATGATAAATATTTCACATTTTTTAAATATTATTATTTCTTGGAAATTTATAAAATAGAACTATACAATAGCATAATAGCTGGAGAGAGAGAGAGAGAGAGAGAGAGAGAGAGAGAGAGAGAGAGAGAGAGAGAGAGAGAGAGAGAGAGAGAGAGAGAGAGAGAGAGAGAGAAAATTAATATTACAAGCTGCTGTAAGGGTTGTATATAGCTGGCTTGTATCTCAAAATCTATAGAGAAAATTTTCAAACTTTATGATTTTTATGATGTCATTTAAAAGTATAAATATTAACAGACGATAAAAAAATCAGAACCCGTGACTTTCAGATAAGAGAGAAAATAATTGTAAAATTAACATGGGCTCTCTCTTATACGACTAAAATTTTAAAAAATCATAGTTTATATCTAGCATGGTAACATTTAAATATTTTAACATTTTTGAAGATACCTTATCCTAATGTATCACTGTGTAAAATTTCAGATTTTACTTTCTTTACAATTTTTTAATCAGATCCTTTAGTACCTGAGTTCCCCATCTGAGTTTTTTTCCCTAACCTTGGAATTCTTAAAGCCCTTGTAAACTTATTCTTTTTATTATTTAAAATACTAGGTTGATAATTACTATATACTTTATTATCCATGAATTAGACACAAACCCGTTGATTTAGTATTTATTTGCATTTTGACAATCACAGGTCTAGTCACGTGATAAGTCAGCCAATCACATTCACCAGTACATTGTGACGTCAGAAACGTGTTATTTCAAACGTCAAAATAAAAATAAATATAAAATAAACGTGTTGGTGTCTAATTCATGGATAATAAGGTATGGTAATTATCAATCTAGTATTCTAAATGATAAAAAAAAAATTGAGATTGTCGTTAAAGGCGTAGAACATCTTGAACAAACAAAAATTGGCTTATATCCTAACATACCTAAATATCAACGTTAATATGGCCGGAGTCTTTGATTTCTAATTTATTTTCCATTGACAAAATGACAGCTGCGGGTTTGTGACGTCACAGCTCACTAGTCCACGCGCGCGGAAACAGGCTAGCTGTGACGTCACAAACCCGCAGTTGTCATTTTGTGAATGGAAAATAAATTAGAAATCAGTGATTCCGGTCCAATCAACGTTGATATTTAGATATGTTAGGATACTATACATTTTTTTGTACAAGTTGTTCTACGCCTTTAAACAAAAATTGCAATGACATCAGATAGAAAAACAAACAAACAAATTACTTGACATAAGTTATACAAAAAGATCATAACAGTTTTTAAATATAAAAATTATTTAAAACAAACCGCATAAAATCGTCACTATAATAAATGATCACATTTTCATTTTCATTAGAGCTTATAAAAATAGAAAATCTTACAAAATTATACGCAATAAAAACATTATATATTATAGAGATTTAACAATAATATTATGTTTGACGTTAAAAATAATGTTTAAAGTACATAATAACTGTAATTTAAGGTTATATAAATGTAAGCATCATAAACGAATTTCTAAGGAAAAGTCTTGCCCGGGTTTTTAAAGAAAATAATAGAAGGAATGGCTGAAAAAACACCATAAAAAGAAATGAGAGACGAAAAACAGAGAGAGAGAGAGTGAGAGAGAGAGAGAGAAAGGTTGAAAAACAAGCAAAAAGACGAAAACTCTTAAATAAAAGGAAAAATAAAAAAGGGGGAAAGAATAACATGTTAAAAGAAAAAAGTATAGTGAAAAATAAAAACTTCCGAGTTTTTTTTTTTTTTTTTTTTCACTTTAATTAGAAAAACCACGCCACTAGTAGTATAAGGTCCAACCACATAAATAATCATTTCAAAACATTAAAGTCTAAATTATTATTAAAATTTATAACAAAATAAACCGTAAAAACTTACATATTTTTTTTAAATCAATAAAGTCTAGTTTTATATAAAAGTATAATGGAATGATAGACCTTATTTTATTATATGAAAATGATATTTTTTAGATATAGCGTGCAGCAGTGAATGAAAATGCAACTTGTTATTTTTCATGTTATTTTTTTTTTTATTTTTTTTTTTTTCTATAAATTTATGTATAGTAATGCATGGTGTTATATTAAAATACAGGTAATACAATATGGTTTGTTGTATAGATTTAATTATTTTTATCCAAACTACCAAACTGGGGGTCTGTTCTGTAATGCTTCACGAAAAACTCAGTACCGAGAAAGGGGGCGTGGCTCACGAGTTTTCTATGATAAACAAGTAAAAGTTACGCTCCCTTTCTCGATACCGAGTTTCTCGTGAGGACTTACGGAACAGACTCCCTGGTATGGCAGAGTGGTGAAGGTCAGATGACCCTTAAAGGGACAGTTCAAGAGTTACAACATGGCTTCATCAATGTTAGATAATTAGAAGAAGTCATCGTAAACACACATATTATATGATTACCCAAAGTCCTTGTATATAGCTCCGTAAACTCGTGCGAGATATGCAACTAGTCCCTTATCTTTTACGTTATAGATACGGCTTTTTACTATAGGGTGGATCCGCATGACGTCATATTTAGTGCACTTGGAGGCCATAATGGAGTAGTGAACAGCATTGTTCAGCATAGGACAAACTTCTTTTTTGGCTATTTTCTTTGGGATTTTTTTTTTCACATAGAGAGATTTACTCAACCTATTATTATCAAATATTTCTTGTTAGTACTTTTAAACTAGCCTAATAAGTTATGTTCCTATGCTACCCATGTAATTAAGTGATTGAATATAGAGAGGACTTTAATATGACCTCATACATTTACTATTATTAAAGCCATTGACCATAAAAAACAACATGTGCTTTTTAAAGAATAAACACGAAATGGGATCTTCAAAAGTATTGACAATTTTTACCAGAATGTTAATGTAACCCCACGAGAGAGCGTGAAAATACTGTCTCATGACTATTCATGTTTATGACGTCAGAAACATGCAAAAATTAGTAAAAAAAAAAAAAAAGTTGTGTGGGTTGCATAAATGTAAATTTTCTGATCACTGCTACGGAGCTACAGTTGTGTTTTGAGACAAACTAATGTTATTTATGTAAATCCCATCAAGTGTTTTGTAATAGAAATGCTTATGTTTTTCTCTGGTCTATTCCTTTAAAGTTGATAATTAAAATTATAATAAAAACACTAGCCTTCTGATGAAGTTAAAAAAGCTGCACGAGAGAGCGTGAAAATACAGTAAAGTATGCAATTTACGTGACTATTCATGTTTCTGACGTCAGAAACATGCAAAAATTAGTGAAAAATTGTTGTGCGGGTTGCATAAACCGAAATTTTCTGATCACTGCTACGGAGCTACAGTTTCAATCAAACTAAAGTTATGTAAGTCCCATCAAGTGTTTTGTAATATAAATTCTTAAAATTTCTTCTGGTCTATTCCTTTAAAAATCAAGATGGTGACTAAGCGCAGTAATATTTATATTCAAACTGATGTACCTGTTAATTTCCACTTTCCTTGTATGTAAAAAAGTTAGTATAAAATTACAGAGTGATGTTAAATATTCAAATTTTATGAGGTATAGGCACGTATGTAATATGTATCATAAGAAAAAAGGTAGTTACACAGTTTAGAAGTACCACGCCTTTGTGCATTATATTATATTTGTGTTGACATGTTACATATTATATTATATGGTAATAAGAAGTAAAGTTATTTTGTATTTAAATAAATTTTATATTTAAGGGTTTTAGTTATTTAGGACCATAATAAAAATAAAAATAATATTATAAATTTTTATTAAAATATATATTTTTAAAATATAACATATATTTGTATTTCTATAAAACGTTATAAATTTTAATAAAATATGTATATATATTTATTTATGTTTTTTACTTTTATTAGTTTTATTAAAATTATATAAATAATTTCAACTTCTACTGAAACTTATTTATTCTTGATTGAGTATTTGGTGATAATGTCATAACTCATAATAAGATGAGTACTAAGGGCACTACCTGATAGATAAGTTTGAATGTGTTTTTTTAGAGTTTTTAATTATTATGGTGTTATGGTATCAAATTATTGTAAATTACTAACACTTTTTTTAAAGTCGAGCAATTTTTTATTTCCGTTTTTCTTTTCCTGCTGATTATTCGGGCAGCACTAAATGCTGATATTTGTGTCTTTTCAAGATTCTTAGGTATTTTGGCTATATTGATGCCAACTTGACATCAAGTTAGCACCGATATGGTTTCTTTGTTATAACTTTTTTAATTCGTCAGCACTAATTGAGCACTAAATCGTCAGGAAGTTTCGTTTCGCTCGGAGATTTTGTCTGTTCCAACTTGATTTAAATTTAGAAAGCAAATGTATCATCATGTCCATCTTATCTGATGGTCAAAGGTTCTGAAAATTTTATCATAGGTAGCTGTTACAATTGACTTTTAAATAGCATCATAAATTTTCGAAGTTTTCTTTTTAAATTTTGAGATACAAGCCATCTATTTAAAACCTATAGGTAATATTTTTTTCTGGATGTAAATACTGCGATGAAAGAATTATTGTGAAAATAAAAAGTTCATATTTTGAGTATCTCCGCTTCGGGTCAGGAGTCAGTCAACCTGACTAATAAAGGAACAACTGTTTTGAGGTCCACTATAAGCGATTTTGTTGCTCACATCAGCTTCCGTTTCGACGTTCTGCGCATGCGTAGTAAGAAGATACGAAAGCGGATGTGACCGAAATCGCTTATAGTCAGCTTCAAAACAGTTGTTACTTTAATGTCATGTAGTATAAAATATGATTAACAATAAGTTATATAATTATAATCTAATATTTTTATTCCATTATTTTTAACTATATAAATATTTAAAATATTTTTTATTTAATACAAATTTTTATATATATATATATCTATATATATATATATATATATATAAATATACACTTTTTTTTATTAATAATAATAAAAAATCATTAAATTACAACATTATTATATATATTTAATAGCATGTTTAAATGAAGTAATGGCTTCTAAATAGTAAACAATTTTTGATCAATAAAAACCAAAAAACAAAAAACAAATAAAGAAAAAAAAAAGTATTATATCATTATATGGAATGAAAATATTGAACGATTTTTAATTCGGGAGGCGCAGTGGTAGCGTGTCTGCTTCGTGTGCGAAGGGTCACTGGTTCGACTCCCAGGCTGTGCGGCTTTTACAAGACCGTGTATGCTGGCGGAGTGCACTTGTGATCTTTGCATATGAGGTTGATGCGTGTGCTATTGTGTCATGAGTCATCGGTAGGAGAAGTGTGTATGCACGTCTCCGATCGTCCTGATGTAGGCAGTAGTGACCCTACATCACGCAATAGAGAGAATCTCGGGACGGTTCACCATTTCACTCATATTTCCTGCCTATCCATTCATCATCACCTATAACCAAACTTGCTGTAGACTATAGGTAAATATAAGAGCCCTAGATAACACAAGAACAATTTGCAACCAAGGTTGACTGGACACAAAATGTGTATGGATTCTCAGAGTCTTTTCCAGTAACCTCATGGGGTATTAGCTTCTCTTCTGTATAGCCCATGAAAGATTGTATAATTACAATCACAATATTAAGGTTCAATATTAAAACGAATCTTCCAACACTTCTAACTTTTATTTATTAAATACTTGAGATACTAGTTCAACATAGTTTAGTTCAACATAGCAGAACATAGTTCAACATTATTGCTCTCAAAAATATTGCATATTGTTTTTAAACTTTCCAAATAATTTATTTTCCTATATGCCACCTATGTAATTATTGAGTTATTCAACATGGTTTCGACTTTAACATTAATGCATAGACCCTATAATAGAGCATCTAAAATTAAAACTATTGTTAATATTAAAGCTGTAAAAAATAAAATATATCTATCGTTAAATTTATTTTTTAAATATAAATAATTAAAAAGCACATAACATAATTTAATAATAATATTTTATTATAATTTTTAATATTATATTATTAAAAAAGATGTTAAAAAATTTGAATGATTGTATTTGAATTTTCTTCTTTCAATATATTTTTTTAAGTATAAAGTTAATAAATATAATTTAGAAACGATGAAAGTAATCTTAACAAAGTAATGTGTTACACTCTTATCAGTGCGGTTGCACAAGAAACTGAAAGTTTTGAATTTGGAATAATAATAGATTGGTAGTACTCATAAGCATAACTACGAACTGTGATATTGTTGGTCACGAATACACAGGCCAGCATAAGAAAAATGTCATTTTTATTTTTTAATATCAAACGAAGCTTCAAACTTCAATCAAAGCCTTATTTCTAGCTAATAATAAGCTCAAGGAATATGAGAAACATTTGTTGACTTGAAATAAATTCTTTTTAAGTAAAATTAGGAAAAACGATGTTTCCCCAAGCTGGACAATGCATTAGGCACCAGAAACATGGCGGCAAAGCGCAAGGATGTGCAATCGGTCTATGAATACTTAATCGTTTGGGTTGGAATGGAAAAATGACACATTTAAAGATACTTTGCAATATTTTTGAGAGCACTGATGTTGTTACCAGTATCAGGTTTTTCACATAATGTGAGAATTAAATATTAAAGGCATAGAACACCTTGAACCATAAAACTTGCCTAATATACTAACATACATAAATATTAATGGTAATTTGGCCGGAGTCATTGATTTCTATTTTATTTTCCATTTAAAAAATGACAGCTGCGGGTTTGTGACTAAATAAATTAGAAATCAATGACTCCGGTCAAATCAACATTGATATTTAGGTATGTTAGGATACTAGACATGTTTTTTGTTCAAGCTGTTCTACGCCATTAATAACAATATACTAACTAAATTTTCCTAATAAAATATTAAAAAAAAAACTACGTTTGTCCTATGGTAAGCAATGTTATATTAATTATTGCAGTATGGCGTCGAAGCGCATTCAATATTACGTCATAGGCGTACACCCTATACAAGCTCATTCTATAAACTACACACAACTCTTGAGCGAGCTTCAAAATTTTTCCTTTGTTAAAAACATCTGCTCATGACGTCATTACCTGTTTACTACGTTTATATCCTCTTCAGTCCCAAGTCCCAATGAGTTGTACATCAAAAAAGGTGACAAAAAATCTTTAAACCATCGAAAAAAATGGAAAAAATAAAGATAAAAATATGAAAATTGTGTCAGAAAAAAGCCAATAAAATTTCGCGTTTTTTAGAGCTATTTTGAGCAATTTAAAGTGGGTAGGGGGTCCGTGAAAGTAAGAAAAAGCAAAAAAAAAAAAAAAAAAAAAATAAATCAAAAATCAAAAATCAAAAATCGACAAATGAGGCATATTTTTGTCATTCTGAGAGCCGCACAAAAACGTGGTTAAAATTTACGACACTGAAATATTGTTTAAAAGGGTCTGGGACTGAGGATGATATATATGGTTTATCATTGTTATTTCTTCGTTTTTAGAACTTTGAACTTGATAAGAATGACGAAACTTTACATTCTCAATGTGACTCACTTTTATCGGCTCAAAAAACAAGATCAACCAATGAATGTGTCTTATTTTGTTGGTCAGCCAATCACTGGTATTGAGATTCACTTAACTATACAGAAAAAGCTACAGTATAAAAATAAATCACTCTTTGTTGTGTGGCATAGAACTCATTTTCATCATTTTTGTTTCAAAAAGAGAGAGAGAGAGAGAGAGAGAGAGAGACTTCAACAGCGTATAAAAACAAATACTCCAAAGCATAATGGGCTGTTAGCAAAATGACGCGTAAAATCGCGTAACTCTTTTCTTACCTGAAGATACGGCAATCAATTAATGTTATTTGGTTTCTTACGTGAAAGTTACGTAAATTTACCCATCAATGTGAACAGACAATATTGCTTTTATTGTGATATAAAATTATGTTGCCAAAAACTTTTTACCAGTGTATATGTTGCTTTATATGTATTCACAGGAGGAACAATATTTGCAATAAATTTTATCACATGCAATTGACTGATAAAGGAGCAACTGTTTTGAAGCCGACTATAAGCAATTTTGCTCATATCCGCTTCCGTTTCGACTTACTGCGCATGCGTAGTAAGGAGAAACGGAAGCGGATGTGACCGAAATCGCTTATAGTCGGCCTCAAAACCATTGTTCCTTTACTAGTCAATCTCTATTCAAAACGATTAATTTTACATGTGATCAAATTTATAATTAAAGGCATTAACCAGAAAAAAAAAAACTTATAGTAATTATATAACAAAACCCTTGATCGGACTTTTATAATATTAGTTTGTTTTAAAATTTAATCTGTTGCGCATAAGTCAAAAGCCGAAAAGTATATTTATTATTTATTTAAGTTATAGTAGTTTTTTTTATTATTAAATATAAATATATTAGTCATATTACTTAATAAATAATAATTATAAATATATATAATAAAAATAATATATATTTTTTGAATGCGCAAAATAAATGTGTGCAGTAAGTAAATATTTATAAACAAAAAATAAAAATAAAAATTATATATTTAACTCATTTAAACTCTGAATTGAAAATGCGTAACACTAATAGTCTTGCAAATAGTACACCATGATTTCATCTCGGTCTAAATATCATGATGTTGATGGTGGGTGACAAATGAATTATTGGATTTCGAATAACTAGAATGGGAAATAATCATTCATATGATAATAAAAATAATAACTGATTAAGGATTGCAATTTTTCAGTGTATTGAATCTTTAAATCTAAGAAGAAAACTTTCAAACTTTATGGTGGCAATGTAAAGATAACAGCTAAATATGATGATATGTATATGGCCAAATATAAATGACCGGTACCTAATTAGTCCCGACCATCGGAACCCAGATATAAAAACTATGCCCTTTGATTATGCTTAGGATACCCTAAAACACCCCACAATTTATTTTGGAAAAATCGGAAAATTCCGGGAAATACGCCACTTGTTATTTTTTACCTTTTGCTACAGGAGGTGTTAAAAATTGCCATTTACTCGTAATATAATGTATGTTAGAAAATTCAACTAAACTAATTTAGACCCCTGATGAGTTTAGCTTTTCAGAAATTATGTGACCGTTACCCTTAAAATAATTTCAAGGCCCACCACCGGGGGTTGAAAATTTAAAACGCAGATTTGACAAAGTTTGGCATTTTTGGGAATTTTTATTTTTAAGTTAAAAAGTAGGTTATAATATTTCTAACATGTGTACAAAGTTACAAGTTGGGTGCTCTGTAACTTTAGGAGGAAAGTCCGGAAAAGTATATCCGCCACCTATATTGTGAAAAAAGAGCAAATTTTAAAAATTCATAAAAAATCGAAAAATGAAGCAAATGCAATGAAATGTGGTATATAAGTTCATATTGAATTATCAAAAATTTAAAAATTTTTGGAAAAAATTTTGGCGCGAAATTTGAATTTTAAAAAAAGTCATCCTACGAAAAAATTGAGTTTATTGCAATTTGTTGTTCAAAATGTCAGTATACACATCTCGTATACTTAAAAATTCTGTTCAGTACTTTTCAATGATATTTTTTTAACAAATAACCTAAAGAATCATATTTAATTCAATTTTTAGTAAGATGACTTTTTTAAAATTCAAATTTCGCGCCAAAATGTTTTCCAAAAATTTCTAAATTTTTGATAATTTAATACGAACTTATATACCAAATTTCATTGCATTTGCTTCATTTTTCGATTATTGATGAATTTTTAAAATTTGCTCTTTTTTCATAATATAGGTGGCGGACATACTTTCCCGGACTTTCCTCCTAAAGTTACAAAGCACCCAACTTGTAACTTGGTACACATGTTAGACATATTATAACCTACTTTTTAACTTAAAAATAAAAATTCCCAAAAATGCCAAACTTTGTCAAATCTGCGTTTTAAATTTTCAACCCCCGTCGGTGGGCCTTGAAATTATTTTAAGGGTAACGGTCACATAATTTCTGAAAAGCTAAACTCATCAGGGGTCTAAATTAGTTTAGTTGAATTTTCTAACATACATTATATTACGAGTAAATGGCAATTTTTAACACCTCCTGTAGCAAAAGGTAAAAAATAACAAGTGGCGTATTTCCCGGAATTTTCCGATTTTTCCAAAATAAATTGTGGGGTGTTTTAAGGTATCCTAAGCATAATCAAAGGGCATAGTTTTTATATGTGGGTTCCGATGGTCGGGACTGATTAGGTACCGGTCATTTATATTTGGCCATATATTATAATATAGGATGTATGCACTCATGTTAAAGTCGACACCATATTGGATAACTCAATACATGGGCCTGTATCAGGCCTGTATAGGGAAATTACACATTTTGCCAGTTTAAAAATACTTACAGCAAATGCTTTTAAGAGCATTGATGATGTCAACAGGTTTAATTTGTTCGTGAGAAAAATAACAAAACCCAAAAATTAACCGATTTCTGAAAGAAAATAGCCAAAAACAAAGTTTGTCCTATGCTGAGCAATGTTGTTCATCACTCCAGTACGGCGTCCAAGTGCATTAAATATGATGTCATGTGGATACACCTGTACTATAAATGATTAAACACAAAATAGGATAACAAAACTGATGACAATTTTTACCAGAATGTAAATGTAGCCTTACAAGAGAGCATGAAAGAACTATAAAGTATGCTATAGGGTCTATGCATTTATGTTAAAGTCAACGCCATGTTGGATAACTCAATAACATGGGTGACATAGGAAAAAAGAATCATTTTGCCAGTTTAAAAACATTATGTAATAATTTTGAGAGCATTGATGCTGTAAATATGTTGAATAAGTATCTCAAGTATGTGAGAAAAATAACAATAACAAAAAATTAACCGATTTCCCAAAGAAAATTGGCTTAAATGAAGTTTGTCCTATGCTGAGCAATGTTACGCACTACTCAAGTATGGCCTCCAAGCGCAATAAATATGACGTCATCCGCATACACCCTTTACATGTCATTAGTTAGTTTTAAAATTCTATCTGATGCGCATAAGTCAAAAGCAGAAAAGTTTATTATTTATTTAAGTTATAGTAGTTTTTTATTATTAAATATAAATATATTAGTCATTATAAATATATATAATAAAATTAATACATATTTTTTGAATGCGTAAAATAAATATGTGCAGTAAATAAATACTTATTAACAAAAAATAAAATTAAAAATTATATATTTAACTTATTTGAACTCTCAATTGAAGATGCTTAATACTAATACAATCTAGTAAATAATCGACCAAGAATTAATCTCGGTATATATATCATGATGTTGATGGAGGGTGACAAATGAATTATTGGATTAAGAATAACTAGAATGGGAAATAATCATTCATGATAATAAAAATAATAACTGATAAAGGATTACAATTTTTAAGTGTATTGAATCTTTAAATCTAAGAAGAAAACTTTCAAACTTTATAGTGGCAATGTAAAGTTTAAGGTAACAGTTAAATATGATGTTATGATATATATTATAATATTATGGTGCATGCACTCATGTTAAAGTCGACGCCATATTGGATAACTCGATAACATGGGCCGTTATAGTAAAATGACACATTTTGCCAGTTTAAAAATACTTACAGCAAATGCTTTTAAGAGCATTGATGATGTCAACAGGTTTAATTTGTTCGTGAGAAAAATAACAAAAACCAAAAATTAACCGATTTCTTAAAGAAAATAGCCAAAAACAAAGTTTGCCCTATGCTGAGCAATGTTGTTCATCACTCCAGTACGGCGTCCAAGTGCATAAAATATGACGTCTTGCGGATACATCCTTATTATAATGTATACACCATAATTGTAATGAAGAGTATTTCAATAAGTTTCAAAAAAAAAAAAAAAAAAAAAAAAAAAAAAAAAGGAAGGAAGGATGGAAGATTAAGAAGAAGTAGGGAGAAAATATAGATAGTAAAAGAATGTAGTTAAGAATTGTTATTAGTGATTTAAATATATTATAAATACTATATAAATATGTTAAAAATAATATTAAATGTTTTAATAATAAAATAATGTAGTAAATGACTATTTTTTCTCTCAATTATAATATTGTATTGTGTCTTATAAATAAATAGAAATGCATATTTCTATGATTCTTCTTTGTTAATTATGTATATTAAATATAATGAAGAAGTACTCTGACTAGTGATATTGTTTAAAGAAAGTCAGAGGACCATATAAGTGGGTTTGTACCTTTTTTTGCCTCTAATAAAAACCATTTATTATTATTATTATTATTATTAATATTATATATATATACTTATATATAAATGATTAAAGGCATAGAAAACATTGAAACAACATGTTCTAAACACGAAATGGGATCTACAAAACTGCTGATAATAATCTTTACCACACAAGAGAGCTTGAAAAAACTGTAAAGTATGCAATTTGACTGAATATTTCTGTTTATGACGTCAGAAACAGACAAAAACTAATATGAAAATGTTGTGCGGGTTGCATAAATTGAAATTTTCTGATCACTGTTACGGCGCTACAGTTGGGTTTTGGGACCATGAAAGTCCCATCAAGTGTTTTGTTATGTAAATGCAAATGTTTTCATGTTGTCCATGCCTTTAAACGCAAAATGGTATCTACAAAACTGATGACAATTTTTAGCAGAATGTAAATGTAGCCTTACAAGAGAGCATGACAAAACTGTAAAAAAAAAAATTAATTAACTGATTTTTGAACTGTTCGTGACTATTCTTGGTTCTGAATTCCGAAAAGAGGCCAAAAATTAGTATAAAAATGTTGTGCAGGTTGCATAAATCGAAATTTTCTTATCACTGCTACAGTTAGGTTTTGAGATAAACTAATTTTATATTTTTAATTCCCATCAAGAGTTTTGTGAATTATATGCTAATGTTTTCTTCTGGTCTATTCCTTTATTATAATAGTTGCTATATGAAGATAGTTCTATTCGTTGCAAATGATATAAACAAATCTAAAGCCCTAGACGTGAAATCAAGATAATTTTGCATTTTATTACATGCTATTCTGAAGTATAAAATTTAGCATAATGCGGCATATACTTTGGTATAACTCAAAGTAATTTTTAACTTTGCGTGTCTATCTAATAAGAAAGAAAGAAAAAGGCGATGTCGTGTTCCTTTTACTTTTATATTATTATCCAACAATGCGTTCGTGTAACTTTTTTTTAGAATTAATTGTATTTACATAGTTTTTAATATTTAATTATATTTTCTAGAATAAGGTTTCATAATATTTAATCTTCCTGTTATATAATTTTCAAAATAAAACCTTCTCTTAGGCAAAAAGAAAAAAAGGATATTTCTAAATATTTAAATAAATTAAAATTTGTGTTGTATGCATGTACGTTTCTGTAGCGATAATAATAATATTAAATAAAAAACTTAAAAAAAGTGTCTATTTCGGTACTGAACGAATTTTACTTTATATTTTCTCATGTTTTTGTGTATACTTTTTATATTTAATATGTAATATTTCAAACTGAAAGCAAAGTCGGGTCCGGGTTTTTGAACCCATATTTTTCAAATTTCTGAGGTTCGCGAACCCGGGTCCGAAAGACCCGCCCAAAATCTCAGGTTTTGGTTGTACCCGGGTCCTGGTCCGAACCCCTGTAATTTTGTATAGGGTGGTTTCATTCATGTTAAAGTCGACGCCATTAGTGAGCGCTAAATAACATAGGCAGCATAGGAGAATGACTTATTTTACCACTTACAAATACTACGTAATATTTTTGAGAGTATTGATGCTGTTAATTGTGAGAATTATTTTTATAAGTATGCAAGAAAAATAATAATAACCAAAAAAATATATAATTTTCCAAAGAAAATGTCCAAAAACTACGTTTGTCCTATTGAGCAATGTTATTCATTACTTAAGAAGAACATCGAAAAGCATACAGAATGAAATCTTGCGCTTACACTCCATTGCTTTTTCTAATAGGCTTCATTTTTCGTTTCTTTATAATTACATGTTTTTATTATAACTTTATTATTACATTGAATAATACGAGTACTACTACATACATATACAAATTAGATTATAATGAATAAATATAAATTAATGGAAATATATGTTTCTTTTTTTTTTTTTTTTTTGCTTTCTTTCTTTATTATTATTATTTTTTTTTACAAACTAAAAAAAAAATCATATCATTATAACTTCATCGATGTCAAATTTAAATTATGTTTTTGGAGTATATATATTTTTCATCCTTCACCTTTATTTTGGATTATCATTAAAAAAAAATACACTTTATCTTTATAGCAAAAGCAACAAGAAAAAAAATTTAGACACATTATTTTTTTTTCTCCCTACATGTTATTCTCGTTTCACACTCACTTGGGACTAAAAATCCAATTTTTTTTCTTGAGCTTTTTTTTTCTTCCTCTCTCTAGTAGATCCCCCATGTCTTAAAAATTGAAATAAAGCGGTTGTTGAATAGAAAATTTTATACTGGATATATAGTTTTTCATCTTATATATAAATCTGTATTCTAAGAGGGAAATTTCTTTTCATATTAAACTAGTAATATTTCTATATATAATCTTACTTTTACAATCTACACTATTAATATTAATTTTCAATCGCATATATGCATTCATGTTAAAGCCATAGACCACATAAAACAACATAATAATATGTGCATTTTAATGAATAAACACGAAATGGGATCTTCGAAACTGTTGACAATTTTTACCAGAATGTTAATGTAGCCCAACGAGAGAGCGTGAAAAATACTGTTCAGTATGCAATTTGCGTGAGCATAAATGTTTATGACGTCAGAAACATGCAAAAAATTAGTTTCAAATGTTGCGCGGGTTGCATATAAAAATTTTCTGATTACTGCTACGGAGCTATAGTTGGTTTTTGAGACAAACTAAAGTTATTTATGTAAGTCCTATCAAGTGCTTTGTAATATAAATGCTTATTTTTATATTCTGGTCTATTCCTTTAAGTATGTACACACATAGCGTCGACTTTTATATGAATGTAACCATATAAACATAACATGTATGTATAACTATATACATTATACAATATCTAAAGTTCCACATAATACTAAAAGCATTGAAAAACTGCGAGTACAAGCTTTTTAATGTATATTTATATATAAGGTGTATGCGCATGACGTCATATCAATTGCATTTGGACGCCACACTGGATTAAAGAATAACATGGATCAACGTAAAATAACCTTAGTTTTTGACTATTTTCTATGAGAAATCAATTATTTTTTTGGTTATTATTAATTTTCTCACATACTACTCGAAACACTAATTTAACCTATCATTATATTAACTCTAAAAAATATTGCTTTAAAGAAATAGACCAGAGAAAAACATAAGCATTTATATCACAAAACACTTGAATTATAAATAACTTTAGTTTGTCTTAAAACCCCGTAGCAGTGATCAGCAGAAATTTCGATTTATGCAACCCGCACAACATTTTCATACTAATTTTTACAACATGAATATTCATTCAAATTGGATACTTGACAGTATTTTCTCGTTCTTTCGTGGTGCTACATTAAAATTCTGGTAAGAATTGTGAACTGTTTTGAAGATTCCATATCGTGTTTATTCATTAAAAATCACATGTTGTTTTATGTGGTCTATAGCTTTAAGTATTTTTCAACTGACCAAATAAGACATTTTCCTATACCGGCCTATGTTATTGAGTGATCCAACATGGCATTGACTTTAACTTGAATACATACACCCTATATAATACTTACTGTATCCATGTTCCATGCAATATATGACTTAAACTAAATTTACCGTACATAATTTAACGATGTGTAGAAAAGTCATAAAGCTATATGCGTGTATACATATACAACATTGTAAGTAACTAAAAGTGAAGTATTTTTGCATTAATTGCGGAAGTAATTCGTAATAACATATACTTCAAGCTCTCGACGGAATATCCGGTACATGAAAATTACATGAACATAAGCATAATATCTTTCAGCAAGGTATTATTATCTCTTTATAACCAGAGATAGTAGAGTGGATATCTCTTTGTGCCATGTATGAAATATTTTATATTTCGATGTTGTTAGATGACATATTATACAGTATTTATATCAATAGAAAATAAATGTCGACCATAATATTTATACATTAAGTAAGTAAATTACAAATATATTGTATTGACATAATAAAGATTTTCTTAACTTAAAGTTCCCACCAAGAAAAATAATATCAACATTTCAAAGCGGACTATTTAATGACTTTTTTTTTTTAACCAGTCCGCGTGTTCTAGCCAATCAGCGTACGTTATTTAAGGGCTATGCTGTACGTGTAGAGGGTTTGTAAATATGCGGAAGTAAAATGTCTATCTCATTTTTTATCAAGCTGCAAAATGTGCGTTAGTCGTTTACGAATGTTATGTAGATGGCACTTGCCTTACACATTTTGCTTCGCGTGCCAAAAAACCAGATACACATATTGCTCGCAACAACATCGATTTATATTTAATTATTTTAGAAAATAGAAATTTTATTGAAAATTATAGAAAAGTGCGCAATTTTTGCTGTAGTGAATAATAATTATGATATTCAGCATACTTATTTTTGTTCTCCTAATTTAGCAACATTTATGCTATAATGATGAAACTACAGCACAAATCACGTAAATTATTCATTTCGTGCACTGTATAAGAATACCAAGTAATACAGAGAGTGTATCCGCTTGACGTTTGTTTGTTATTTTGTTTGTTTGTTTGTTTGTTTGTTTTTTTTTTTTTTTTTTTTTTTTTTTTTTTTTTTTTTGCTTGCCATATTGTGTTATTGTGCTACACCCATCCCAGTTCTAGTCAAGACATTGTCTTATCGACAAGTAAGAACTTTCCAATTAATGGAAAAGCACACACAAGCCGGCTACGGCCTAAGTACATAGCCTGGCATTCGCCATGATAGCCTAGAGAAAGCGTGGAAACTTCTAGGCAGGCTGGTCGGTGCAATCAAATCGATCATGCAACTCCCGAATGCTTTGCGTCATCATGGAATGCATGTAAACATGCATCGTGCAACGTGTTGTGCTCTCACACTTCACGTACGCACCCAGCAGTGGCTCGAACCTATACTCGGTGAGGAGTACAGAGTTGCGTGTCAGCTGCCTTCACCACTCGGCTATATACCAGCTCGACACCATACTGGAACGATGAAAATTATTGCTTAGCATAGGACAAACGTCATTTTCATTGGATTAATTATTATTTTTATTTGTCTCCCATACTTGAAAACCTAATCCAATCTGTTAACAGTATCAATGCTCTCAAAAATATTGCTTAGTTTTTTTAAACTGGCAAAATATGTCATTTTCCCATACTAGCCCATGTTATTTAGTGCTTACATATGGCGTCAACTTTTATATGAATGAAAGGCAAATATCTTAAAACTATTACTATACAACTCAAATTACATGAATTATACTGTACAGTTTCATTATAATATAGACGTTAAGAAATACATGCTTCTGAATTTCGTAGTGAAATTATTATTGATTATAAATATACACTACTATACAGTATCATTATACGTAATTATTTTTGTTCGTGTAACTTTATTTTACTATTCATAGGTTCCTGCAAGATATTATTCTTAAATTATTATCCTTATGTCATAGATATAAGAGAGAAACAGACTTTGCAAATGTAAAATATGTCTATATAATTTACATAAGAATTTACGTAATCATCATTTGCATACAGTTTATAGAAGCAAGGTATTATCTATCTTGTTAATCATAGATTTTAGAGAGTACATGCTCTTGCTGTTCTAAATTATTTTTATCTTTTAAAGTAGTACACGGAAAAAATTATCTAAAGAGTTACTGTTTAGACTTTTTTCATAATAAATTCTTTAGATACATACTAAACTTTTTAGAATCTAAAAAGTTAACTATTTACCGCTAAAGAAATTACGTTTGTACTAACAAGTTACTCTTTATAGACCGGTTGCACTCATATTTAAGAGCCACCATTTTGCTGGTTATGAATACATAGGCCAGCATAGGATAAACATCATTTTTATTTTTTTAATAGCAAAAGAAGCTTCAAACCTCAACCAACGACTTATTTCTAGCTCCTAATAAGCTCGAAGAACATGAAAAAATTCGTCCAGTTAAAATAAACTCTTATATTAAGTAAAAAATTAGGAGAAATGATGTTTCCCCTATGCTGGACAATACATTAGGCACCACAAACATGGTGACAAAGCGCAAGGATGTGAAAGGGGTCTATACTTTTTGCAAGAGAGTTATTGTTTAGTACTAAAGATTTATTGATATGTATCTGAATAATATATTAAAATTTATGTTTTCCGTGTAGGGTACAGACGTCGGCCATTAGACTAAAATTTTCTCGTCAAAAAAATCTAAAATGTTGCACAATGATATTTCAACTTGAGACAAATTCAAATATATATATAAACAAAAATCAGGGTCAAACAGGAAATTAATTTTATATAATTTTTTAAAATTTTAGGCCCATATGACCCTAAGCTACACAATGACACCTAATTTAGACCCAAAACACGTTTTAGTTCTTGATATATATAGTCAGTACCCTACTCCCTTAAAGGAATAGACCAGAGAAAAACATAAGCATTTATATCACAAAACACTTGATGGGATTTACATAAATAACATTAGTTAGTCTCAAAGCCCCGTAGCAATGATTAGAAAATTCGATTTATGCAACCCGCACAACATTTTCATACTAACTTTTGCATGTTTCTGACGTCATAAACATGAATTTTTATGAAAATTGCATACTTAACAGTTGTTTGACGCTCTCTCGTGGGGCTACATTAACTTTCTGGTAAAAATTGTCAACAGTTTTGAAGATCCTATTTCGTGTTTATTCATTAAAAAGAACATGTTGTTTAATGTGGTCTATGGCTTTAAAAACTTAGCATAAACGAAGGGCACTCAAAAAAAGAGTGCATTTCTTCAGTAACGAATCCTTACTTATTTGATATAAACACTTTTGAGTTGTTATGAATAGCTAAAATAATGCATATTAGCAAATTATTAACAATTACATATTTTAACTTAAAATAGCCTTAAAAAATGAAAACAAATGCGCATGACGTCATACTGGATATATTTCGATGCCATACTGTAGAAATAAAGAACATTGCTAAGCATAGGACAAACTTGGTTTTTGGCTATATATTCTTTGGAAAATGATTGATTTTTTTATTATTATTATTTTCGCATACTTGAAATTCAACCTGTTAACAGCATCAATGCTCTCAATAATATTGCTTACTTTTAAGTATTTTTAAACTGGCAAAATGTGTCATTTTTCCATACTAGCCCATGTTATTTTTTATAAAGTGCAATGCTTGCATATGGTGTCAACTTTTATGTGAATGCAACTACCCTATAGGATGTATGCACATGACGTCATATTTAATGCGCTTGTACGCCAAACTGGAGTAATGAATAACATTGCTCAGCATAGGACAAACTTCGTTTAAGGCAATGTTCTTTGGTAAATCGGTCAATTTTTTGTTATTGATATTTTTCTCCCATAATTATAACTAATTTAACCTATTAACAACATCAATGCTCTCAAAAATATTTCATATTGTTTTTAAACCAGCAAGATGAGTTATTTTCCTGTACTGCCTATGTTATTAAGTGATCCAACATGGCGTTGACTTTAACATGAATGCAACTACCCTATAATGTACTAGAATTTATTGTTAAAATTTAAATATTCTAAACGTAAAATTAAAAAAAAAAAAAAAAAAAAGTCTAAAATAAAAATTTAATAAATGGAATCTTGTTATATTAATAATAGTTGTTAGGAATATAACTTTTTTATGCTCATTTTATGCGATTTTTTTTATAATGAAAGTGATTTTTCAATCTATGTTTTTTTCAAATCTACATTTTTGAAATTTAATTTTGCGGACTCCTCTCTCTCTCTCTCTCTCTCTCTCTCTCTCTCTCTCTCTCTCTCTCTCTCTATATATATATATATATATATATATATATATATATATATATATATATATATATATATATATATATATATATGTATGTGTGTGTTTGTGTGTCTGTCTCTATATATTTGTCTCTCTGTATCGAGCTATTAATAGTCACTGTAAATATATTATTGCATAATTAATACTGTATTAATTTATTATAAATGTTGATAAATTGAATTTAAATATCACAAATAATTATGCTTAACATTTATTATATATATGTTATATATTTTTTGACAATTTATTTAATAATTGTGTGAATATGGTATATCTTAATATTACAATATTATAATAATATAATATTATTTTAGTAATTTTAAGGGAGTAGGGGACCGACCTTATATCTCAAAAACTAGCTCGTGTTTTGGGTCTAAATTTGGTGTCATTGTGTAGCTAAGGGTCACACCTAGCCGTGATAAAAATTTCAAGATGTGTCACCGTCCAAAAAAAAAAGAAAAAAATTATTGAAATTAACATTATGCCTTATGGGCTTAAAATTTCAAAAAATCATATAAAATTAATTTGCACGGTGACCCCCCAAAAATTTTATATATTTGAAATTGTCTTAAGCAGAAGTATTATTGTGCAAAATTTCAGATTTTTTTGCCGATAAAAGTTTGAGTCTAATGGCCGACGTCGGTCCCCTACTCCCTTAATGATAATTATAATATATTTAATTTTTGTTTTCATGATCAGAATAATTGAGCCTTGTGGCTAGCTGTGTAAGCTGTATAATGTATGTTACTGTAGTTTGTTGTTTGAAGGATGATAATAGCAGGATAATAGTATCACAAAGAATCGTTACAGCTCTAGCTGTTACGTAATTAGTTAATAATTTAATTTAGAATTTTTGTATGTTAAGTGAATAATCTAGTGATGAAAGGGCATATAAATAATAAAATATTTGATGGGTTTTACATAAAAAAAGATTATGTTGTCTCAAAACTCAAACATATTCGTTGCAGCGGTTGCAGTGATTAGAACATTTTAATGTATGCAACCTGCACAGCATTCCCATACTAAGTTTTTGCCTATTTCTGATGTAAGAAACAGAAATAGTCACACAAATAGCATACTTTTTTACATTGTTTGCACGGTCTCTTGTAGGGTCACATTTACATTCTGGTAAAATTTGTCAAAAGTTTATTTTTAGTGATTAAAAATTACATGTTGTTTCATGTGGTCTATGCCTTTAAAATTAAGTTAAAAAATATGGAATTTAATTGATCCTAAGTAAGTTACAGTATTATAGTGTTGGTTGTAAACCCTGTTTTCTTGCACCAAAAAATGCGCATTCCATTTGAATAACCAAAGTTGATCGTCATTTTAGGAGCAGAGAACAGGGTTTACGAACAGCCACAGCATCATTATTTGTACACACAAATATGCACACATCTACTTGATATGCATGCAATAATGAAGAAGAATGGAAGAGCTTATGGTATAGCGCGTGGGAAAAGCCAAGGGTCCCCTAATGTAAGCCTATACACTTATGGGGAGAAACACGTTTGTTTGCTTTTTTTGTTTTTTTTTTTTTTTTTTAATTTTGAGAAAAATACTGCATAAATTCCGGAGATATTTGAATGAGGAATACTAGAGATACTTTTTCGTGCTTTCAAACAGAAATATTTTAATATATATATATATATTTTTAAAACCGATAACCTCTCCATTATATTTATTTAAGGGAGTAGGGTACCGGCCTTATATCTCAAAAACTAGTACGTGTTTAAATCTAAATTTGGTGTCATTGTGTAGCTAAGCGTCACACCTAAACGTGATAAAAATTTCAAAATGTTTGACTGTCCCAAAAAATAGAAAAAATTTATTGAAATTAACATTGGGCCTTATGGTCTTAAAATTTCAAAAATCATATAAAATTAATTTGCACGGTGACCCCCCAAAATTTCTATATATTTGAAATTGTCTCAAGCTGAATTATAATTGTGCAAATTTTTAGATTTTTTTGATGATAAAAGTTTGAGTCTAATGGCCAACGTTGGTACCCTACTTCCAATACTATCAAAATATTCAGTAAATATTACTGAATATTTTGTGCATTGTTAGTAGAGTGGAAGTAAAATAATAGTAAACAACAAAGGTATAATTTTTTTAATAAACAAATTAATGTTGGTATAAATAAAAATATAAACAAACTGTATACGTGTTGTTAAATTTTTAAGATTTTTTTTTTATCTTAAGTACGCCTAGCAGGCAAAAACTTAAGTATATTATTATAAGGAAAAGAAAAAAAGTAAAGAAGAAGGTAAAGAAAAGTCGTTGAGTATTTCTTAAGTATGTAGCACCCTAGGGAAGCTAAGGTCTCTCTTTTGTTTTTTAATTAATGAAGTTGACACACACTACTTGATGTTGTTACCCTTAGCACTCTCTCTCTCTCTCTATCTCCCTCACACACACACAAACACTCATTCTCTGTCTCTCTCCCTATCTCTCACACACAAATTCTCCACTCATTCTCTTTCTTGTTCTACCCCCACAAATTTGCCTACAAATTTCTAATTGACATTAAAGGTGTTTCCTTCTTAACACTATCACATACTCGTCCTCTCATTCTCTCTCAACATTTTCTCTTCTTTCCTCTCTTGCTTTCTGTCTCTACACTCCTTTCTCGTTCTCTCTCTCTTTCCTCGTTTTACTCCCTTCAATATTTACCTATTCTAATTGACATCAAAGGTGTTTTCTTCTTAACTATATTATGACATAGCGTTAAGTTTACAGGTGTAAGAAATTCATAGGAAACAACTTATTTTCACCGATGTTAATAAAACTACAGTACATTAATGGAACATATTTGAGGACTTTACAGACTTCACGTTATTTTATGTATAAATTTAATATACTTTATAAATATTAAAAAAAAAAATTAATTATTTTATTTGACTATTTTATTAAAAACAATTCTTCTAATTTGTAAAATAACCAAATAAATCAAAAAAATTGTAAGTAATTATAATTTTTTTTATCTGACTTTGACGATACTCACAGTAATTACTGTGGACGGTAAATTTGTTTCCAATACAGTAAAAAAACATAGTTAAAAAATAATGTTAAAAAATATATATCAAAATTATTACAATTTTTTGATATTTTTCTTCTTTCAGGAAGAAAACAAATCATATTATATCGTATTAAATGCAGTCTTTCTTATGCAGTATATTTTATAATGAATTAATATTTTAAAAAGATTAACCTACACTTCTTCCAATACTAGTTCGAGCGGATACAGTATAATTAACAATGTAAAGTCAACTGTGATTGGCTAATAGGTTTATAACACGCTCTCTGATTGGTTTAGAACCACGGATACAGCTTTTGGAGGGAACGATCTTATTTTGGCCAGAGTGTAGATTTTTTCTTTCTTTTTTTTTAAAGTCTGTAGACTTTTTTTAAAATGTTCAGCATAAATTAATATTGCCTTCAATACCATGTGTCCATGTGTAACAAAATTTTAAATTCATCCATCGTTTATATATAGGGAAAAATAACAGGGGACATGGAAGGCATTATGCTATAGACCCCTTTCACATCCTTACGCTTTGACTCCATGCTTGTGGTGCCTAATGCATTGGCCAGCATAGGGAAACGTCACTATCTCTTATTTTTTGCATAAATAAAAGTATATATTAACTGAAAGCATTTTTCTCATATTCTTCTACCTTATTAGGGACTAGAAACAAGGCTTTAATAAAGGTTTGAAGTTTTGTTTTCTGTTAAAAAAAATGAGCTTTTTTCCTACGCTGGCCTGTGCATTCCTGACCAACAAAATAATGGCTTTTAAATATGAGTCGAAGCGGTCTATAATAACCATGTTTAAAAAAAAAATCAGAAAAAAAAAAACAGAAAAAAAATGATAATGATAATACTACTTGAAGAAATTGTGAAATGAAATACTATATTTTGTTTTTCTTATTTTTTCAGGACGAAGTGATACACAAGTCACTACAAGCATTCGATTCTTCAGCACTATGATGCTCACCAATGGCTGCCGGAGCCAACAATACTACATCAACAACAAACAACAACAATACTACTACTAATAATAATACTACATCACAACAATCAAATAATAACAACACCTCTAATAACAATAATAATAATATTAATTATTATGATACTGCAAATAATTTTGGTCCTATGGCACCATTTTTACTACTTCACCGTCATAATTTAATTGTTAATGGTGCACCACCTCCTTGCCCATATGGTGCAGGAAGACTTGCTGCTTTTGAAAATAATTTAATTGTGGAAAGATCTTCAAGATGTGCATTAGGTGCTGGTTAATTACTGTTTAATTAATTGTGATTGTTTTTATACTTTAATGGCCGGATCTGATATTTTTTTCTTGTCTGTGTATATTATTGTTTAATTGAAGGTCTTAGAATAAAATTATTTTATGTTTTAATTAATGTTAATTAATAAAAAATTAATTGGTTATATTAGAAATTATTTGTGATGTAATATAATATTTTAAACTGTATAAAAGTCTGCCCAAAACTGGATAGAAGATAATTTCAAACAAATGTCAGATTTTAAATACAATTTTACGTAAACACCTAAAAAACGGGAAAGGAAGTACTGGAAACGGAAATCACGTGCCGGTAAAAGTGAGAGAAAACTTCGCGCTAGCAACAAGCTAGGTCAAAACCAAAACTCATACTTTTAACAACACGTGTTTTCCTTTTTCGGCACTTCCTTTTCCGCTTTAAGCTTTACATAAAATGTCCTTAATTATGTTCGAATACCCTGTTTTTCGTGCCACAATCCACAAAAATATGACGATCACCCAATGCTTTTTTAATGGCATTGTGCATTTTTTGGAGCAAGAGAACAGGGTTTTCGAACATCATTCTTGTTTTCCTTATTCGGCACTTCCGTTTCCTTTTTAGCTTTACATATAAGCATTCAATAACGGAACAAAACATAAATTTCAAACGATATCAATATAATATTGATACGTAAATTTATACCTCATCAATTAATTACTTATTGTAATAAAGTACATTATATTATATCTGGTTAAACCCACCATATTTCTAGTTTTTATGAGCTATATCTTCTATAATAATTGTTTTTGCAGCTATTATTTTATAATATAAAAATATTATAATACATATTATACTAAAATTTAATTAATAAAAATAATCTAATTATTTAGTTATTTTTAAATTTGTATGGTTGCATAAAATATTTATATTATTTAAATTTGTAATATTTATATTTATTTATATTATTATCAAAAACTTTTTTATTTATTTAATTTTTCCTTGATATGAAATAATAAAAATTGTGATAAAATCACTATAACTTCTTTTTTATAGGGGATAAATTATGAATCAATTCACTTGACGCATCACAGTAATGTTTATTCTAAGACCTTCCGAGTTGTGTTTGAATGTGATAATTTGTGATACGAAATAGCTTCTTGATTTTATCATTATAATATTATATAAATTTTAATCGAAACTCTTTTTCTACGTTTAAACTTTTTAAAAACTTTAAATGAACATGAGTGCTTCATACTTTACTTTTTCGTTCACAATGTAATTAATTTAAATATTCCCCCTGTAACTTAATTAAAATAAATAATCTATGTATAGCTTTATGCGTTTCAATGACAATAGAAGACTTGCAAAATTTGATTTCGTTATAAAATAAGCTGACAGGCCAATAATGAAGTGCTAGTAGACGACTTTGTGCTCCAGTTTCAATTTAACATGTTTTCTTATGGAAGAATGAAACAACTACAACTCGAGTTAGATTTTGATTTTTCTTAGCGCTGAAATTTTTAATATACCTTACTAAAATTTTTGAATGAAAAAAAAAAAAAAAAAAAAAAATTAACAAAATTGCTTGAAACTCAAGAAAAAACAATAAGCTGTAGTAAAAATTTCTATATCGTTACACAATTTATAACTGCTTCAATTCCCCATAAGAAAGCATGTTAAAGGAAGGCAAAGTTAAATTCTAATACTTAATATTGTTAATCTCTGAGAAAGCAAAATGTCACTAAGCCTACTTTTTGCAAGTTTTCTATGAATTATTCCAAAAATCATACAAGCCTTAAAGATTTTTTTTTTTTCATGTTATTTTATTAAAAAAAAAAAATTGAAAAAAAAAAAAGAAAAGAAAAAAAGAAAATTAAGTTAAAATTCAGAGAAGCTATTAGCAATATCACAAATTAATCAACATTAATATTAAATTTATTGTGCAAAAATACTTTTAGACAAAAACATAATCTATATTATCATATATAGATTTAAAAAAATAAAAAATTCTCTTGTTTTTATACTAGTATAGTACAGTTTAAGAAATGAATAACTAATTATTCATTTAAAAAAAATATATTATAGCAATAAAAATTAATGTAAAAAAATATAGTTAAAAAAAATCACGTAATATTTAATATTTAGATTATTAATGAACGAAAATATTAATATTAAAAAACATACTGTGATACCAAAGTTCTTTATAATTATTAAAAATAATTAAATATTAATTAACAAAAAAAATGGATTGTTCATTCCATATTAATATTGTTATAAAAAAAGGTGTTTTTTAGATGTATTTAATTTAATTAATAATAAATGTAAAAAAAAAAAAAAAATTAAATAATAAAGTTTAAAAAACTTAGGGTGCATAGAATATTATGATATAAGGAAAGAAAATTAAAAGGTATATAAAAAAAAAGAATTTAATTTTTATAGTTTTATTTAAATATTTCTATAAATGGCATTTTTTCCTTTAACTTTTTTCAATTTTTTATTTTATGTAATTAAAAATTATTCAAACTTAACAAATTACTAAATTATTTTAGTTTTTTTTTTTTTTTTTTTTTTAACAGAATTTTAATAGTCTATTAAACATGAAAATACCTTTTAATTTTCTTTTTAAAAAGTCTTTCACATTAAATAAAGTAACTATAATAATTAAAATAAATATAGATAAAATAAATGATAATTGCTGTACATAATTATATTATTACTCAGATCTGGTCTTTTTTGTTTTAAAAAAGTAACTGTTTCAAATTTACATTTTTGTTTAAATTGCAAAAAGTATATTATGAGGTGTGTAAATATAAAAAAATAAAAGAGAATAAGTTATGGACTTACAAAATAATATTATAATAGAAATAATATCCGGCAGCTATTAAAAAAATAAAATAAAATCCCCTAAATTTTTAGCGATAATTAATATAAAATATTTGAGATTTTTAATACATCTTGGATTGTGTTATATTGTTAGATTTAAAAATAAAAATGAGTTTTTCTTAAAAAAATAAAAATATTCTTAATATTATAACTGTCGGGGTGCTTTATATAACAAAGGAAAAAAATATATGTAAAATACACGATTACAATTTTTAATATATGTAAAAAAAAGTTAGCACATATTTTTTGCTTTTTAGAATGCTCAAAAATATTGTATGAAAAGTAAAAAAATAAAAAAATAAAAAGTATTCGTAAAATTTTTAACAATAGGGTTATTGCAAAATTGTTCAATCTATATGTGGAAAAAAATACAATAATTGAATTTTTTTTAAATCACCAAAGAAACACATTCATTAAAATTAAAAATACAATTTTTCAAATCACAAATAAAATTTTAAAAAAAAAAAAAAAAACTAATTTGTCCCTAAAATTGCCGAATAAAGGATCCAAAAAATTTAACTTATGCAACCAGCACAATATTTTCTATTTAATATCATCTTTAGATACCACTGTACACCACATCACCTTGCGTAATTTACAATTTTTCGTACCCTCTTAAGTAGGCCCATATTTGTGGTAAAAATTATAGCATCAAATTCAAAATCCCATTTTGAGGTTCATACAAAAATACAAAATGTTCATTGCTCTTTATAGTTTTTTTTTTTTTTTTTTTTTTTTCGCAAATAAGTTGTGCAAATATCCTATTGTTAAATATATATATTTAAATAAGAAGTAAATAATATTTAAATTTTTACCGATACTTTTTAATCCTAAACCATATTGGGTTATTAAAAAAAAAAAAAAATCTAATATTAAATCTGTTATTATGAAAATAAATAGTAAATAAAATAACATGTAAATATAATAATAACCTAAATTTGGTAAAGGAAAAAAATATAGAAAGAAAAAGTATAACTCAGAGTACCAAATGTTTTTCAAAAATAATGCAATAAAAATTTTACTATTAGTATATAGATAAATATTAATTAATGAAAAAAATCACATAAATTTGAAAGAAAAAAATGTTATATTTTGCCATTAAATTTCTATATTAAGAAAAAATATAATATTTCAATGGCAAAAACTAATAACTTTTTTTTAAGAAATCATTTTGCAAATAGTTTATAAAAAAATAAATAATTTTTAGCAAAAGCATAATAATATTAAAAAAAAATTAAAAAGTTTTTTTAATATAAAGTAAATTATAGAATTTTAGGAAATGAAAGATAAATAAAATAATAGATTTTATTATATAATTATTGTAATAAATTGTTTTGTGTTTTTTTTTATGATTGTGTTCTTATGTATGTAATACAAAAAAAACTCTTTGTCATAAAATTTTAGATGTAAATAAGTAAAATATGTAGATTTATTTATTATTTCAAATTATGTCGTTTGTTCATCAGATAAAAAAAAATCTTTTTAAAGAAACTTAAGACAAAAAAGAAAAAAAAAATGCTTCAGTATAGTAAATAATTGGAAATTTATTGTGTATTTATAAATTCTTTTTATTTTGAATTTTAACTAAATTATTACATTTTTTATCGAATAAACAACTTGAAAATTTAGGGTTGGTTTTTGAAAATTATGATTAATGATCTTATCAATGTTTTTTATTTTTTATCACTATATTTGTGAAAAGAAATGTTTGCAATGTAAAAATAACGATTCAAGCATAATTTCAAATGTACAGATATCTAATAAAAAAAAGTGTTTTATTTCTGATTATGGATTTACAATGCATTCATATGTAGACTTTAAAGAAAGTGATGCTTCATATTATAAATGCATGGTATTTCCATAAGGGAATAGAGTAAAATAAATCACAGTGTCTGTCTTACTTTTTAGAACAAATAGGAGGAAGGGAAAGTTGTAATATTTTGCAAACATGAATTTGACTTTTTTTTTTTCTATTACAAATCTTCATATAGATAGACTATTATAAGATCTACTAAGAATATTTGGGTAAAATATGCTATGTTATTCTTATGATAAAATTATGCGCAGAATTTAACTGACAAAAGAAGAAAAATAATACACTTGTTTTAGTATTTTACATTTTTAAATTAATGCTGTAAGAAATGGTAAAACAAGACAATATTATACAAAAACTCATCCTATTAAAAAACATTATACTATTATAAAAATAATAATAGCAACGCAAAAAAATATGAAATTTAATATTTTTAAGAAATTAGCTATAAAAAAAGAATCAATAAATACAAAATAAATATCCAATTATTATTCCATAAGCAAGAAAATTTTTAATAATTAAAAAGAAGAGAGAATTTTGTGGATTTAGATTAACAGAAAAAAAGTAAATAAATACTAATTAATGGATAGAAAAGGGGTAAAATTATAATTAAGTAAATTAAATATAAAAAAATCCCTGAGACTTAAAAGTGAAAAATTATGAGAAAAAAAATATAGCAAGAAAAAATTATAGCTTTAGAATAAAAAGAATTAAAACAAAAACTTAATAATGGAAAAAATTAATGAAATTAATAAATAATAATAACATTCCAAAAAAAGTAGGTTTATAGTTGAAGGACATCTTGAAAATTATTAATTTTTAATAATTAAAGAAATATAAATATTAAATTAGATTGATATTATCTTTAAAATTATTGTTGAAAATACTTCACAAAAAAAAAAAAAAAAAAAAAAAAAAAAAAAAAAAAAAAAACTTCCCTTAAGGCCTAATTACAAATGGTGCGCTATTTGCACTATGCAATAGTTTCTAATGTATCGAATTTCAAGTTATTAACAATTGATTATTTCTATATCTTTCGCACTGCAGTAATTTGCTATTATTATTTTCAATACTTTCCTATTCGTTATTGAAAACTATATTTGTAAAACTTAATGATCTTAAAATCAGCAACAATTTAAAAATTTTAAGACAGTTTTGCATTTTTTTTTTTTTTTTTTTTTTTTTTTTTGCTCCGAAATATGAAATAATAACGGCCACTTAATTCTTTTTAAATATACGATTGCACATTTTATGGAGCAGAGTAATAGTTTTAGGAACAAGTATACTTTTGTTGATATTATTTAAATTTAGAATGAAGTATTTTCAACAGTAACTTTATATTAATAAATTTCCAAAGTCATGTTATTATATTTAGTATAGTTTTTTTTCCCCAAAAATTTAATGACAATATTTAATTAGTTTAAATTAAAAATTCTAGAAATAAAGAGAATTTGAGAACTTTTTTAAAAAAATTAACATTTTATTATTAGCATTATTACTATTATCAGTGTTTTATATATATATGTGATCAATTTGGTATACTGAATATTATGAAAAATATTTGTTAATGAAAACATTTTGAGTATACATAAGTGAATACAAAGTGTGCTAAGAAAAATGCCATAAAAAATGTTCAGAATTACTTCTTTTTTTTTTCTTACAAAGATAGTGAAAACATATTGTTGTTTTTCATACAAAATATTCAACCAATCAAATATGGTGATATAGCACAAACAAAATAAATCTATACCCTCTCCAAAACAAGTTCAGAGATTTTTACAACCGGATTCACCCCTTTTTCTTAAATAATTTTCCCTAGAAAAACAATAAAATTTTAATGTTGATCAATGTAATAATGAATTAATACATGATATATATTTTATTCAGCTATAACTTAATTAGAATCCAAGAAAAGGGAGTACTTCCGGTTAAAATAACCTTGGCAATGGTTTCTGCACTTTTCAGTGTTAAAAAAAAATATTGCAAATTCTTAAAGAGCTTGATTTAAAAAAATGAAAATTGGAATTCTGTTATGAAATTCTTGTTTTAAGTAATTACTACTATACACAATTTCAATCAATTTCAATGTAAATTTGAATATTTACGATTCCTTTAAATAGAAACTCATAAAAAATCACTTAACATAAAAAATAAAAAAACGCTCTTTTTGAATAAAACAATAAAAATACACTATAAAAGTGCATGCTATCGCATTTCATCCCAAATTTTTGTCATTTACGATATTTTTAATAAAACTCATACTTTTTTTTTTTTAGTCATAATGTACAGTACAGTATAAATTTTAATGTATAATTTGTTTATTATTAATTTTAATTATAACTTTGCTATATGTATTTAATATGTAAATTTTATGGTGTATATATACACACATAATACATTTTCAGCATTATGGAATGTTAGAAGATAAATTTATACGTATATACGTAAGTCCTTTTTATACATAATTTTACTCTAAAATACACATAATATAACATTATTATACAGAAAATTATCATCTATGTTTATTATGAATATCATACCAAAATTAAACCTCTCATGGATTATGGTTTATTATATATATAATTTTACTTTATTATACATTTTAGTTTACTATATCTAGAACATTAATAATTTTAGATAATATTATTTATGTTGTTCATAGTAAATTTTGCACGTGCTTTATTAATTATATGCAGTTTTAGTATTTCAATTGATTTTATTTTTAGTACGTGTAAATTAGAATCATGATTTTTTTTTCTGAAAGAGCTCAATTTTTTTTTTATTAATATTCAATGGAGCTTATCGGTTTAGCGCGCGGGGAGACGCGGGGAAAGCTAAGGGTCCCCTAATTTAACATTACGCTTATGGAGAAAAACACGTTTTTTTTTTTTTTTTTTTTTTTTTTGCGATTTTTGAGAAAATTACTCCACCGATTTAGGAGAAATTTAAATGAGAAATACTAGAAATACTTTTACGTGTTTTAAGCCATAGTCATTTTTTAGCATTTTTTTAAACCGATTAACTCCATTGTTTTGCAGTATTTTTTTCCTTCTTTTTCTTTCACAATAAATTTTTATATAACATAAGGATTTCTATTATAATAGGTAGATTTATTGTGCACACGAAAAGAATAAATTGCGTAATTTATGCTGTATTTATGTCATTATAGCATAAATAATTCTAAATAAGAACATTACAAGATAATTATGCTGTACAACATAACATTTAGTGTTATTTTAACATAGTTAATATGCAGTAAATATAGCATAAACTATGTTGTATTGAACATATTGTGCTGAATATAAGCTAGCATAATTATTACGTATTTATTTTTGTCTGTGCAAATAATCAATATTCAAATTTTCGTTGAAATTAATTCAATAACTTTTTAAGGCGCGAAATCAGCTACTACGGGATTTGACTCAAAAGTCGTAAAGAAGGAAAAATCTGAAATTTTGCATGGTGATACATTAGGTTAAGGCAACTTCAAAAATGTAAAAATTTTGGGGGGTCACCATGCTAGATTTTGAATTATAATTTTTTGAAGTTTTCATCCCATAAGAGGCCATGTTAATTTTAGTAAATTTCAAAAATTATTGTCTCTCTTATCTGATGGTCACGGGTACTGAAAATTTTATCATGGGTAGCTGTTATCATTAAGTTTGAGGTGACATAAAAAAAATTACGTAGTTTTCGTTTTAGATTTTGAGATACAAGCGAACTAAAGACAACCCTTAAATAAAAAAAAAACTAAAAAAAAAAAACTATCAGAATGTGCATATTATAAATTTTTATCTTTGGGCCTAACATTTACAGTATTGTTGTTGTAACTCTCTTCTCTTATCATCTCTCTCTCTCTCTCTCTCTCTCTCTCTCTCTCTCTCTCTCTCTCTCTCTCTCTCTCTCTCTCTCTCTCTCTCTCAAATGTCCCCTAGATATTTTGAGTGCCGTATGCTAAAAAAAAAAAAAAAAAAAAAAATTATGCACACAATATTTCTCTAAAAAGAAGAGCTTATAGGCTTACGGTCGGCCAAATAAGCTACATTTTTAAGTCTTGATATTAAATGCTATCAATGACCTCTTTTTTTATTAAATTGTTTCAATCCCTAAAAAAATACAATTTTCACAATACAATAAAATAAACAAACAACAAACAGCATTTTTATCCCTTCAATAAATTTTTAAAACTTGTTTTGTTTTTATTTTACTTAACGTTTTAACGTAACAAAAAAGTTTTTATGACTTTTTTTTTTAGACTAACAGAAAGTATTACATTTAAGAACAAAAAATAAATCCTCTTCAATTTTCTTTTCTCGTAAAATAAAAGGATTTGGTGAACACTAACTCAAAATTGTGCTGGATTATACTGTGAAAATGCGCATTTTTTTTTTTCTGTTTTACTATTAAAAAAAAAAAAAAAAAAAAACTTGTACCTAAATACTATAGTGAACGATTATTTTAGAAATATATTAATCTGAAACAGTGTTTGTTGTACTCAAAAACATTATACGACTGTGTTTTAAATTTAAATGCAAGAAATTTCAATAGTGGTTATCGGTGAGTCAGGAAAGAAAAGTTTAGGATGTCGCATCCTTTGTAAGCATTGCGGGGCTATGTTGTTTTTGTGATGGTAGGAATTTTTTTCATAGCTGATAAAACATTGATTCGGTATAGACAGTTAACTGATCAACAAGTTTTTTTCTTCTTCTTCTTCTTCTTCCTTTGCACAGTATGATCGTGCCGGACGCAATTAATGACAGAGCTTTTTTTTTTTTTTTTTTTTTTTTTTTACAAACGAAAACATTAAAAGTATATTGTCTCCTGGCACCTCTAAATGGACGAAAGTTAAAAATTTGGATAACTATATAGAGCGATGGATTGGACTCGTTCATAACATGCTCTAGTACTCTATATTCAATTTTCTATTAAAGAGCTATTGGTTGAGAAAGGTCATTTCTATTTAAATAACTCTTAAAACGTCATCACGCTGTCTATTAATTGAGTAAACACAATCTATAGTTTAAACTACAAGAAACGGGCAAGAGCTTAGTTTTTATAAGATGTTTTTATCAATAAAAAAAAAAAAAAAAAAAACAATTAAAAAAGTTTAGGACATTATTGGATTTTGAATTTTGGTTTATAATTTTAAGACAAATCAATGTGAAACTTTAAAAATAATAATAATAAAAATTCTCTCTTTCTCCTGTTTATATATTAAAAGTTGAAATAAAAAATTATTTTTAGTAAAAAAGCAATAAAATTTGACCATACATTAATTATTATAGTTGATAGTATTATCAATACAATCAAATCATTTTAGCCCATAAATAAAAAAATAAAAAATCAAAGGGAAAAACAATTCATGTGAAAAATAAAAAAGCAGTAAATTATAAACTTTTTTCATTATATATTACAGATAAAAATAATATAATATATTTTTCAATTTAACATTGACTTCATACCAATAATTTTTATATGTTGTCACGTTTTAGGTTATTAATAACTTACTCTGTTCAATAACAAAATATGAACGTAATTTATATTATATAAAAAAATTATATACGTATATTAAAAAAGTTTAAACGGTTATAAAGTAATAATTTTATTTTACGTACAATATTATAATAGTTTGTTAAAAAAATAAAGATAAAATTATTTATATTGTAACAAAGTTATTCTTTTAATTTCTCTTTTAATATAAATATTAAATTTAATATTATGTAATTATTTATTTATTATTGTTATGCTTATTAAAAATGTTAATTTATTTTATATAAATTATTTATAAGTAAATTGCCATTCGCTGCAGTGAAATAGGACTTGCGTTGATTTTTATTAAATCCCTTATATATTTTTAGCATTGCGATAATGAGAGATTTTAATGTTGGAAATTATTTGTTTTATTAATGAACATTACGTGGGATATCTGCGTAAAAATTTAAATAAAATTTTGAAATCACAAATATTGAAAATAGAGCAAATATACGATTTTGTTTTTAGTAAGTTTGTAAATGAGGTAATTTTATCAAAAATTTTATTAAGTATGTCGCTAATATTAAACATAAAATCAGATTATATTTTCAATGAATGTCGATTTTACTGCTTGTTGAAATGTATTTGACGCGCACAAGTAATTAAAAAAAAAAAAGCAAAATTTCCCATTTTAAATGCTTTGGAGAGACCATTCTCTTAAAATGAGAAATACTGCGGTTTAGAAAGAACTGAAAATTTTAATTAACGCATATTATTTTCACTATTTTTATAATTTAAAACTATAAATTTTTTTGTAACATATATTTCCATTGGTAAGAAACACCGTAAAAATTGGCCACATTTCCGTTGTTGCAATGAGAAAAATAAATAAATACCCCCCCCCCCTTTTTTTTTTAAAAAAATACCGTTGTTTAATATTACGGAATGTATTAAATTAAAAAAAATACTTTTTTTTTTTTTTTTTAATTCTTCGTTACATTTTGAATACACTTTTCGTCCAGCCAAGATCCTCACTTGTATCTTCTTGTCGGCTGGTTCGAATATCAATAAAATAATTATACAGTTTTTTTTTAGTATTTAAATAAGATAATATATTTAAAAATGTTAGTATACAACATTATTTTGTTAGATGTTAAAAGGTATATCTTTGAATTTTTCAATGATAACTCGTATAGAAGAAAAGAAAAAAATGTTGTTTTAAAATTAAATATTATGTGCGACTATTGTATGCTATATGAAGTGTACAGAATATTGGAAACGAGACTTGAATAATACATAACATATAAGACAATTTTATAGTTGGATATAGATAACTTGGAAATACGTTTTTTTTTTCAATATCATCGTAAAATATATAAAATACTTTACCCGTGTATTTTATGATTTTTCTATTATTTATTCGTATAGCTCATGCATGTCTATATATTTAATAACAAAATGCTTGCAGGTCAAACTTTTCAGTGGGCTTTTCGGTGTCTTATGTATGAACGTAAAGGAAGAGAGAGAGAGAGAGAGAGAGAGAGAGAGAGAGAGAGAGAGAGAGAGAGAGAGAGAGAGAGAGAGGATCAATAGCTAAAATAATCATGAATTACGGAAGTTTTTTTTCTTTTTTTTTTTACTTTGTTCATGAAAATTTGAAAATCAACAAAAGTTTAAACAACATAAAATAGGATTATAATCATCATGGATAGTATTAAAGCTATCATAATTAAAGTATGTCAATAATCGAAAATAATATTCTACTGATGACATATTATTCATCGTATGACGCGTAAATTTGATGCGCGTCATGTGCATAATACTTTTATTGACGTTTTTAATTGTTGTGTAACAATAAAACAAATCATCGATTTAAGTCCATTAAGAAAGCTATACTTAACTATTTAACGTCGTAATCTCTAGTTAAACTATAGTTAAATTTGTTTATTTCATCATTGCAACAATTAACCCACACCCCCTCAATAAAAAAAGGTTTAATTCTAGGTTGTAATTTACAGCGTTTTATGGTTTTTGCGTAAATAAAGCATTGTGAACACTAAATTTGTACAAGTAAAAAAAAAAAAAATAAAAAAAAAGAAAATTTACGTGTCATGACTACAATTTACTATAAGATTAGGCGTAATAATTAACTCGATTACAGTAATTGAACATTTATAAAATTAAAAAAAATCTATAGTTTATTCAATGCTTGCGCTATAAATATGAAAATAAATGAAATGAAAATACAGTTGTTATATAAAATATCAAAACAATATGTTACAAAGTTACAGTATTTCGTCTACTTAATATAATATAGTATAACACAAAACTTTTGAATGATATTATAAAAGAGTTACAAAAACATTTTAAGCCGAGTTAGTTTTGTTCTTGTGTTTCTCAGAATGACATTGTCTTTGCTGGCTGTATCTCTCTCTCTCTTTCTCTCTCTCTCTCTCTCTCTCTCTCTCTCTCTCTCTCTCTCTCTCTCTCTCTCTCTCTCTCTCTCTCTCTCCTCTCTCTTCTCTCTCTTCTCTCTCTTCTCTCTAGAAAATGTTACATTTGCATGCAAGATATTTAAAGGCCATGAATAGAAACAAGGGACGTGTTTTGCATAGAACTTATATATAAATCTAAACTTTTTTTTTATTACTTATTTTCAATGTTAACTTTTATTTAGACTTTTATTTATTTAATTTTGTTTGTTTGTAAATAATTAAATAAAATACAGACAGTATGTGAATTTTACTTTACATAAATATAAAATAATAGCTATGAAATTGAACATTTGATTAACATAAATATTATTCAAAAATTAAGCATTTCCAAATTAGGAAAAAATATCTATCAAGCTAGTATACACAATTCACTCATGATAAAATGCATAAATTTCAAAAAAATTTGGTTTTTTATATTAATTATCTCTAACACACGCAATAATGGCTATTTTCAAAATATTATAAAATGCTAATTTATACAATTATTAGTAATATTTTTAACAATAATAATTTTAAAAACGAAAATTTTTATCTAATGCAAAATCATATTTTATATTTAAAAAATGATAGTGTTTAATATACTTTAGCTATATAAATTAAATTATTTTATGTAATTAAAAAAATAATATAAATTTTGTTTCTTTTCTAGAAGTAATTTTCAATAATACTTGTAATGTTTTTAAAGAGCTGATTTGTTTCCGAACCTAATCCAAACTGTTTAAACTGTCAGAAGTCATTAATTATTGAATATTATTGACATTTATAGAAGCAATGACAAACCTTGAATCGTGGATAATGAAATTATAACGTTTCACGCAATAAAACTTTTAGTATACTACATATTACAGAATTAGTTTTCTTAATTAATCTTAGAATATTATGTAAAAAAAAAAAAAAAATGTAAAATTTATTTATTTTTTATTATAATCTTTCCAAATAATAGTATAATTTATTAACGTAACACAGATTAATATTATATTGATTATGATATACAGTATTTTCTATTTTTATACAAGTATTCTTGAAGTGGTTATTGAGAAATATAACGAGACCATTATCAAAAAAAAAAAATAATAATAACAATAAAAAAAATTCTTGACCGTATGCGATTTAGAATAACAAGACATTCAAGTAAAATTTCTTTACTTTTTTTTTTTTTTTTTGGTCCTTACGTTTTTCTTATTAAAAAAAAAGTCATATATGTAAACAGAAATATGTTTTTATACAAAAGCTCTACATGTAATAACATTACACTGTAAAAATGAAAACTACACTGAAAAAAAAATAGTTTAAAAAAAAATTGGTGCGTAAAATTTGACAACAAAAAAATAGAGACGTTCTATTTGTTACAGAATTTTTTTGTTGCGATTTTTACATCGTTTTGGAATTGATTTTTTTTCTTAAAAAAAATTTTTAACAGAAAAATCTCAAATATGATTAATTATTAATGTTAAAATTGTGTTTAGGGTGTTTTTGCTATCCATTTGTGAATTTGGAAATTTATGTTGTAGCTAATTCACAAATAATGGATCGAGAGAGAGAGAGAGAGAGAGGAGAAAAAAATAAGCCTGTATTAAAGAACAATTTAAAGCAGAACAAAAAATAAATTATGATATCAAAGAAAAATTATATATAATATATATATAATAACAAAAAAGAAATTACTCATTTTCGTCACATAAAAAAAATGTGATCATTTATTACATATTTTTTCTTCATTACTCATTATTTAAATGACATTATTGAAAATTATATATAAAAAAATATTACATGAAATATAATGAAGCTATATATAAAAACTTAATTTCCTTTTCATTGTGAATAACTGATAATAAATTTAATACTTGAATGAACGCAATTACAATAGCCCTTACATTATTATTATATGATGTTATACTATACATTATAGTTTTTTTGTGGTTTTGTAATATTCATTATAATTATAATCGATTGTTCAAAAACTTTTGATATATTATATTTAGTACTCTTAATGAGTATGATTGTAACGTCTTGCAGTGTGTTTATTATTATTAAAAAAATGTCAAAAGATTTCATGTACGTACGTAATTGAAGTACTGCTTTTTTTATTTTATTTTTCGCAAGTGAGGAAACAATAGGCTCTAATTGAAAGCATGCATTATAAAACATTTTTACTCTTACAACTTTTTTTTTTTTTTTTACTTGAAGCTTTCCTTAAGCAAAAACGAAATTATAAGTTCAAAACTATAATAATTAAGTCTCTATAATGAAAGTCTTAAATTAAATATAAAGAAATGACGTCACAAACAAGAATTAAAATCTATATTGCAATTTTTATTGGTTTTTAATATTTTGCGATAAAAACGCTTTAATATAAGAATTCGTTGAAAAAATTTAATAGGAAAATTTATTTTTGAGTAATGCTTGAAAATTTAGAGTTTTTATATAAAAAAAATGACCTACACTGTCCATCATTATTACACATTAATTACATTATATTATGAGGGGAAAAAAAGGAAAAACTTTGAAGTATGAATAATTATAAAATTAATATCATATGTGAAACCTAATGACGTCATGAAAATTTTATATGTGCTTGAATTTTATGTCTCTCTTTTTTTTTTTTCTTCTTTCTCACTATTCATTTCCCTAAAGTAATAATTTTACGCGAAAACGAGAGAGAGAGAGAGAGAGAGAGAGAGAGAGAGAGAGAAGAGATGGGCAAAAGCTAAAACCAAAACGAAAGTATGAGCATACCGCGAGCTTTCATACAGAAAGAGAGGAGAGCGAAAGAGAGAGAGCGAGAGAGATTCTGAATGATGAGAGAGTGAAAAAAGAGTGAGTATAAGAGAGAGAGAGAGAAACTACAATCAATAAAATTAGTTCAAAAATTTGCCACAATGGCACCACGTATCAGATAGTATACCCAAAAAATGTAATACTTTTTTCATTTTTTTTTTGTTTTGTTTTCTTCCTAAATTTATTTTAACGATTAAAGGACATTTAAGATTATTTAATTTACATGTATATTTTCTCCTCTTTTTCTATATTTTTCTTTTATGTTGGTTACATAATGTACGTTTAATCAAATTTATAATGATAAGAGAGGTTTTTATTAATAAGAAAGACGCCTATTGAAAAAAAAAAGTCAGTCTAGACTTTAAGAGTTTTATTTAGATTGCTTATATCTTAAATTCTAAAAAGAAAGCTGTGAAAATTTATAATGGCATTTGAAAGTTTATGTACGTACACTACCTATGATAAAATGTTTAGTACTCGTGATCATTAGATAAGAGAGAAAATAATTATTAAAATTAACATGGACTCTTATTGGTCTAAAACTTTAAAAAATGATAGTTTAAAATCTAGCATGATGATGGTGACCTCTCAATTTTTTTGCGTTTATGAAGATACCCTTATGTATCACTGAAACTTTTCAAAATTTTCTTTCTTTATAACTTTTAAGTTATATCCCGCAGTAATTGATTTCTCGCCTTAATATAATTCACGACTTGCAACTAGTTTGTTTTTTTTCTTCATCAATGTAAACTTATAGATCAAAATATAAACTCAATTGATTTCTTACGAAAAAAAAACACTTTGTAACAATGTAAAATATACTCATGTAAGTCGTGAATTACAGAAGTATATTTACAATACACGATTTTAGATTTGTTACTATTTGTATTTGTATTTTTTTTTTTTTTTTTTTTTTTTTTTTTATAAACAGAGGTTATGCGGATATATTTTCAATTTTTGCCAATTTTTTTGCAATCAGTTTCAATAGTTAAAGTTTTTTTTTCTAAATTGTTTTATACGAACGATAATAAAATTATAAAATTAAACTGTCAGTATTTATAATTTTGTAAACTAAGAACTATAATAAAATTTTGTAATTAATTGTTGCGATAATTTTACACTATTTTGAATATAGAATCAGAGAGAGAGAGAGAGAGAGAGAGAGAGAGAGAGAGAGAGAGAGAGAGGGTAAAATGAATATCTAAATTTTAAAATTCGTAATGTTTCCTTCCTTCCTTCTTTTTTTATTTTTTGGTAGCAAAAAAGCTTTAAACTTTTTTAAAGCTTACTTTTTTTTTCTTTGTCTAGAATAAAGAATATATTTTTTATCTTGCAAAGAGTATTAAAAATACAGAGCGATAGACAGAGAGAGAGAGAGAGAAAGAGAGATTCGAGGATAATCGTTTAGGGCTTCGTGCCAAAATTTCATACGTTTTTCAACAATGCTGTAAATTCAATGTATAAAACCCTCCTTACTGATTCTCCAATATTATTTTTTCTTTTGCCAAAGTACTTTTAATGTTAAACATAAACTAATAAATGTCAAAACGATTTAATTTATTAAAAGAAAAATGTACTTTTTTTATAGAATTGAGTTTAAAAAAAAAAAAAAAAAATCTTCAAATATTTAACCAGTATTAAAATACAATATGATTTTTATGTTATTTGCGGATATTTGTACTCGGTAGAATTATGTCGTATTATTAAAAAATATGCTAACATTTTGTGGTATTTTTATGCTTGCAAAATAGTTAGTTTTTTAACTTTTTTTATAAATAGTAAACAATTATTTTTCATTTTAAATTAAGCTCTTTTTTAAAACACCTTTATAATAATGCATGAAAAAAAAACACAAATAAAAAAAATACAAAAATGAAACAATTTAATATGCCCTGAAACTACACGGAGAGAAATTTACTAACTAAATCAACTCATTTTATTGAGTTTATTATTTTTAGGTTCATTTGACTCAAGCCACTATTTTCTATAAAGTAACTGACAAAATGTGATTTGTTGTTTTAATTGAAAGCTTTCAGCTAGCAGGTATTTAACTTTTGAGCTATTTTAACAATAAGTTGAGTTATTTCAATTGTTGAGATGATTTTTTTGAATAGCGGGGTCAGTGAAGGTGAATCAACTACCTGGCTGTTAGTATTGTCTGAGACGCAACCAATAAGCAATAGCGTGGGCTGACGTCACGTCACGCGCTGCAGGATCAACGAATCAGCGCGTGCAGCTGCGTATAAAAGCGCTGTGCCATAACCTCAGTCAGTCACTTCACTCGCTCACTCAGCTCAGTCAGTTAGCAGATGTGGTCTAAGCCATCTCTAGCTGTACAGAGCTCTCTGCGCGGAGCCTTTACTAATAAGTAATAAGTCCCAGGAAAATTTGATGATATTTTGCAATAAAGCTCATATCCTATACCCTCTTACACCAACACCTCCCAACGTTTCCCACCCTTTAAAATGTCTTATAATATGCGGCATAATTTTTTTTTTTTTTAATATTTATAGCGCGTTTTTCAAGTCATCGATATTTTTACGATATATCGATACGTTCCTTCCATATTTTAAATTCAGTACTTTTGAAAATATCTGATATAAAAAGTATCGATGTTTTTCTCAATATAACGCCCACCCTTAATTAATTTAATTCCCTAGTTCAGTTAATATAAAGTGGTAGTTCTTTCACTCTCGCCTCGCTGCGCGCGCAGCTTAAAAAAAATGAAATACGAAAAAGTGAAGGCGCAAGCATGAGACTAAAAAACTTCAGTTCTGAGAACTAAACTGCAACTCAACTTGTCCCTTCAAATAAATAATGTCATGACTTGAAATAACCAAACTTTTTGTAGCTCAAGAAGTTTAGTTGAATCAATCAGTGAGATGCAATGGTTCGTTTTTAAATGCGCTCTTGAGTTAAAAATATGTTGATTCAACATATAATTTTTCTCCGTGTAAAAATAATAAACATGAAAAAATATAATAAATTAATAATCCTTTTACATAACAAAGTATATTGCATCATAATAATATATAATACATACTATTATTCTGACATAAATAAATGACATTTTACATAATGTTATACGTATATAAACTTAAGGGTTGAAAAAAAAATGTTACCCTAGGGACACTTGTTGTTTATATATAGGTTATACATACACACAAACAAACTATACAAAAAAACAACATCTGGAGGGCTTATATTACAAATTTATCATGGGTAAAAGTCTTACTGTTTGTCTGCGTGTATAGTACGTATAATCTAAAAAGCTAAGTAATTTGTGTTATAAATTAAGTTAATTATTGTGATTTGGTTTATATAAGGATTATAATAATCTTATACCAGTTTTTCACTTTCATTTGGTGTTAAATTAAAGGAATAGGCTGTGTATTTATATCACAAAACACTTGATGGGACTTATATAACATTACTTTTGTCAAAAACCAACGTAGCAGCGATCAGAAAATTTTGATTTATGCAACCCGCACAACATTTTCATACTAATTTTTGCATGTTTCTGAAACAGGAATAGTCACGGAAATAGTTTACTTTATAGTATTTTCTTGCTGTCTTGTGGGGCCATATTTACATTCTGGTAAAAATTGTCATCAGTTTTGGATATCCTATTTTGTGTTAATACTCATTAAAAAGCACAATACATGTGGTATGGCCGAGTATGGTGAAGGCAACTGACTCGTAACTCTGTACTTCTCACCGAGTATAGGTTCGAGTTACTGCTGGGTGCTTACGTGAAGTGTGAGAGCACAATATGTTGCACGATGCATGTTTACATATATATACATCCATGGTTTACATGCATTCCATGATGACGCATATCATTCGGGAGTTGCATGATCGATGTGCTTGCACTGACCAGCTTGCCTAGAGTTTCCACGGTTTCTCTAGGCTGTAATGGCGAATGCCGGGTTGTGTATTAGGCCCGTGGCCGGCCCGTGTATGCTTTTCCATTGATTGGAAAGTTCTTACCTGTCGATAAGACAATTTCTTGACTGGGACTGTGGATTGGTGCATATAGCACGACTACACAACATGGGACGAAAAAATAAATAAATAAATGGGTTTTAGGCGACACGCATAAAAGTGCACTGACTATGCCTTATTAAAAATCTTAATTTTTTAAAAACAATTTTTGAAAATTAAATTCAAAATACACTTTATTTTTTTCTGAAATTATTACAATACTTTTGGTTAAAATTAACTAACTTTTATTATTTATTATAACTGTTATATAATCTACAGTATATAAGTAATCTACCAAATTGACATCACATTATATAAAAAAAACACTGATAAAAATAGAAACAACAAAATTAGGTAATAATTTAAAATTAAAAATAAAAAATTTCTGGAGGAATAGTATCTCATACTATAAAGATCTAGAAGATCTGTAACTTTTAAATTTATAATTAGCTAATATTAAAAATAATTAGCAAACATGTTACTAAACATGATCATAGTTAATTTAAAATTTAAAAAAATATAATTATTATAATTAAAAAAATATAAAAAGTAAGTATATAGGATGCTTTAAAAAAATTCGTCCTTTACCTGTAAGAAATAATTTTAAAAAAACAACTCAAATTTGAATTGAATTATTATAATTAATCACTGTAACTTTTACGATTTTTGTAATTGGTTTTTGATTATATATTTTTAATTAAAAAAATTTGCATAAAATTCAGTTTGTTTTTACTGAAAATATAATGAAAAAAAAAAAATGAAGAATAATAGGCAAACACGAGTTTACGCCTAGCTTTACATACCTACGGTCAGTTTTCTACGTAATCCTTTCAAGAATCTGACCTCATGACCTATAAAACTTGGTATATAATCTGGATTATAATACATTAAATTCATAACAATTTAAAAAAAAAAAAAAAAAAAAAACATTTAAAATAAAACTGACATTTTATGCAAATTTTAAGAAAAAAAATAATAACAAAAATCAAACTTATATTAAAAAATTATTTTGAACATTAACTATAATTTTTTTAATACCTACTTGTCAATTAATATTAAGAAAAAAAAAAACTCTGTCCTTTTTTTAAATATAAAAAAAAATGTTTAAAATTTTGTATAAATTATTATTTAATGATGTCTTTCAACGGCTATATAAAAAAAAAAAATCAAGAAAAATGAAGAAAGAAGAAAAAAATCGTGTTTCATATAAAAAAAAAGATCTCAAAATAATTTTATCAAGAAAAGAAAAAAAAATGCAACAATCAACCAGTTTTGCATAAAGGCCTAATTTTTTTTCTATATAAAAAATGAAAGTGAAATAAACGACGATTTAAAAAAAAAATAATATAAATAAAAACTGTCCTAACAAGATAAATGAGCAACAGTGGTCTAAAATAAGAATGTGTAAATAATAATAAAAAAAAACAAACTTTATTGTGACTTAAAAATACAACTTTTTAAAAGAATGAAAGAATTATTATGTGAATAATTTTAAAAAAATAATTTTTTTCTCTGTGCTTCTAGTCTTATGAACATAAAAAATAAAATAATAAAAAAATTATTAAAAAAATGTATTTTATTTTTAATTATAATATACCCAAGAGATATACAATATATGCATATATTTTTCATTTTTTAATAAATAATAAATGGTACCTTTAGTTTTATTCATCAGCAGATTAGAATTGCAAGAAAAAAGAAAAAAAATCGGACGATTGAACAGCCAATAACTCGTACAATACAAGAGAGTACATTTTTTATATATATTTTTAGTTCAATTTCTTAATCATACAAAACTGCAATATGGCTATATTTTCCTCCTTTAATTTCATCTTAAATAAAGGGAGTAGGGTACCGACGTCGGCCATTAAACTCAAACTTTTATCGTCAAAAATTTTTGAAATTTTGCACAATGATACTTCAGTTTGAAAGAATTTTAAATATATAAAAGTTTTGGGGGGTCACCGTGCATATTAATTTTACATAATTTTTTTTGAAATTTTAAGCCCTTAAGGCCCAATGTTAATTTCAATCATTTTTTCATTTTTTCGGGACGGTCAAACATCATGAAATTTTTATGATGGCTAGGTGTGACCCTTAGCTACACAATGACACCAAATTTAGACCCAAAACACGTTCTAGCTTTTGAGATATAAGGTCGGTACCCTACTCCCTAATAAATTTGAAAGGAAATTATAGGAGAAACCAGCTAGGGCCTATAATTACCAAAGTAAAAAGATAATTGTCCTATAGCTCAGTAAAAATCTTGCTATAGTACAGAGATAATAAGCTAAAACATATTTGATATATTTTTGCAATAAACTCCACCGCCTTCATCGCAGCCCGTACAAATTCGGGGAAAACCATAATTTTTATTATTAATATCATATAGTAATATTTTTACTGAGCTATGGGACTCGCTTCACCATGGAAAGGCCCTTACTTGCTGGTTTCTCGTACACCTTTCTGTCAAACTTATTATACCTAACCGTGATAGTTTATTTTCCTTAATATAATTAGTATCATATATAACAATTTATTTTTATCATTTACTTTTAAGTTTATTAAAAATAAAACTTTTATTGATAGACGATAATTTACTGAGTAAATTAAATTAATAACTTTGATTAATAATTATCATTCACATATAATTAACTAATAAATTTATTATAATTAAAATATCATGTAAGTTATACTATAATTATACTCTTTTAATCGTATTGTACAGCGGGATGCGTTATTTGGTTTGGCAGGCGTTCGAAGCTTTGAATTGACTTTTTGATAATTATTATTATAATGACTGATAAAGATGCATAGTACGCCGAAATGGAAGCAGATGTAAGCGAAATCGCTTATAGTCGGCCTCCAAACAAATGTTCCTTTATTTCTCAATATACTGTATTATCAATATATTTTCATTACTTTAATAAAATAATAGGCTAATAATAATAAAACTTAATAAAATGCCTATATATATATAAAAAAGCACAAATTTAAAGTGCATTATTTAATTATATTTATTTGGCACAACACTTAAACATGAAATGCAGGTTAATGACTGTTGCAAGTGGCGAATGTAGCATGGTGACTGCTGAGAGCTTCTCTTATAACGCCCAGGGTGTAGAGTACGTAGACCTCTGTCAGAGTGCGAGCACCACCTTCGTATGTCGGTATATTTATATAGCCACATGATTAGAAGTGTGGTAATGTCCTGCTCGTACTGATACATACATTTCGTGCATGCCATAATATTAAGATAATATGGTCATTTCTCCTTCGACATATGGAAGGAGGTTTGGCGATGGCAGACGATATACTGTAAGCCCTAATGAGAACAAGCATGTTGTATACACTAATGGGTAGACAAGGCTCCCTATATATAGGCCCGGCAGTCTACTTGTATACAAGGAAGTCCAATAATAGTAAACAGTCCCCAGTTTCTAATTATCACGTTGTCAGTTTAGAAAGATAGCATCATACTAAGGGTACGACCGGTAAGAATCTCAGAGCACATGCAGTCGGACCACTGTTGAAAATTTTGTTTTGTTTAAATGTTTTGTTTAAATGTTTTGTTTTATTTTTTTATTTATTTTTTTACGTAAATGTAAAGGTTTATTTTCGTTTCAAAAAAACTACTTTTGTCTCATTTTTAAATAATTTACTTATTTTATTTGAATAAATTTATATATAACTTTTATTTTTTTATTTTTTTTTTTTAATGTTTGGAAACTTTAATTAAAAGTGTGTGTTTTTTCCCCACATTTGTAGTAAAAATCTTAAATATTCAAATTATTAGTAGGTAGTTGAGACTGTCAATTTTTAGCGCCACCAAAAGTTGGATTACTGAATGTTGAAGTTGCTTCTACATAAAGCGGATTGTCACCCTGTGAAAAAAAAAAAAAAAAAAAAAAAATAATAAATAAATAAATAAAATACATATATTATACATACATAATAATATAATAGTTTAAAGTATTCAGGATTAGCATTAATATGCTATGATTAAATAATTTTACATACAATTACTTCCAAGAGGTCGATCTCTATCATGATTTTTTTTAGATTTTATCTAAATAAATACCTGGCGACGGAAGGTGATAAAAAAAGTGATAGCTAGATATTAAATTAGGTATACTTTTTTGTTAAAAATATTAAAAGTATTCATATAAGCATATGAATTAACGACAAATGAATAAAAAACAATTTAATTGAGTATTGTATATTTACCCTATCCCACTTCGCATTCAGTCTTTCATTTTCAAATTTTGCAAATTCACGACGATCATGCACTGTTGTAGCAACTTTCCAGATGAGTAGCAATATCAAACCAGCCAGTAAAATACTTCCAATCACTCCCAGTACTACGACTGAAAAATTTATTAAGCAATTTTAATTTTACACTTTTGTTTAAGATATTATATTTATATATAGCTATAAAATAAATATTAAATAACGACTTTTTTACACCACTACTTATACTTAAAAAGCGCTTATTATTTTTGTATTTCAATGTTTTTATTATTTTATTATTATTATTATTATTTATACAGGAAGAATTGAGATCAATCAGAATAATGGGTGCGATTCATCAAAACCCAATAGAAAAAAAAATTATGATATATTTTTTTAAAAGGCATAGAAAACATGAAACAACATGTTCTAAACACAAAATGGGATTTACAAAACTGGTGATAATTTTTACCAGAATGTAAATGTGGCCCCACAAGAGAGCGTGAAAAAAAATGTAAAGTATGCAATTTGCGTGAATATTTCTGTTTATGATGTCAGCAACAGGTAAAAACTAGTATAAAAATGTTGCGCGGGTTGCATAAATTGGAATTTTATGATAACTGCTACGGCGCTACAGTTGGATTTTGAGACAAACTAACGTTATTTATAAATGTAAGTCCCATGAAGTGTTTTGTGATATAAAAGGTTATGTTTTCATATTTTCTTTACCTTTAACTATGGATTATAACTATATGGACTTAAACTATAGAAAACAACTACAATTATTATAAATAATTACAAATTACAATACATAAATATAGGGTGGATGCATTCATAGAAAAGTTGACACCACATTTGATCACTAAATTACCATGGGCTGGTATGTATGGTATGGGTAGAAGGGTAGATGAGACATTTTGCGACTTTAAAAATACTAATGTAATATTTTTTTTTTAGACATTGACAGAATGATTTAGGTTTTCAAGTAGGTATGCGAGAAAAATAATAATAACTCAAAATAACTATTATCCCAAAGAAAATAGCAAAAAAAAAAAAAAAAAAAAAAAAAGACATTTGTCCTCGGCCGAGCAATATTATTCAATGCTCCAGTATGGCGTTGAAATGCATTCAGTATGACGTCATGCCCACCTAAATCCTATATTAAGTGTAATATAAAGATAAACTAATAACACTTTTAAAGGCGTAGAAAACCTTAAACAAAAACAAAAACAAAAAAAATTTAATATCTTAACAAACCTAAATATTAACGTCAATTTGGCCAGAGTCATTGATTTCTAATTTATTTTCCATTTACAAAATGACAGCTGCGGATTTGTGACGTCACAGCTTACTAGTCCACGAGTGACACAGGTGAGCTGTGACGTCACAAACCTGCAGCTGTCATTTTGTGAATGGAAAATAAATTAGAAATCAATGACTCAGACCAAATCAACGTTGATATTTAGGTAAGTTAAGATATTACACATATTATTTTGTTCAAGGTGTTCTACGCCTTTAAATTAATGTATTCAATCAAGATACTTACTCAATATATTGACTTCTTTAGAACACTCCTTGTTTTTCATTGCAAAGACATGTAGAACATCATTACTGTCATGAACGTAAGAGAAGAAGAACGTACATCCAACTTGATCTGCCTGACTGCATTGACGTTCCGTCGTTCCAAGCATATTGTCTGTCTCTTCTATATACGTTACATCTCCTGTGTAAATTAGAAATTTGTTAGAAATTATAATTGCAAGTTGAGAGAGAATAATTAATAAATAAATAGTCATCTTTATTAAAAAAAAAAAAAAAAAAAAAAAAAAATAGTCAGCTCAGAAGAAAAAAAAATACAAAGTTTTGAACGGGTGAGATTTAAGCTTGACTTTATGTCTAGCCCACTCTTACACTCCTAACCTCAACAGTAAATATTATTGATATTTTTGATTACTTACGTAATAATGTGAAGAAGTAAAAATATTTCCTTATAACATTTAAAAAAAATATTGTAAATCTCTAGTATAGGCGGCAATTAGTGGAAAAAAAATTACTGGGGGGAAAAATGCTACAAACGATGCTGTTTGATACAGTATGTACGTTTATAATTATTTTTAAATGTTGAAACTGTTTTAGAATTTCTCAATCTATGTACAGTACATGATATAGAGTATTTCAAAGACATGCTGATGTTCAAGTGAAAGAATTTTAAATGATAACTAATAATGTGTGTGTATGTGTGTGTGTATGAGAGAGAGAGAGAGAGAGAGAGAGAGACTTCTATCAATAACACTAATCTGGTATTTTAAGAACAGATGTAAGTAGAGACTGGATTTTTAGTTGAAAATGATGATTGCACCCAGGGGCGTATTCAGGATTTTGCAACGGGGTGGGTACAGCCTATAGTGAGCATAGTCAAAGGAGAGGAACGATCCACTTTTCCCATGCTGACGGGGGGGGGGGGGGGGTCCGGACCCTGAAAACCCCCCTGATGCACCTACAGATTTCACGTTTTGGCTTTGTACATAATACTCTGTATAAAAAAAAAAATAGAAATAAATAACTACCCCAACAGCATTGTGGAGCAGATAAATAATAACTTTTACCAAGTTTTACCATTTTAGCATCCACGTAACTTTTTTTTTTTTTTTTTTTTTTTTTTTGCCATCTAAAAATCCGATATTTAAAAATAATGTTATGTTATAAGACAATTTTTACCAACCTGAAGGTTCAAACTCTACATCAATCTGGCGTTTTTTTCTTCTCGTCTCTGTTGTGGACGTAGAACCTAATGCCGATGCTGGCGAAGTAGAATGAGAACCTGAACCATGAGGTGAAGAAGGTGGTATCTTTAAAGCTTCAGCAATCGTTGCCTCTTTTAAAAAAAGTATATTTTTGTTAAATAAAACAATTGTTAACATAATTGGAAACTTATACACACTGCTTTAAATCAAATATAAAGATCTAAACCATAAATTTCAAAATGCATACCTTTTAAATCAGGTACTATATGAAGTTTGAAAAATTTATTACAACCCATTTCTTCAGCTTTTTGTGTATTATTTAGATAAGCCATAACTTCTACACATGCTCTCAAATCTGAACACTGGCCCGTACAGTCCTGGAATTAAACAATATTTTAATATTAGTTACTAAACAAGTTAATAAAATAAAAATAATAATAAGAAATCAATGATGCATTCATTCATTCATTCATTCATTCATTCATTCATTCATTCATTCATTCATTCATTCATTCATTCATTCATTCATTCATTCATTCATTCATTCATTCATTCATTCATTCATTCATTCATTCATTCATTCATTCATTCATTCATTCATTCATTCATTCATTCATTCATTCATTCATTCATTCATTCATTCATTCATTCATTCATTCATTCATTCATTCATTCATTCATTCAATAAACCAAATTATTTCAAAAATACAATAATTCTGTCCAAGAACCTAATTTTGATGCCCTAAACGACCGTATAATCAAATTTTCAGCTTATTCAACCCGCAAAACTTATTCTATTGAATGTGAACAATCCTGACGTCAGAAATGTTCAAAATTTGTGGAGCTACATTTGAGTAATAGTAAAATTATAATTTGCTGTCCCATTTTGTGTTTAATTAAAAGGGCATGTTGTTAGGCCTGGACGGTCACTTGCAAGTAAATAACAAAATTATGATATTTTCTTGTCCGGTAACATCCAATCAATCATCAAGTTTAATAGTTTTTTACTTACTGGGCAATCTTCACAATATCTTCCATTATACCTTTTACCATCGCCATCATCTCTGCAGTTACATTGCCCGCATTTGCATCTGAGATAAAAAATATAATTAAAAATGTAAAATATGGATGATATATATATAAAAAAAAAAAAAAAAACGATGTTAATGAGTGTTTTACAGCACCGTAAAAAGGCGTAAATTTAATTTAAACATACATTTCATGTCAAAAGTTTCTGGAAATTTTGTATATAGGCAACCCCGCAACCACACTATGCTATCTGTATGAGAAAACACAGCGACCATCTGATTAGCATGACCGCCTCAGCCCCATTTAAGAACTATTGTAAAGAGCTGTACAGTATGTTTGATAATAAATGGGACACAAAGGATTTTACGGATTTTTACCGCACCAATACGAGTGGATGAATAACAATATGAAAGATATTCACTGCTGCACTTCTCCGCCTTTTACTTGACTTTTATCAAAACAAACCAAAATATGCTTGCCCACCCCTTATTCCTTCTCTCTTGTTTGCATGATGTTTACTTATCACTTGGACGACTCGTTTCCTGCCTTGACCAATTGGATCATCAAAATGATAAAAGTCAAGTAAAAGGTGGAGAAGTGCGACTGTGAACACCTCTCTCATTGTTATTCAAACATATCAAACATATCAATTTTTATCAAACATACTGTACATACAATCGTGATAATGGATTTTTTTTAACAACTCGTTTTATCGCTTAAATTGTTTCCGGATTTTTATTTTTTTATTATTATTATTTAAAGTTTGTAGGTTGTAGATGTTAACATAAAATTTCAAACATTCATAGGTTTGTTCTATAAACTATACACAAAATTGAGCCAATGCTCAGAACCTTTTTCTGTGTTAATAACATGTGATCACGATGTCACTGCATATTCGAGACGTGCATTTGACTTTTACTTACGATTTATTTCAGTAATAAATTTCCCCTCATACGTTTTATTAGACGAATATTATCATAATTATTTTTCAACGAGTAAAAATGTATCAAAAATGTTTGATTTAAGAAAAAATCAAATTTTTGCGAATGTAAAAACACGTTTTCCTTCGGAAATGCTCGACAGGGAAACGGCTCGTCTTGTAGTCCGGTACATGCTGGCGAGAGTGACCGAATGACATGAGGCGCCTTTTCATTTTGATAGGAAGTCAAATTCTTGCGCAAGCAAAATACATAAAATTTTCCTCAAATTAAGCATTTTTTGATGCTTTTTTATTTGCAGAAAAATATAAAAATAAGTTTGAACTATAAAAAAGTACTTAAGAAATTGTATTTCTTAATTTCTTAAATAAATCGTAAGTATAAGTCAAATACACGTCTCGAAAATGCAGTGTGACGCCGTGATCATATGCTAATAACAAAGGAAAAAGTTCTGAGTACTGGCTCAATTTTGTGTGTAGTTCATAGAACGAACAATAATATAATATATTATATATATTATATAATCACCCAACTTACTCTCCATGTCCCGAGCACACATCCTGAGATCCCGGAGCCTTACAGGAATCTTCCGTAGTTGAACAGTCACATAGCTCGCCACTCCACCCTGGCTTACACTTACACTCGCCACAATGACATTCACCACGATCTGGTCCTGAGCACACTCCAAAACTGTTTTTTCTGCACGTACTGAAGTTATCACACTCGCAAAATTTACCCCAGATACGCTAAAATAATAATAATAAAAAATAAAAACATGGAGAAAATAAAAAAACTAATCCCCCACCCCCAAGAACGTACCTCATTTGGATTATTTCGTGGATGGCACAGACATTTGCCACACTTGCAAAGTCCTCTTTTATTGCAGACGTCATTAGTAGCATTATGTGGACGACAAGGTTGTTGATCGTCTTCAAAATTGAAACCTGCATCTGTGCTACATTCACATGCTCGACCAACGTGACCCTCGTTACAAACGCAAAGTCCGCACTGTAGGTCTCCATTGTGATTGCACTCTCTGGCACTAGGAATAAAATCCTGCGAAAACAGTATTCATAATTGCAACATTAAAATACTTTTTCTTACGATCAGTTGAATATATATATATATATATATATATATATATATATATATATATATATATATATATATATATATATATATATATATATATACACTGTTAATAATATCCAGGGTCGAAATACGGTCAAAATGCCGGTTATTTTTGGACGGTACGAATTGTTAGATTACGTACCGGTCCGTATTTTCAAAAACGGCAAAAGGAGGAACGCCAACTTTACGCCTCTTACCGTACAACAACGGCATCGCTCACAACGCTGCCTCTTGTAAATCTACGGGATTGGCATTTTTCCTCAGAACGGTGCGCAACGTAAATTTACGGGTTTTACCCGTTTTTTTAAATAAATCTTTAAAATTTTAATGTATAAGTTGTTACTTATGTACAGAGTTTTTACTCTTGTTAAAAATACCGCTTCTTGTGAGACTCGAACTCATCAACATTGGATTCAAAGACCAGTGCCATAGCCGTTGGGCCATAGAGAAGAAGTATTATTCTCAGGTGTAAAAGTTATTATAAAGAGAAGATCACTTGAATTTCCCCCTCCCTTATTTTCCCGTTAGAATCGCGAACGATAAAATACACGGTAAAAATCCGTACAACATAAAAACGGGGATGCACGTTTTATTTCGTTTCTAAAAACCCCGTTTTTTATCGTTTTTTAACATGCGATTTTTTTTATTTACGGCAAGTTTCGTAACTGGAAAGAACGGCATGTGCCGTTTAATGGCGTTCTGCAATTTCTACCGTTTTAATTGGCTTTTTTAGCGTAATTTTACGGATCGTTTTAACAGTGTATATATATATATATATATATATATATATATATATATATATATATATATAATTATACTCTATATCAATATACCTGATTTCCTGGTTTTTCACATCCACATTCGCAATCAATTTCAAAATCAATTATTACAGTTTCATTGATTGCCTGAGGTTGAATTTTAATTGCCTGAGTCCAATCTGCTCTATCTTTTGGGCACTCCAATGCCTGCATGTTTGACAAAAGAGAAAGCGAGAGATAAATATCTTTTGAATAAATTGTAGTTTATTTTTAAGCCATAAATAAAAAAACTTACTGTATTTTGATCCATATAGTTTTAAAATAATATTAATATATTTTAAAATATTTAATAATATATTTTTTAATGTTTTTATCTATTATTTATAGCTCCTATAGGGTGTATGCTGATTACCTCATAATTAATGTGCTTGGACGCCATACTGGAGTAGTGAATAACATTGCTGAGAATATAGGACAAACTTTGTTTTAGGCAATTTTATTTAGAAAATCTATTGATTTTTTGTTATTGTTATTTTACTCACATACTTGAGATACTAATTCAACGTATTTACGGTATTTACAGCATCAATGCTCTAAAGAATATTGCATTATATAGTGTTTTTAAACTTGCAAAATAAGTTATTTTCCTATGCCACCCATGTAATTGAATTATCCAACTTTAGCATGGAAGTGGATGTGACCGAAATCCCTTATATAGTCGGCTTCATTATACTTGTTCCCTTATTAGTCAATGCTGTGCAATGTTATTTATTGCTCCAGTATGACATCGAAGCGCATTCAGTATGACGTCATGTGCATACACACCCTATTTAATATATTTATACACAAACATTTTATTTACATTTAATTGGAAAATTTAAATAGAAAATGCAATTATTGTTTTTTTTACTTACGGTAATTTCTACATCAAAAGTAATTTGCAAATCTTTGCTAAGTTTGTCACATGTACGTGTTTCTTTCCTTTCTCCTACAGTATTAGCCTTGCACATTGAGAAATATCTTATTTCAAAATTAGAATTTTGATCGTTGGTAAGAGTGACCCCAGAAGTCAATTTCTGAAATTTTAATTTAAAAAATTATTATGAGTAACATAAAACATGTAAAAGAGTTAAAAATTAATAATAATATACACAAAGTTCCGCTTAGAGTAATGGTGCTGCCATAAATTCGTAGTGTTTTAAGGCGGCCATCAAGATTGTGGTTCTCCCACTAGCGCTTTTCCACTTAATACGAGGATGATATGAGTGAGAGTCTATTTTGGAGCACTGATTTAAAGACGTAGAACACCTTAGACAAAAAAATTGCCTAATATCCTAGCATACCTAAATATCAAGGTTGATTTGGCCGAAGTCATTGATTTCTAATTTATTTTCCTTCTCAAAATGGCAGCTGCGGGCTTAAGACGTCACAGCTCGCGACTGTTTCCACGCGCGTGGACTAGTGAACTATGAAGTCATAAAATCGCAACTGTTCTTTTTGCGAATGGAAAATAAATTAGAAATCAATGACTACGACCAAATCAACTTTGATATTTAGGTATGTTAGGATATTAGACATGTTTTTCGTTCAAGATGTTCTACGCCTTTTAAGTTAACTATTCATTCTAAAAAAATTACAACAGTTTACATTACACGACAAATTTTGCTGAGCATGGCTAACTTCGTAAAAAAAACTTAAGGAACCATAGAACAAAAGAAACAATTAATGTATTAAAATAAAGTATATTAGAGTAAAGCTTTTATTTTTGAGGGGGGGGGGGTGCTTTTTTGTTAATTTTTAGTAGATTATTTCTTACTTCTAGTATTTATTTAATGTAAACTATATATATATATATATATATATATATATATATATATATATATATATATATATATATATATATATATATATATATATATATATATATATATATATTTTATATATATATATATATATATATATATATATATATATATATATATATATATATATATATATATATATATATATATATATATATATATATATATATATATATATATATATATATATATATATATATAATATATTATATAAAATTATATTTACAATTAACTTACCGCATATTGGTTTTTAACAAATCTCACAATGTTAGATGAATCCTTGGTTAATATTCCAGTGGAAGCTCCTTCAATTCGTTGAATCAATAATTCATATTTAATTATTACATTACGTGTTACTGCAAATAAAATATTCATATTGTGATCCTTGGCTTTATTACGAATCTGAAATTTGTGTATACATAATTGTTAGTAAAGGTAATAAATAATAATACTGATACATTTTACTGTCTGTCTGTATCTGTCTGTATCTGTCTGTCTGTCTGTCTGTCTGTCTGTCTGTCTGTCTGTCTGTCTGTCTGTCTGTCTGTCTGTCTGTCTGTCTGTCTGTCTGTCTGTCTGTCTGTCTGTCTGTCTGTCTGTCTGTCTGTCTGTCTGTCTGTCTGTCTGTCTGTCTGTCTGTCTGTCTATTTGAACTTACAAGTCCCTTTTATCGTTTATGAGCGCAATTCTGAATTGAACACGTTACCCAACGATATCAATCATATATTATATGTAATGTTCATTATCGATGGTGACCCTGCAGCACTAATCAGATTAGCGCTAGAAAAAAGTCACGGGACCCCTAATTTAGTATTACACTTATGTTCTTTCTTTTCTTTTTTCTTTTCTTTTCTTTTCTTTTCTTTTCTTTTCTTTTCTTTTCTTTTCTTTTCTTTTCTTTTTTTTTTTTTTGCTATTTTTGAGAAAACTACTGCACCGATTCCATAAATATTTATATGAAGGGTACAGTACTGGGTAGGGCCGGCTTGGCCATAAGACGAGGTCTGCGATCGCAGACAAGGCCAACGTCATTGCGGGCCAAGCGGGCCAGAAAAAAAAAGAAAGAAAAAAAATATATATATAAAAAAAAAGAAAAAAAAACAACCAAACTTTAAAACCTTTGCCCGCATATTTTTTTAATTTTAATTTTGTATCATATGAATTTAATCTATGATGCATGCACACAAATTACTTGGAATGCGCATTTTTATTGTAACTAAAAAAAAAAAAAAAAAAAATGCATTGAGATCATTGCAAGCCAACTATATTTTTTATGCACTTGGGCCAGCTAGGCATAAGGCCGTACAAGTTAGTGCGCGGGCTCCTGGATCGGGACTTTGCTTTTGCGGGCCTTTGGTTCTGATGAAAAAAAAATCAATTAAAAAAAGTTCAAAGGTACTTTGAAAAATAGCTCACTTTTTTTATTATTAAAAAAGAAGTGATATCATTTTTTTTAGTTATCAGTTTCAATTAAACCCTTCTTTTTAGTACAATAATTCTCTATAGCATGTAAAATCAATTGTTAATACCTAAAAATAATAATAATTTACAACTTCTGTCTGCAAAATAAACCTAAATTTTTGTATATAATGAGAAATGAGCTTTTTTTTTTTTTTTTTTAAATTTTGGCCTAAATATTGATTTCCCGAAGTTATGGCTCTTTTTTTTCAAATTTAAGCTCAAAATCAAGCTCTTTCAAGTCAAACCATTTAAAACTTTTTCAAGTTCTCTACACCTATAATTATAAATTTACAAATTCCTGTTTTCCCCCCCCCCCCCTTTTTTTCTCTTTTTCCCCCCATACTTCCATTAAATCATTACATATTATAACAATTGTTCCTTCAATATAGTTTTTTTTCTATCATACTGTACGTACATCAATTTTTGTCTAATATATTTTTTAAGGTGGCCGAAGGTCACGTCATGTAGATCGTAGTATATCAAAATAATGTCATGGTTCAATTGCATACTTATTTTACAATATAATAGTGTTACACATTATTTTAAAAAATGTGAAACATTAAAATTTAATTCAAAATTAGCGTAAAAACCAGTGCCACGCCCCCTTTAAAAAAAATTTTCGCCTGCGGCGCAAGCTGGGGGGCTGACGCCCCCCAGACCCCCCGGCCTATGCGGGCCAATTCCCAAATTGCCAGACCGGGCCAACGTACCCCAAGCCGGCCCTGACTGGGTATATAAGTTTTTTTGCTATAGTATAATAATTTTAATCAATGGTTAGAAGTATTTCATTTATTCTAAAGGGTCCAATACCATAAGTTTCTGAAACAATAACAATATTCCAGCCTAACGCTATATAACGATATGGTTACTTTTAAAATGTCTCTCACGATAACGATACTTTAACAATAACGACGACTGCAATGTTTTTATTGGAATAAAATATTTCAATTTATTGCTTCATGACTCATGACATATGACAATATGACGTCTACAATGATTTAACCACCTCATTTATATATCCTTTTGAAATTTTTGGTGATGTTTTCGTATTTTTAGTGCACTTTTTTTTTACTTTTCTGTGTATTTTCTCTTAATTTTGGATCAGAAAGTATCATTATTGATGTGACGATAATATCGTTAGTTTTTGTTATTCTTTATAACGATAACTTTTATACAACTGTTAATTTTTAACACATCGATAACTAAATATTGTAATCGTTATAGTATCGTTATCGCATTTACAATAATCGAACCCAAGATACTGACATTAAATTTGATTTTCTTTCTTACCTGTGCAACAGATGGGTAGTCATGTAGAATTCCATGTGTATACTCGCCATTTTGCATATGACAGTTTCCATCATTTGGATCATAAATTCCTGCAAGCTAGTAACACAATTAAATATTCAAATAATTAAATATGTTAATTGAAGGTTTTTCGGTTCGATGAATGGTATAGACAAAGGTAGAAATGAGGCGGAACTAGATAATCTTAACAGAGAGAAACAACAACCTTATTTTTTAGGCAGACGCACCCGGCACCTGCAATACATTTATTTTGGAAGACCAGCTAAAAAACTTAAACGGCAGTCCAAATACTCTTACACTAATTAAAGGTGCCCCTGGTGGATAGCCACCTGGATATCTTTGGGATATACAAAAATTCAAAATATTAAAATACTAAATTAAATTAAATAATAATCATAAAAAATTATGGTTAGTAAATTATCGCAAAATTTCTTAATTAAAACGAGTTGGAAAGACAAAGTTTATATCCACTGATAGTGTATATTTCCGGGATGTTTTGCGGATATGTAAAACTTTGATATAAATCAGGGATAGAAGATATAAGTAGTCAAGATCTTATGATGAGATGACCTGTAAAAGTGACGTGTACTAACCAGTAGGGGGGTTCAAGGGGGGCGTAGCCCCTCTTGCGAGGGTCAAGGGGGCGGAATGCCTTGCGAGGGTCAAGGGAACAGAGCTCCTTGCGGGGCTTACCGCTGGAGGTGCGATTTTTTTAAAATAGCAGGATTTAAGCTTGTTTTACAGACCAACTTTGATATAGCATTTTTTTAATATGTACTTATATATACATTATTTTTATATTTTTGCGTATCTGTATCACAAATAAACATGTTTATATAATTGAATACTCAGGTTTTCATATCTCAAACACAGAAGGAGAAGAAGGCCCGCTTCTCTCTCTCTCTCTTTCTCTCTCTCTCTCTCTCTCTCTCTCTCTCTCTCTCTTTTTTTTTTTTTTTTTTTTTTTTTTTTTACGAACAAACTTTACAGGCATTTACTAGTTGAATATATTTCATCTAAGAAATACATATTGCATTCTTCCTTTTATTTATTTTTATTCTACTGACTACGTACATATGCATTAGATACATTACTAAAAAATAAAAATTTACGATACAACAATTAAAACAACCTGAAAAACACACAGAATATAAGATATTTTATATCCTTAGCTAATGTTTATATTACAAGTTTTTCATCTAATTAATAATGTTATAAGGCAGTAAAAAAAAAAAAAAAAAAAAAAAAAAAAAAGAGAACTCTCTTTTTTTCTTTTAATAGAAAATTAAGAGTCAAATTCTTGTAAAAATAATATATTTATATCCCTGCAACCTGCAATCAACTAAATAAGGAGGGATCTTGTCCCTGCTGACTTTCGTTTGGAGGGAGAAAGTCCCCGCAGTCCCCCCTCACTTCTACCCATGATCTAAATTTAAAAATCCAATTAAAAATGCGAGTGCATCAGAATTTTAAAGTATTAATTAAATATTTGAGTTAATTGTAGAATTTTTTTAATATCCTTTTTATATATCCCAGAGACGTTTAAAGTTCATTTGCAATGGATGGATATCTTCGGGATATAGGGATATCCCATGTATATCTATTGGATACGTATTGTGTGTATATATATATATATATATATATATATATATATATATATATATATATATATATATATATATATATATATATATATATATATATATATATATATATATATATATAATTTTTTTTTGGGGGGGGGGGTTGAGATAAATTGATGTTGTAAGTCCTAGCCCTAGCAATAACTTATATATCGTAATACAATTAAAAATATATATATGATACTTTACCTTTCCATCTCCAGCATAATGATAATCTTCGTCTGTAGAGAACACTATTATATGACGAGCGTTTGGTCTCCATCCAATTTCTTTTGTACAAACCATAGCTTGCATCAGTGCATCAAAACCACCTTCGGGACCATCAACGTTAGTGGATATTGGGGTATCATTCACTTTACGCTGTCAAAATAAAATTCTATATATATATATATATATATATATATATATATATATATATATATATATATATATATATATATATATATATATATATATATATATATATATATATATATAAAATCTATATATTATATATAGACGAGTGGGGTCATGCGGGTCACTTGCAATATTATACAATTTGTAAATTTTAAACTATTTAAATTATGGTAGGACGTTCAAATTTTTACAATTAGAAGTCAAAGGCAGGACGAGTTTAGAAAAGTGTTTTTTGAGCAATTGAGCATTGTCATAGTAAATAAAGAATGAGTTAATTTTCGTACTATTATAAAAATATTGTATCAATCAATATATACTTACACCAAATTCTTCAACATTTATACTCAAAGGCATATGATTTTTAAAACTGTATGGTGGTGCGTACTTCTTGTTAAATCTACAAATCATAAATTATGATTGTTTAAATATAAATATATATTAAGTGAGTAGGGTACCGACGTCGGCCATTAGACTCAAACTTTTCTCTTCAAAAAAATCTAAAATTTTGCACAATGATACTTTAGCTTAAAACAATTTCAAATTTTTAAAAAGTTTTGAGGGTAACTGTGCAAATTCATTTTTTAACGATTTTTTTGAAATTTTAAGCCCATAAGGCCAAATGTTGATTTCAATATATATATTTTTTTTTCAGGACTGTCAAACATCTTGAAATTTTAATCACTGCTAGATGTGACCCTTAGCTACACAATACCACCAAATTTAGGCCCAAAACATTTCTAGTTATTGAGATATAAGGTTGGTACCCGTGTCTCTTAAACAACTAAAATTTTAATCACTTTATAAATAAATATATTTATATACCATTTTTTTACACATACACACACACACACACACATATATATATATATATATAAACATGCAAAATTCATAAATAGTATAGTATATACTATAGTATATAGTTGATATATAAAAAAAAAAAAAAAAAAAAGCAATACTATTGTTAATTATTACAAAAAAAAAAAAAAAAACGTTATTATCAATTAAAATTTACCAAAAAGTTTAAGATTTAAATCATAAATAATTATATATAAAAAAAGTGTTTAAGTATTTTTTATACTGAGTTAAACCATTTTATAAAAATTAATAACTATAAATGTGGATTATTTAAAAAACATTTATTTATAAGTAAAAAAAAAATAAAAAAACATTAACATTATGAATTTTGTGTCTATATTAATTTAAAATTGTAACTGACTGTACTGTTAAACAGTTGGGTTAAATTGAGAGGTTCTGTAGCCTGATTTCGCCCAATAAAAAGCCGTTAATTATTAATTATTATTATTATTATATATATATATATATATATATATATATATATATATATATATATATATATATATATATATATATATATATGGTTGATACCTCACAAAATTTATCATTTATAGCTGTTACCATTAATGCAATGAAAAACTTATAATAATTTACTTTTTTATCATTAATTAGAATAATAATAAAAATGTCGTATTAGCTATAAATTAGACATAAATGCGTTAATTTGGTATTAATTTTTATTTTGACAGTTAAGGTTTCACGTATCTATAACGTCTGGGACGCTGATTGGCAGACGTGGCAGAGATAGAGGCCAGAGGAACGAGGTGAAAACTCAGCTGAAACTTGTTTGCGGATTGTAATTTAGGGTTGCGTTCGTAAACAGACCCTGCCACCTCCACGGGAGGTGACCCAGATCTCGGCTCTGGGAGCTCAAATCTGTCGACTAAAAAACACTCAACAAAGCTTGGGCACCTCCGCCGCTGAGTACCGCCACCTTCTGGCACCTGCTATGCATACTTACCATAATGTGTTATCGTGCTTTACCAATTCCAGTCCCAGTCAAGACATTGTCTTATCGACAGGTAAGGACGTTCCAAAATAATGGAAAAGCACAAACGGGCTGGCCACGGCCTAAGTACACAGACCAGCATTCACCATGACAGCCTAGAGAAACCACTATCCGACTACTAGAACTGCACACATATGACCTCAAGAGCGTGGAAACTTTTAACAAAATCCTAAACCCAAACCCTTTTTCCCCAATCACCTTATCCAATTAACCAATTATAAGACACAATTAAAACAAAGTTTGAAATTAACTGTGGTGACGTGGGCTAAAGCAAGCCCCATAGCCAGAAATTAAGGCTAATTACTAAATATTGATTAATTAGCCTTCGTACAACCAGCAAATCAACTTTTTCGCGACGTTTTACTTGTCACTCTTAGCCAATCAGAATTCACTACGGTAGCTACGTGACTCTCTCTCTCTCTCTTTTTTTCTTTCTTTTTTTTTCTTTTTTTTTAAACGTCATTTAGAGATAAAAGTTAATTTATAAATAAACTTACTTTTCGTTAAGAGTATTAACAAATGGCAAAGCGCGTTTATCTACAAAACTGCCAAATCCAATTCTAAAATTTGAAGTCAATTGTTGCATAGCCGTAGCAAGTTCTTTTCCTAGCTTTGAGAGTTGTTTTTTATCATCTTCCATAGATTGAGACAAATCCATTAAGTAATATAGATCAACTGGATAGTCCTCGGCTTGAGAATATTTTACTTGGATTGTGACCGGGACACCTATGACATATAAATTAATTCAAAATTATTTATTCATTTTTTTTAATACATAGCATTCATCATACAATTATTGCATTATAGTTTAGGTTTTTGCCTCAAAATGAGTCTGAATGAATGAATGAATGAATGAATGAATGAATGAATGAATGAATGAATGAATGAATGAATGAATGAATGAATGAATGAATGAATGAATGAATGAATGAATGAATGAATGAATGAATGAATGAATGAATGAATGAATGAATGAATGAATGAATGAATGAATGAATGAATGAATGAATGAATGAATGAATGAATGAATGAATGAATGAATGAATGAATGAATGAATGAATGAACGATCAAAGAAACAAACAAACGAACGAACGATCAAACGAAAGAACGATCAAACGAAAGACCGAACGAATAGTACAGATTGTTAAGGTGCTATTGATCTCCTTTGAATTCTCTATCTAAAATAAAATAATAAACTGTACCTGGTCTAGCTTTAATTTTAATTCGCTGTGGTTTTATTTGTACAGTAGGTTTATATCCAGGTTTTCCTTGCACTCCTTCTTCTGTAGCGAATTCATTCTCTTGTAAAACTTTCATAGCAACTTTTGGGTTGACTAGGTAATTTTCACACAAATTTCGAAACTTTGATTCTTTTTGACATCGAACTGTATTATTTCCTTTTACCTAAAATTAGTACAAAAATTAAAATTATGATTTTTTTTTCTCCCTATATTTACTTACTTGTTGAACACACCATGCACATCCCTTAGTCTGGATACATGCGCTGCAAGTTTCTTTGTTGTCACATTGTTGTGCATGAACCGTAGCTAACAATAGCGTCACCAACAGAAGCTTACACCACATCCCTGGAAAATAAATTATATTATTCTGTATAATATGACTGTTCCTCCCCACTCTACCAAAGAAACATTCATTATGAGAGTTTGTAATTTAACGCCTATTTTACACGGGAAGTTTTAATGAAAGGGATTAGCTTTCGTGTTACACCGTGTTATATAAGCAGTAAACTGACATTGAAAAGGAATTCGGCTCGACCGGGACTGAACCCGGATCTTTGGTTTCCCAGACCACTGCGTTAACCATTACGCTACCGAGACTCCTTAGCTACCGAGACCCCTGCTATGTTTATGGGGCTTACCAACATATACGGCCCCTTAAGTAGGACATCAGCTACTGCGCCGGGCTTTGTTAAAAAGATTAAAAATATAACGAAAGAAAATTTTCATATTCTACTGTGATACATTTTAGGATAAGGTAGGTGGAAAAATCTAAAATATTTGGGGATCACCCTGCTAAATTTTTGTGATTTTTTTTTTTTTTTTGAAGTTTTAATACCATGACCCATAAGATACCATGTTAATTTCATTAATTATTTTTTCTCTTATATATGGGTGGTGTTGGCTGTTGCGTTGTGTAGTAATGCTTAATTTATGCATAAAAAGAAACTAACTAAAATACCCTCTAAATATACGAATAAAGGTTAGAAAGTTACATGATATTATCTCCATAGTTGATTAACTATTAGTGCATGGAAAAAAAGAATCAGCTTATTATTATATTCACAATAGGTAAACTCATGTGGTTGATTTTTTTTTTTTTTTTTTTTTTTTTTTTTTGCTTAATATGTAAAATGAGTAAGCTTTCTTGTCTTTCTGTATAAATGCTAACTTTGTGTATTTTATATGTATGCATTATAATAAACTGAATGTAAAAAATTGTGTATTAATTCTAGAACCTACCGATAAGACGTCATGTCTTGGTAGGACTAATGTAAACTTTTTGATAAAGTTAAAAAAAAAAACTTTCCTGTTCATGATTTATGTTATACACGGATGTTTAATCTATATTTACGTACTTGCTTTATATATATATATATATATATATATATATATATATATATATATATATATATATATATATATATAATGTTGAGCAGTGGCGGCCCGTCAAATTGGGCGCCCGGGGGATAAACTCGCGGTGCGCCCTTACCCGTAGAAATAGCATAATCAGGCAAATGGGGCGAAGCCCCCTATTGCGCAGTAGGCGCGATTTTTTGGGGGCCACGCCCCTTTTTGGCATAAAATGCACAATTAGTATACCTAAAAGAATTTGCTATTACAATTCAAGTACCTCAAATTTAATATTTTTTACACCGCATTTGAGTATATAAAATCGAAGAAAAATATTGATATTTTTTTCTTCAATAAAAGAACATTATTCTAAATTGCTTTTTAAATATTTATTTACGACATATATATTAAAGGTAGCATGTACTTTAAGGTAGGATTGTATTTTTATTTTCTGTATTAAGTATAGAGTGTGCATGCTGTACCCAAAATTTAAATTAAAAAAAAAAAAAAAAAAAAACTGCATGTTGTCACAACAGAGTGTGAAAAAGTCGCAAAATGCACCACCCCCAATGCCAATGAATCTATATTTGAACATTTAAACCCCGATTTTGACCCTTGCTTTGATTTTTTTTTTTTTTGATTTTTTTTGATTTTTTTTTTTTTTTTTTTTTTTTTACGGTGTTTTAAAAATACTTTCCAGGTTGAAAAGTTTGGTTCTAAAAATTGATTTTACGGATTTATCCACAACAAATTTTCGAGTTTTTTTATTATTATTATTATTTTTTTACAATTGATCCATGTAAATTTAAATATGCGATTTGCAATAATTTTGCTCTCCGTAAAATAATAATAATAATCTCGTAAAAATTGTTTTTATACTCAAAGTCAATAAAAGTTGATCTGTATAATAAAACACTCTAAAGTATTTTTATTCAGAAGTTGTTCAAGTAAAATTTTTCGCATGACGAAGAGCTTGATGTTTTATTTGCAGATATATCTTTTACTTAATTCCCTTAATTTGCGGAAGATTTTATTTGAGCCGAATTTAAGTTACTTTACTAACTCCACAAATAATTATTTGTGGCGGATAGAAAACTGTTCATTGGTTCTTAAAAAAAAAACTAAAACAAAAAATTATATAAAAAATTGAGTTTTTAAATCATTTTCATTTTACATAAAATGCTGACATTAAGTGCATTACTATTTTACAGATTGTGCATTATCAAGCTTCAATTTCATATGTTTTTTTGATTTTTAGGCTATTTTATTGTAGTTTTTATAATAATTTATTAGCCACTAATTTCTCTCGCCGTGCGCCCTTTTTGCTCCGGTGCCCTTTTTACCCCGGCGCCCGGGGGAAATGTCCCCTCATCCCCCTCTATTGGGCCGCCACTGATGTTGAGTTCAACATGGCAATTTGTATTTGTAATCAGATCTCCATATAATTCAATAAAAAGTGAATTCTGACCTACATATAATTTAATAAACAATCGCAACATACATCGGGGGGGGGGGGGGGGGGAGGGGACTAGAAAACACAAATCATAAAAATAAATCAATATTATAAAAAGAAGAAGAATAAAAAGGATTTAACCTATCGTTACTGCCTAGAATATTTCGTACTCCAACGAAATTCAAAACCCATGTAAAAAAAAGTTTCGAAATAAAATTCCCAGGCTCTCGGTTTACTTGCCTTAATTGGGGAGCAGATTTTAGAACTGAAATATATATATACATAAATAGTTAGTTTTTTTTTTTTTTTTTTTTTTTTTTTTTTGCCCCGTACCTGTAACATTTCTGAGATCGATTTGACCCCACGGCAGTAATAATGGTGAAATTTTTGTAAGCAGAAGTAACGAAAGATTAATAAATCCAAGTACGGTCATTTTACTAAAAAAATGAATTTCTATAGGCATTATATTATGGTAATAACATGTATTTAGATAGAGTTTTACGTCAACTGAAATCTCCATCTGATTGCCTTAAATAGCCATAAGCCAATAAATATTCATTTTTAAATAAAATGACTGTACAAGCTGAAGTAAGATATAAGGAATAATAATTAGCATTCAGATGATTTATTGTATGAGAGATGCTTGCTTTGCTTACCGTTTCCCGTCTTGCGAGTTCAGCTGACAAGTGAAATTTGTTAAGATCATGAACATAAACAAGTAGGAAGCAGAATGAGGAAATTGTAGAATGATTATTTATAATATATGCTATAATTAGTTGATATTTGGTTTTTTCATTCGATTAAAACTGATAAAAATAAGTTGCTCTTACAGGCTTGTGGGCGAGCTTTTGTTTCTGTTTTTCTAACTTACTATCCTTCTTTTCATGCAAGTCTCTATTATAGTTCGTGGTGTAAACTATACGCACACAAATATTGAGCCAGCTTTGATATATTTTTCCTATGTTAAGAATATCTGATCATGGCATCATTACCTGTTATTTACTACGTTTGTATATGTATGGTTAATCATTGTTATTTCTTCGTTTACAACTTTAGACCTGATATGATTGAATGAAACTTCACACACACAAAAAAATGTTCCATGCTCAACATGCGACTCTCTTTTATCGGCTCAAAAAAGAATATGAACTATTGAATGTGTCTATTTTTTTTTTTTTTTTTTTTTTTTTTTTTTGGTAGCTGATCATTGTTAAGAAGTCACACTACATAATTATACTGTGCAAAACATCGAACAGTTTTTTTTTTTTTTTTTTTTTTTTTTTTTTTTTTGCAGGAGGAATTTGCAGGAGGAATTTCAATGAGAACTCCTAAACTTACTTTTACGTATTTTAAATTTTGTTTTCTTACTGATTACCTCCATTTAAATGCTTAAGAGGACGTTAAAATAAAATAAGAAATATTTATTTTTAATTGCTTTAATTATATCTTAGATTCGATAAACACTTTCAAATATGTAATTCTAACTTATAATATAGAATTTCTGTTACAAAGCGTCTGCAAAAAGAAAAAAAAAGTTAGGCTTTGAACAATAACTTTTCAACGACATGACAATTAGCAAACATTGAATAGAGTAATTGGAATTTTACAAAAAAATACAGACAAATTAATCCTTATAAAAATTCCCAAAAATTCAAATTATTGCAAAAATTACCCGAAACTTAAATACTTTCATATTAATATATTTATACTATAAACCGTATTCCATCTATCAAATATTTTTTCATAATAATAATAATAGTTCTTTATTGGGTTTAGATATTATACATAAAAAAACAAACATGTAAATTACCCAACAGGTGATGAGAAAAAGGCAAAATGCCTATACACTACGTGATCTCACACCAAGTATTTCATCATCCGCATCTAAATATATGTTTTTTTATACCACGTCGCATTCGTGTATGTATAGGGTGGTTTCATTCATGTTAAAGTCGACGCCATAAGTGAGCGCTAAATAACATGGGCCAGTATAAGAATATGACTCATTTTGCAAGTTTAAAAATATTTCGCAATATTTTTCAGAGCATTGATGCTGTTAACACTTAACAGGTTGAATTAGTGTTTCAAGTATGCAAGCAAAATAATAATAACAAAAAATAGCTAATTTTCCAAAGAAAATAACTAAAAACTACGTTGGTTCTATATGCTGAGCAATGTTATTCATTGCTCAAGAAGAGAATCAAATAGAATTCAGAATGACGTAATGCGAACCCTAATAATGCGTAATCCAAAGTCTTATTTGGATGATATTTTTATTGCAAATTACAAATTACGGAGTAATAAAAAAAAAATAAAAAAAAAGCAGGAAGTTTAGTTCCGCTATATATAATGATAAAAAGTACAGAATACTTTATAGATTATGGTATCCACTCTTACATTTAATCATATTCATGCAACATGATTAGATTAGTTATCTTATAATGTATTTATTATGCATGAGTTTTATAGTTTACGATATGCCAATTTAAACATATTACTTTTCCACAGTGCATTTTATTGGCAAAATTGGAAATTTTTATATTTATTCATTTTTTTTTTTTTTTTTTTTTTTTATAACGTCGCAAAATTTAAAGTACGCGTAAAAAGAAATAATGAGAGAGAGAAAGAGAGGGAGAGGGAGAGGGAGAGGGAGAGGGAGAGGGAGAGGGAGAGGGAGAGGGAGAGGGAGAGGGAGAGGGAGAGGGAGAGGGAGAGGGAGAGGGAGAGGGAGAGGGAGAGGGAGAGGGAGAGGGAGAGGGAGAGGGAGAGGGAGAGGGAGAGGGAGAGGGAGAGGGAGAGGGAGAGGGAGAGGGAGAGGGAGAGGGAAATAAAGAGATTTAGTAACTGATCTTTCTGCCACTTACCTACTTTAAATAATTATTTTTTTATATTAATTTCCACAAGGTACAGTATGAAGCTCAATAACTGTTAAAGAGTTAAAGAGAAACTATTGGTCCACGAAATTACAATAGCAAGGTGTGTCTGCTGCAGCAGTTTTCTACCTTCTCAGGCTAGTTGTCATTGCAGTGGCCAACGACATAAATATACGCACACCTCTTTGACTATGCACACCTTCTCTCTCTCTCTCTCTCTCTCTCTCTCTCTCTCTCTCTCTCTCTCTATGATATTTTACATCCTGTGAAAAGAATAATATCACATGCAAAAACAAACATGTTTATAGAAAATGTCTTTTTGTTTGATGAAGCAGTTAAGCATTATATTTTAGAACTGCGAGAGAGAGAGAGAGAGAGAGAGAGAATAAGGTGTGCATAATCAAGGAGGTGTGCTTATATTTATGTCGTTGGCCACTGCAATGACAACCAGCCTGAGAAGGTGGAGAACTGCTGCAGCAGACACACTTTGCTATTGTAATTTTGTGGACCAATAGTTTCTCTTTAACATTTATTGAGCTCCATACTGTACACTCCCCCGAGATATCTGACCGCAGCGTTCATGTCTCCAAATGTTAAATATATGAGGAAACTTTAACGCGACCGGTCAGATTTATTTCGGGGGAGTGTACATATACTCCAACCAAGGCATAGCCTCATCAATCGGTTTAATTACGTTCTAAAAATTCATTATAATAAATTATACATTACTTAAAAAAGTACAAAAGACAATAAGTATTGAAGGAAATTATTCTTTTCTTTTTCTACAATAACAAAAATATCATATTTTATAATATGTTATTTAAAAATCATATAACTGCTCATAAATTAATTAATACTTAATTAAATACTTATTTATTTCTGCACAAACTTGCAAATATATATATATATATATATATATATATATATATATATATATATATATATATACAGGGCCGGCTTGGCCATAAGACGAGGTCTGCGATCGCAGACCGGGCCAACGTCATTGCGGGCCAAGCGGGCCAGAAAAAGAAAAAAAAAAAGAAAAAGAAAAAGAAAAAGAAAAAGTAAAAGAAAAAGAAAAAGAAAAAGAAAAAGAAAAGAAAAGAAAAGAAAGAAAGAAAGAAGAAGAAGACAATAATTTAAATTTACTCAAAAGTTTGCAGCACAATATAATAGTTTTTCTACTTCTACAGTTTATTTAATTCAGAGACAGAGCAGAGAAATGAAAATCTTAGTTATGCAAAAAATTAGTATACGTAGTGAAAGTGAAAAATCTGATAATGAATCTGATCAGGGCCGGCTTGGCATAAGACGTAAGGCCGGGATCCCGCGGCCCGGGCTTTTGACTTTGCGGGCCTTTTTGCTTGCTCTTAATTAGTAAAAAAGAGAGAGAGAGAGAGAGAGAGAGAGAAGAAAAAACAACTAAACTTTAAAACCTTTGCCAGCATATTTTTTTAAATTTAATTTTGTATCATATGAATTTAATCTATTATGCATGCACACAAATTACTTGAAATGCGCATTTTTATTGTAACTAAAAAAAAAATGCATTGAGATCATTGCAAGCCAACTAAATTTTTTTATGCACTTGGGCCAGCTAGGCATAAGGCCGTACAAGTTAATCCGCGGGCTCCTGGATAGGGACTTTGCTTTTGCGGGCCTTTGGTTCTGATGGAAAAAAAAATCAATTAAAAAAAGTTCAAAGGTACTTTGAAAAATAGCCCACTTTTTTATTATTTGAAAAGAAGTGATATCATTTTTTTATTTATGAGTTTCAATTAAACCCTTCTTTTTAAGCCGTCGTATTTGCGTTTTTTTTTTCAATACTTCTTGCACTATAGTATGTAAATAAAATATTATATTTTGGAAAGTTATTAAATTCATAGCCCTATATTTATATTTTATTTATATTATTTATAAAAAATATATTTATTGTTAAATATATATTTCTAAACACGAGATGAGCCCGTAAATGACTCGTTAAAAAAAAGCATTTGCAAAGAATACAAGATAAAAAAAAGGATAAAACTTTTTTTTTAGTACAATATATTTATAATTCTCTATAGCATGTAAAATCAATTGTTAATACTTAAAAATAATAATAATTTACAACTTTTGTCTTCAAAATAAAAATAAATTTTTGTATATAATGAGAATTGAGCCTTTTTTTTTTTTTTTTTTTTGACACACAGGTTCAAGAGCTTTTTTTTTTTTTTTTAAATTTTGGCCTAAATATTGATTTCCCCAAGTAATGGCTCGTTTTTTTCAAATTTAAGCTCAAAATCAAGCTCTTTCAAGTCAAACCATTCGAAAAAATTTTAAGTTATCTACACCTATAATTATAAATTTACAAATCCCTGTTCTGCCCCCCCCCCCCCTTTTTTTCTTTTTTCCCCCATACTTCAATTAAATCATTACATTATAACAATTTCCTTCAATATAGTTTGTTTTCTATCATACATCAATTTTTTTGTCTAATATTTTTTTTAAGGTGGCCGAAGGTCATGTCATGTAGATCGTAGTATATCAAAATAATGTCATGGTTCAATTGCATACTTATTTTTTAATATAATAGTGTTATACATTATTTTAAAAAAATGTGAAAAAATTAAAATTTAATTCAAAATTAGCATAAAAACCAGTGCCACGCCCCCTTTTAAAAAAAATTTCGCCTGCGGCGCAAGCTGGGGGGCTGGTGCCCCCCAGACCCCCCAGCATATGTGGGCCAATTCCCAGATTGCCAGACCGGGCCAACGTGCCCCAAGCCGGCCCTGTATATATATATATATATATATATATATATATTAATAATAATTTCAATAAAAAAATTAATCGTAATAAATTAAGCTTTATGTTATAATGAGGAAGGCAAATTTTTTTGACCCCCACTTTTTATGATATTTTTGAAAAGAGCGTTAACAATTTTTGAGGCGTTATTTTTTCTTAGAACGATTTAAGCATGGGAAGTATTTTTAATTAATTGTTGAAAATCGACTTAAAAAGCCTGTGACGTCATCAACCAGGCATTTATTTCGGAAAGTTTTGACCGTAGAAGGTTAAGTAGCCAGTTTTTTGAAATCCTGAAGACGAGCTGATTTCATTAAACTGGTTACTAAACCTCAAACGATTAGTAGTATTTGCCGAGAAAAAAGTGGACTGATGACGTCACAGGCTTTCTAGGCCGATTTTCAAATATTAATTAAAGGTACTTCGCAAGCTCCAATCGTCCTAAGAAAAAATTGCGCCTCAAAATTTTTTAAAGCTTTTTCCAAAAATATCATTAACTCAAAAAAAAAAAAAAAAATTCAATTCACCTTCCTCATTGTATTGCATGGCTTGTTCCTATAGTCAGTTCCTATATCGGATGTGTAAGTTTTGAAACACAATACAAGAAAATATGGTAGGTAATAGTAGTCTGGTAATGTTAGATCAGAGCCCACATAGTAGGAAGTATACGCTTTTCGCAATAATCTAATAATAACAATGATTCCTGTGTTAGTGTTACAAAAGAAGGAAGTCTGTGTATAAGACTCTAGTCTAGAAGGATAACCGTAGCGTGTAGCGGGTTGTTGTTCTTGTTCTTGTCCTTTTCTTCTTCTTCTCCGCGTCCAACGTTGCAAAATAGGGTGTTTTCATTCATGTTGAAGTCTACTCCATATAAGTGAGTGCTAAATAACATGGGCCATTTTAAAAACACTTTACAATATTTTTGAGAGTATTAATGCTGTTAACAGGTTGAATTAGTATTTCAAGTATGCAAGAAAAATAATCATAACCAAAGACTTGCTAATTTTCCAGAAGAAAAAAGTTAAAAACTACGTTTGTCCTATGCTGAGCAGAGGAATGTTATTCATTGCTTAAGAAGAGCATCGAAAAGCATTCAGAATGACGTCATGCGCACACATCAAATATACACCTTAAGATGCATCCAACGTCGGACGCAAAATGTCGTATGAAGACAATTATTCGAAGCAGAACAAAACCCCGCTAGAATCTCACAGACTAGCCATAAATCAAATAACGATATTAATTTCAATGAAACACACGTTGGTAAAATCAAATTATGTATATGTATGTACGAGTATATATATAATATATTATATAATTATATAAAAAAAAAAAAAAACTTTAATGCTTGCAATTCATTTCCTTTTGTTTCGTGAATTCTACGGCTGTATTTTTCAAAATATTAAATTATATTTTATCGTCCTCTATAATTAAAACAATAAATAAAAACAATTAAACAGTACATATTCTAATACCTTAATTTCTACTTAGGTTTTTATTAAAATTGTAACAATTTTTTTTTTTTTTTTTTTTAAATTTTATTGCATGCTCTCTATTTGCAATTTTCTCGTTCGTTTTTGAAGACTAGCTTAGAGAGAGAGAGAGAGAGAGAGAGAGGGAGAGAGAGAGAGAGACAGACAGACAGACAGACAGACAGACAGACAGACAGACAGACAGACAGACAGACAGACAGACAGACAGACAGACAGACAGACAGACAGACAGACAGACAGACAGACAGACAGACAGACAGACAGACAGAGAGAGAGAGAGAATTGAGCAACATTGGTCTAAATTAGGAATGTGTAAATAATTAGGTAAAAAAATCGAAAGAAAGAAAATAAGATTGTTACTTAAAATACAAATTATAAAAAGAAAAAAAAATCAACTTAAAATATTTATAAATAATGAATAATGTTCTTTTTATGTGGATATTTTAATTTTTTTTTTCTATTCATATTCATATATCTCTGCTATTAGTAAATTTTTATTTGGTTTTCACGTCTTTTTTTATAAAAAGTGCCTTTAATGCTTTTTTTTAACATTTGTACAGATTTGTACTAAAAACGCGAAAAAAAAGGTGATTTCCAATTTTGCTTTATTAAAAAAATTAAAAAAGAAAAAAAGAAAAGAAAGTTTATTTATATAATAAAAAAAATTCATACTATTTAAAAAATTCTTTATTGCTAAATGTATTTCAATAGTTCTTATATAAAGTAATAAAATGTTTATAAAAACAAAGTACTTTATATTTATTTTGAATTAACATCATTAAAATAGCTGTATTTATATCAAGATAACATTCAGATAATGATAAAAAAAAATAAACTAAAACTGTTGCATCCCTCGTTTTATATCCCATAATATTGCATTTTTAGAGTGCCTTTTTTTTTTTTTTTTTTTTTTTTTGCCTTTTTGCCTTTTTTTCCAAAATAAAGTACTTTTTTAGGCGCCTTTTAAAAAAAAAAAAAAAAAAGTGCCTTTTAATCTGGGCTCTAATAATAAGAAATAGTAAATATCAATCTAGTTTTCTAAATGATCAAAAAGTAAAAGGTGACAAGGGCTTTAAGAGCATCAATGCTTTCAATATATATATATATATATATATATATATATATATATATATATATATATATATAAATTTAACATTGAGCAATGGGATGGGACTACAGTTTTATCTCCCCCGAAATAAAAAAAAAAATAAAAAAAAAAGGAAATTTTCATATTTGAGTTTCTCGTGGTCTAAAGTTTGTTACTCGATTGCGGAAAAAATAAAATAAAAACTCTAGTTAACCTTATTTTTAGATCAACTGTTAAAAAAGAAAAGAAAAAGGTTAACATGCTTTTACGAAAGTCTTGTGAGTGGATGGAGCTCTTGGAAATTCGGGAGACAAGGTAAACCTATTGACCATCCTGACTGACTTGTGAGTATTCATCCACGGTTTTCCTCAGGCTGCTACAGCGAATGCCGGGATTTTTGTTAAACCGTGAGCAATCCGTTTCGGATGAACCCATAGAAACTAACAATAGTGGGCTTTATTGAAGGATTTGGGAATAAATGAATACCTCGAAGATGTTCAGTCAACGTAAAATAATAATAATAATAAACCTTTATACAAAAATATGATAAAAAATATTGTATAGACAATATAATAATAAAACGATAGTCTTTTTTTTTCACTCTCTTTTTACTTTTCACCTGTCGTCACCTTGTACACGCAATGATGACTTTATTTTTATCAGCTAATCGATATTTTATTTTTAGATACAGTTTAATATTATACTTTAAAAGTTTCAAGTATAATATTATACTATCTATTTTTATTCTTATGTAAAACGTAAAATACGTTTAAAGAATTTTATTTAAATAAGATATTATTTATGAACATAAATAAAAAAAAATCATACAAATTATTAATATAATGTATTTTATTTTTAATCTTTATACACAATTAGTCTAATTGTAGTATAACGTAAGTCATTAACGTTAACTGTAACGATAACTGATTATTTCTATAATATATATTAACTACGTAGAAAAAAAGTAACGTTATGTTTTATGTTATTGATTAACAAAAATTGTAGTAAAGGGAGTAGGGTACCGACCTCATATCTCAATATATCTAGAAGTGTTTTGGGTCTAAATTTAGTGTCATTGTGTAGCTAAGGGTTACACCTACCCTACCCGTGATAAAAATTGCAAGATGTTAGACCGTTCCGAAAAAAAGAAAAAATTATGGAAATTAACATTGGGCCTTATGGGCTTAAAATTTCAAAAAATCATATAAAATTAATTTGCACGGTGACCCTCCAAAATTTTTATATATATTTGAAATTGTCTCAAGCTGAAGTATCATTTTGCAAATTTTCAGATTTTTTTGACGAGAAAAGTTTGAGTCTAAAGGCCGACGTCGGTACATTACTCCCTTAATATAGTGTTAACTAAAAAAATACTTTTCAAAAAAAAAAAAAAAAAAAAAAAATATTGTGACTAAAAACAAATAATCAAGTGACGAGGTGAGAGAAATAATAATGAAAAAAAAAACATCTTTATTTACGAATATTATAATGAAAATGTTAACTTCACAAATAATTAAATTCATGGACAAAAGTCATAAAAAAAACATTTATCGTTTAAAAAAGCTGTTAACGTTATAGCTAACGTAAGTTAACGTTAAAGGTTACGTTATAGTTGGGGACAAATTAAAGTTAACGTTAAAGTTATAGTTTCATAGGAAATTAAATTGGTATATATTTATTTCTATTCTAGTAGATATAAATACAAATTTATAAAATTTCATTTCTCGTGTTCAGGAACAAATTTTTTAAACATATGTTTCTTTATAATTTATTTTATATTTTTATTTATTTACTAACTTTAAATTTACTTTTATTTTATATATAATAAAACAATTTTACTTAATTTTATTAAGGTTTAAGGTTACAGGAATTGAAACTTAAGGAGGGGGGGGGGGGGATGGAGGTACGTGGTTTCAATTGTTAACTTTAAACACCAACACTGTTTGTTTCTCATATTTAAATTATTTTATTCAATTTGAAAAACTATATATAGATTGCAAAATAAAAATAATTTTTACGTTGATCTTAATTTTTTTTTTTTTTATGTTAACAGATTTAAATTTAAAACCATTTTCTTTTTTCCACAGCTAAGATTTTTATCTTAAATATTTAATTAGGTACTTGAGATTTTCGATTTCCAGCTCCACCAAAAGTTGGATTACTGAAAGTTGATGTTGCTCCAACGTAAAGTGGATTATCACCCTGTGAAAAAATTACAAAGTAATTACAATTATATAATATTAAACATGGTTAAAAGAAAAGCTGTTGTAAATTGAACCGGGTTAAAATCTTTGGATGCTGTTTTTTTTTTTTTTTTTTTTTTTTTTTTTCAAGTTCTAGCCTGGTGGGTTTTAATTAAGCTTTTAGCTCCAAATCTATAGCTAAATCGAGTTAAGCCCGTGAATGGCTCGAAAAAAAATAAATTTTTTTTTTAAATATTTAAATGTATGCTTAAAAACATTTTTGAAGAATGCAAAGAAAGAAAGAAAAAAAAAATGAAAACTTTTGTATATACAGTATACTTTAGCGTATATGTAAAAAAAAAAATTGTTATTAACAGTATTTTTTTAAAAAAAGTTTCTAATTTAAGTTACGACTTTTGGTTTAAAAAAAAAAAACAAAAAAAACAAACGATATTTTAACAAAATACGAAAAAAAATTCCCTCAGAGGCTTGGAAACTTGTTTTTCAAGTTGCAACTCAAATTTTACTAATCCTAATTATAATATTTGTTAATTTTAAAGAATAAAAATAAGCATTTCAAAAAAACACGATTTAAATAATAAGAATAAAGATTGAAAATAATTTAATTGAGTATTGTATATTTACCCTATCCCACTTTGCATTCTGTCTTTCATTTTCAAATCTTGCAAATTCACGACGATCATGCACTGTTGTTGCAACTTTCCAGATGAGTAGCAATATCAAACCAGCCAGTAAAATACTTCCAATCACTCCCAGTACCACCACTAAAAAATTAATTAATTATATTAAATTTACACTTTAGTTTATAATATTTATAAGTTTATAATGCATAAATATTAAATGTCGAATTATTTTAGTCCTACTCACTTAGTGATTAGTGATTCTTAACATTATTTTTCAAGGCTTATATTTTTTATGTATATAGGTTAAAATGTGCTACACATATCGATGCTTCCACGTCAAAAGCAAGTAACTACACTTTCCATTTTTGCGAAGAAAAAAAAAAAAAAAAAAAAAAAAACTATCTATATTTCCAAGCAGAGCTGTAACTGGACTAGCAGCCATAAGCTTAACATTGCAGATGCTCGTTGGCGGAAATTGTAGATGGTCGTTTGATCGCAAAACTAGAAAGTGTAGATGCTCACTTTTGACGCGGAGACATCGAATATATGTAATTAATACTAATTAATTACAGTTAGTTATTAAAGGCGTATAGAACAACTTAAACAAAATACATATCTAATATCCTAACATACCTATATCAATTTTGATATGGACATGTACAGTCATTGATTTCTAATTTATTTTTTTGTTCACGAAATGGTAGCTGCGGTTTTCACATCTCAATAGTCCACACGCGTAGAAACAGGTGAGCTGTGACGTCATAAACCCGCAGCTGCCATTTCGTGAATGGAAAATATATTAGAAATCAATGACTCCTTCCAAATCAACGTTGATATTTAGGTATGTTAGGTTATTGGATACTGGTTATTGGTATAAATTTAATTTAATTATTATAGGGATAAACAAAATAAAAATACATTTAATTCATACTTACACAATATATTAACTTCTTTTGAACACTCCTTGTTTTCCATTGCAAAGACATGTAGAACACCGTTACTGTCATGAACGTAAGAGAAGAAGAACGTACATCCAACCTGATCTGCCTGACTGCATTGACGTTCCGTCGTTCCAAGAATATTGGTTGTCTCTTCTATATCTCCTGTGTAAATTAGGGTTCATTTTTTTTTAGAAATTTAAATTATGTATAATATAGATAGATAGATAGATAGATAGATAGATAGATAGATAGATAGATAGATAGATAGATAGATAGATAGATAGATAGATAGATAGATAGATAGATAGATAGATAGATAGATAGATAGATAGATAGATAGATAGATAGATAGATAGATAGATAGATAGATAGATAGATAGATAGATAGATAGATAGATAGATAGATAGATAGATAGATAGATAGATAGATAGATAGATAGATAGATAGATAGATAGATAGATAGATAGATAGATAGATAGATAGATAGATAGATAGATAGATAGATAGATAGATAGATAGATAGATAGATAGATAGATAGATAGATATATTAATATTTTTATTAATATATAGGTATATTAAAATAATATCGAAAAACAAAACAAGAGACAGAGAGAGGTTTTATTTATCATTAACACTTATAATTTCTGACACATATTTTAAAATAGATAAACAAATATAATAATAAGAGTAAGACTATTTGCGTACCTGAAGGTTCAAAATCTCCATCAATTTGACGTCTTTTTCTTCTCAACTCCGTGAAAGTGGACGATGAAGCTGAAGCCGATGCTTGTGAGGATGATTGAGAACCTGAGCTTTGAGGTGAAGATCCTGGCATCTTTAAAGCTTCAGCAATCGTTGCCGCTGTAAAAAAATATATAAATATATTGAAGTAAAACAAATTATTATAATTAAAAAAAAAAATGAAAATTGCATTTTTTTATTTTTGTTTTTTTTATGAAATTAAAAATTTTACATAATAAATACCTTCTAAATCAGGTACAATATGAAGTTTGAAAAATTTATTACAACCCAATTCTTCAGCTTTTTGTGTATCATTAAGATAAGCCATAAGTTCAACACACGCTCTCAAATCTGAACACTGGCCCGTACAGTCCTGGAATTTAAAATAATATTTAAAAATCATTTTCAGAATCAGCTAATAAAATATAAATAGCAAAAAAATCAATATAAATAAACCATCAATCCACCGATAACCATACGGAAGAAAATTATCTAATTAAAGAGTTACAAAACATTTTTTATAATATATTCGTTAGTTACTGCATACCAAGATGTATAATATACATATTATAAGAAGGTGGTATATTTCGCCCTTTTACTGTCGTCAGAACTCGGTTTCCTTTGTATAACTTCGAATTTTGACATACGTCATACAAGATGACTGTAAAAAAAGAACTTTCTAAGGTCTCTCAGGTACAGTGCATTATGAACTTGGAAGAGGAGGAAGGATAAAAAAATTTCTCTTTTTCGGCGCTAAATTTCCTCTCTTGTTTTGATTCACCTTGAGTGACGTTTCATCCCTGATGCTACCTAGGCAAACTACACCGCCTTTTATATAATATACATCTTGCTGCATACAAAGTTTTTTTTAGGATCTAAAGAGTTAAAGGCGCAGAACACCTTGAACAAAAAACTTGCCTTATATCATAATATACCTACATATCAACGTTAATTTGATCGGAGTCATTGATTTCTAATTTATTTTCCGTTTACTAAATGGCAGATGCGGGTTTATGACGTCACAGCTCGCTTGTTTCCGTGCGCGTGGACCAGACGAGCTGTGACGTCATAAACCCGCATCTGCCTTTTAGTAAATGGAAAATAAATTAGAAATCAATGGTTCCGGCCATATTAATGTTGATATTTAAGTAAGCTAAGATATAAGGTAAGTATTTTGTTCAAGGTGTTCTACGCCTTTAACTATCTACCGCTGAAGAAATTACATTTATACTAACAAGTTACTCTTTACATTTATACTAACAAGTTACTCTTTAAACTTTTTTCAAAAAAGTTATTGGTTTGTACTAAAGAGTTACTTCTATGTAACTGAATAATTTCTTAAATTTATGTTTTCCGTGCATCCATCGATAGATTAATTCACATGTTTTTATTATTATTTTTGTATTAGAAAAGTATGCATACATGCTAAAACAAATTAAATATATTATACCTATGAAGTGTGCTAGCTAATCATCACAAACGGTGTTAAAAAATATTCTCTTACTTATTTCTTACGCTTTAGCAAGCATGGCGGACCTTCCTCTTTTTTTCTTTTTTTTTAATAGGAAATTGGTGCAGTCAGAGAAAATTAAAAAAAAAAGGGTACTAATACTAGATAAACTTTTTTTCAAGTCATTAATATATTGTTTGTTGTTGTTTTTTTCTCCAGAAACAACCGTTATTATAAAAGTCTTTTTTATTTTCAAGTTTGGTAGTTTTATACTTACTGGGCAATCTTCACAATATCTTCCGTTATATCTTTTACCATCTTCATCAACTCTGCAGTTACATTGACCGCATCTGCATCTGAGATAAAATAAATATATAAATAAAATGTATAAAATACAAATAATGCAAATTGATAAAATACTAAAAAAAAAAAAAAAATGAAATGCTTTAAAGTTTAAGGGAGTAGGTGACCGGCTGATATCTCAGAAACTAAAAGCTGTCGCGAATTAAAAAATTAACATGAAATAAAGATGAAATGTAACTTAAAAGTTTAGTTATATCAAACGAAATGTATGCAAAAACGATGAAATATTTAAGATATTACGTTTTAAAGAGAACATGATAATTCAAACTAGCACCAACATGGACAAAAATAAATACGTAATAATTATATGCAAGCTCCATAATGCAGCAACATTTATGCATATCATTATATTATAATTTATCTTATATTGTTTAAAGCAAATTATACTATGTGATCTTTAAGATAATTATACTTAAGTAACTTATATTATTACAAAATCAAAATAGCAACATTTATGCACTGCAAAAAAGCAATAATCTTTCTATGTAGCATAAATAACATTTTTTTTTTACTTAAAAATTTGTATAAAAAAACACAACAGAAAAGCCGACTTACTCTCCATGTCCCGAGCACACATCCTGAGATCCCGGTGCCTTACAGGAATCGTCCGTAGTTGAACAGTCACATAGCTCGCCACTCCATCCTGGTTTACACCTACACTCGCCACAATGACATTCACCACGATCTGGTCCAGAGCACACTCCAAATCTGTTCTTTCTGCACGTACTGTAGTTATCACACTCGCAAAATTTACCCCAGATACGCTGAAATAATAAAAAAACAATATTAATAATATCAAGTAAATAGGAAAATTTATTCCCCCCACCCCTTTCCCCCCACACACCTTCCTAAGAACGTACCTCATTTGGATTATTTCGTGGATGGCACAGACATTTGCCACACTTGCAAAGTCCTCTTTTATTGCAGACGTCATTAGTAGCATTATGTGGACGACAAGGTTGTTGATCATCTTCAAAATTGAAACCTGCATTTGTGCTACATTCACATGCTCGACCAACGTTACCCTCATTACAAACGCAAACTCCGCACTGTAGGGATCCGGCACCATTGCACTCTCTGGCATTTGGTTTAAAGCCCTGCGAAAAGATTATTTTATTAATTACTTAAGGAAAGAAAGAAAGAAAGAAAGAAAGAAAGAAAGAAAGAAAGAAAGAAAGAAAGAAAGAAAGAAAGAAAGAAAGAAAGAAAGAAAGAAAGAAAGAAAGAAAGAAAGAAAGAAAGAAAGAAAGAAAGAAAGAAAGAAAGAAAGAAAGAAAGAAAGAAAGAAAGAAAGAAAGAAAGAAAGAAAGAAAGAAAGAAAGAAAGAAAGAAAGAAAGAAAGAAAGAAAGAAAGAAAGAAAGAAAGAAAGAAAGAAAGAAAGAAAGAAAGAAAGAAAGAAAGAAAGAAAGAAAGAAAGAAAGAAAGAAAGAAAGAAAGAAAGAAAGAAAGAAAGAAAGAAAGAAAGAAAGAAAGAAAGAAAGAAAGAAAGAAAGAAAGAAAGAAAGAAAGAAAGAAAGAAAGAAAGAAAGAAAGAACAATCAATATACCTGGTTTCCTGGTTTTTCACATCCACATTCGCAATCAATTTCAAAATCAATTAACAGATTTTCATTGATTGCCTGAGGTTGAATTCTAATTGTCTGATTCCAATTTGATCTTTCTTTGGGACACTCCAATGCCTGTTTGACAGGAAAAAAATTTCAATTTAAATAAATTTGAAAAAACAAAAACTATATAATTTTGTATTTACTTACGGTAATTTCTACATCAAAAGTAATTTGCAATCCCTTTCTCAATCCATCACATGTACGTGTTTCTCTTCTTTCTCCTCCAATACCATTAGCGGAGCAGGTTGAGAAATATCTTATATTAAAATTAGAATTTTTATCATCGATTAGAGTGACTCCAGCAGTCAATTTCTGAAAAAAATTGTTTTAAAAATTTTCAATGATATTTTCAATAACAAAATATTAATAATAATAATAATAAATGCAACAAGGTGTGATTCGACAAAAATGAATGAGATATGGGGTTGATTTGTGAATCATCCCCTTTGAATGATACCATAATAAGTCATGGCGGATGAGTCATGCCATAATTTACGTAAACTGTTGCGGACGTGATAACTTACAACGTAATAACATATCTTATAGAGTGTGACTTTTAAAAGCAAGAATTCTTGAATTGCATATTCTGAAAAAAAAAGTATCGTCCTTAATCGATTGATGTGATATTTTGAAATGTTTGAGTTCATTATGAGGCTATAGAACAGGTTGAACAAAAAAGTTGTCTAATGACCAGGTAATAAACATGAAAATCAACGTTGATAACACCAGAATCATTCATTTCTAATTTATTTTCCATTTACAAAATGTCTGATGCGGTCTTATGATGACACAACTTTCTGGTCCATGTGCACGTAAAAGTAAATGAGCTATGACGTCATAAAACTAATTGGACTTATCGTATAGACAGGTTGCACTTATATTTAATAGCCACCATTTTGTTGGTTACAAATACACAGGCCAGCATAGGAGAAACGTTATTTATTTTTTAAATAGCAAACTAATCTTCAAACCTCAATCTGAGCCTTATTTCTAGCTTTTAATAAGCTATAAGAGGAAAATGAGAAAATTGTTATGGTCAAAATAAACTTTTATTTATGTAACAATTGAGGAAAAATGATGTTTCCCTATGCTGGACAATGCATTAGGCATCATAAACATGGCGACAAAGCGCATGTATGTTCAACGGGTCTTTATGTGGAAAATAGATGAAAAATCAAAGACTCCGACAATATCAACACTCATTTTCAGTTATGTTAAGATATTTCAAGTGTTTGTTTCAACGTGTTCTATGCCTTCCCTAATTTGTAATTAAAATTTTTAAATCATGTTATGACGTCATGATTGTTATAGCTTTTTGCATTGAGTTTTTTACGCCCGTTACGTTGGTATAGACCTCTTTCACATCCTTGCGCTTTGTCGCCATGTTTGAGGTGCCTAATGTATTGCCCAGCATAGGGGAAACATCATTTTTTCTAATTTTTCAATTAAAAAGAGTTATTAGAAGCTAGAAATAAGTCTTTGGTTGAGGTTTGAAGCTTTTTTGGCTATTAAAAAATTAAAAATTACGTTTTTCCTATGCTGGCCTATGTATTTACAACCAGCAAAATGGCGGTTCTTAAATATGAGTGCAACCGGTCTATAGTACACCCTTTTACTGTCGTCAGAACTCGGTTTTCTTCGTAAAACTTGTAATTTTGATATATGTAATACAAGGTGACTGTAAATAGACCCACGTGGTCTCTCAGGTACAATACAGTATGTACCTGGAAAAGGAAGAGAGACAAAAAAATTTCCCATCTTTTGGTGCTTGATATTTGCCCTCTTATTTTGATTCACCTTGTATGACGTTTCATACCTGGTGCTATACCTAGGCAAACTACACCACCTTCTATATAATATACATCCTTGAATATGTAAAAAAAAAAAAATTAATAAACAAAAATAATTAACATACCTCATATTGATTTTGAATAAATTTCACGACGTTAGATGAATCCCTAGCTAAAGTTCCAGTAGAAGCTCCTTCAATTCGTTGAATCAATGAAGAATATATAGAACTAACGTACTGTGTTACTGCAAATATAATATTCATGTTGTGTTCTTTGGCTTTGGTATTAATCTGAAATTTTTGTATAAATATATATACGTATAATTAGTAACATTTATACATTTTTCAACCCGAAGCAAAGTAAATATCAAAAATAGTCTCTGTTTAAAGTCTGTCTGTCTGTCTGTCTGTCTGTCTGTCTGTCTGTCTGTCTGTCTGTCTGTCTGTCTGTCTGTCTGTCTGTCTGTCTGTCTGTCTGTCTGTCTGTCTGTCTGTCTGTCTGTCTGTCTGTCTGTCTGTCTGTCTGTCTGTCTGTCTGTCTGTCTGTCTGTCTGTCTCTCTCTCTGTCTGTCTGGATACTAAGGTATACTTAAACATGTTTTTAGCTTATATAATAAAACAATTCTATTAAATAATTTATAAATTTTATTTAACAGAAAGAAGCATTTTATCAAATTTGAGTTTCATTCTTACCTGTGCAACAGATGGATAGTCTAGTAGAAGTCCATGTGTATACTCGCCATTTTCCATATGACAGTTTTCATCATTGGGTTCCACTATTCCTGCAAGCTGGGGGAAAAAAAGCAAGAAATAATTATAATTTTAATGTCAAACTTGCCTATAAAATGATGGGTTATCTTATCATTAATAAAAATTTATAAGTTTGAATTTTTTTAGTACAATAGGGAATAGAGTATTCCATATTTAAATATCATAATATGGTTGAAAGAAAGTTGTAAATCGAAATCGGTGGAGTAGTTTTCTTAAACATTAGACAAAACAAAAAAGCGTTTTTCTCTATAAGCGTAATGTTAATTTAGGGGACCCTTAGCTTTTCATGCGTCTCCCCACCCGCTAAACCGATAAGCTCTATTATATAATATTAATAAGTACTGTACAGTATAATAACTCTATACCTTTCCATCTCCAGCATAATGATAATCTGCATCTGTAGAGAACACAATCAAATGACGAGCATTTGGTCTCCAACCAATTTCTTTTGTACAAACCATAGCTTGCATCAGAGCATCAAAACCACCTTCGGGAGAATCAATATTACCAGAGATTGGAGTATCATTCACTTTATGCTGGGAAAATAAAAATCAATCAATATTATTTTACCGATATATTTTTTTTGTGTCATAATTATCAAAATCACATCCAAAATAGAGTGCAACATTAATTATTTTCAATGTCAATATGCATTCTCATTCTAATACTTATAATTTATTTTAAGATAAGCCTATATTTATTGTACTTGAAAATATTATTGACTAGTAAAGGAACAACGGTTTTGAGGCCGACTATAAGCGATTTCGGTCACATCCGCTTCCGTTTCTCCTACTACGCATGCGCAGTAAGACGAAACGGAAGCGGATATGAGCGAAATTGCTTATAGTCAGCTTCAAAACAGTTGTTCCTTTATTAGTCAATAGTGCCTATATCAAAAATAAATTACGTAATTTATGCTGTATTGCATAATTTTTATAGTTTGTAAAGCACAAATGTTGCGAAGTAATTATGCTGAACATCTTATAACTATTATCTTATGTAGAATAATTACTATATACAATAAAGCGTAAATTATGTTGTTATGCATAAATGTTGCTGTATTGAGCTATATAGCATAATTATTTACATATTTATTATTGTCCGTGTATATGGCATCATATACATAATATACAGTAGTGGGTGGATGAATAAAAATAAAAATTTATGTTTCATTATGAAATTTTTACTAATTGTTACTAAAATTTACTTGAAATTTCTATTAAGGGAAGTATTTTTAATAACAATTAATACAATAAGTAACTAACGGTTTCTGAATTTCAATAATTGTTTTAAAAATTGTATATTTTGCAAAAAAAAAAAAAATAAAAAATAAATAAATAAATGTTTAGTGAATCTTTAGAGTTTTATTATTATTAATAATATAGAAAAATCAATCCATAATACTTACACCAAATTCATCTACATTTGTACTTAAAGGCATATGATTTTTAAAACTGTAAGGTGATGTGCATTTGGGACAAGGTTCTTTCAATCTGTAAATCATAAAATAATATTAATTCACATTTTATAATAATACCCTTTAATTGTACTCGTATTTCTTTTTCACTATTTTTACATAATTATTCGTAATATATTTTGTATATCAATATCTTTGATAAAATTTAATAGCACTTTAATTGTTAAATACATTCCATTTAAAAATAATCAGTTATCATAATTCTGATGTATTACAAGTGATATCTGAAAGTCATAGATAATAAAGGTTATCTGTTAAAATATTTGTCTTTTATGTATGGTATTTCTAATTTAAATATCTCCGGTATCGTTGGAGTTTTTCTCACTTAAATCGCAAACAGATATTGATATATTCACCGGTCACTTTAAATTCCACACCTTTTCCTGCGCGCTATACCCAAGCTTATCCAACAAGGTTTCTTACAAATACATGAGCATTAATTAATTTACATTCGACACAATATTGGCAATTACTTAAAAATTAATAAATAATATTATTATCATAATAAAAAAATAAAAATAATTTAGTGTTTAATTTTATTTAAAAAAAAACTATTTTCTTCTTTTATTATTATTATAAATTTAAAAATAATATACATACGTATATTAATTTAATATTTAAATGAAAAAGAATAATAATAAATAAAAAAATTATAATAATAGTATAAAATATTCTCTAATTTTTTATGGTTTTAGGAAGTAACAAAAGGATTACGGTTTAATATACTTAAATTGAGTTATATTTATGTGTTTATAGCCACAAAAACATGGTGTATGCGCATAAAGTCGTACTGAATGCGCTTTGACGCCATACTGTAGCAATAAATAACATTGCTCAGCATAGGACACAAGTTTTTTTTTTTTCTATATTTTCTAAAATTAGATAATATTTTAAGTTGTTCTTATTATTTCTCTAAAAAATTTGAAAACCTAATTCAACTTGTTAACAGCATCAATGATCTCAGAAATATAACTAAGTATTTTTAAACTGGCAAAATGTGTCATTTTCCCATACCGTCTAATGTTATTTAGTGCTCACATATGGCGTTACTTTTATATGAATAAATAAAGAACCATTTAAACTTTTCTTTTTTCTAGGACTTTCTTTAAGTTGGATTTACCTTATCATAAACACTATTAAGAAATATAAATAAATTATAAATATGTTATTAATTATATTTAAACTTACTTTTCTTTAACAGTATTAACAAATGGCATAGCACGTTTATCCACAAAACTACCAAATCCAAGTCTGAAATTTGAAGTTAATTTTTGCATAGCCGTAGCAAGTTCTTTTCCTAGCTTTGAGAGTTGTTCTTTATCATCATTCATAGATTGAGACAAGTCCATTAAGTAATATAGATCAACTGGATAGTCCTCAGCTTGAGAATATGTAACTTGGAATGTGACAGGAACACCTATGACCAAATAAAAATAATAATATTAATAATCAATAATAATAGAATCGATTATCGTGGCCGTCTCTGCAAGACTATACGAGTGAGTCGATCCAGTATATAACAGGTGGATGCCCTGTACTTGCGCCCAAAGAGTACTTGGAGCTGCACAATGCAATGCAGTGGCTAAAGTGTTGCACCAAGCGCTGGCCAAAAGATTCGGTCTGGTGGAGAAGGAGCTTCCATATTACAACTGCAAGCCTAAACAAGTGCTGCGTAACCAGGGCGCCAAGCTATTGTGGGACACCTTTACCGTTATTACAGACAGAGCAGTAGAGGCAAACAGGCCAGATTTGGTTCTGTTTGACAGACAAGCTCAGACAGCGATAATTATTGATGTTGCTGTTGCTCTGGACAATCATGTGGTTACTGATACAGAGTTGCTGAGAAGAAGAGGAAATAACAGCCACTTTCCATATTGAATTGAAGGATATGTATCGGCTATGAAGTCTTGAAATTGTCCCTGTTGCAGTTTCTGTGAATGGTCTGGTTAGCAGGGATTGGTTAACAGCAAGAGAAAAGTTGAACCTCGAGGACATGCATTTATGTGTCATGCAGAAAGCTGCAGTTCTTGGCACAGCAAACTTCATGCGCAAAGTGCTTAGTTTGTGATCCCCATGCCACCTGAAGTTTCTAATAGATAATTTTAATTAATTAGATTAATTTTATCTCATACATTTATTATTTTTTGTAAAATTTTTCAACAAAAATAATTATTTTCAATTAAAACAATACAATTTACATATAACAATGGCTCCTTACCTAAAATAAAAAATAATAATAATAAAATAAAAAAATAAAGCATATTCTGATACGAGCTTACTTTTCATTAATTTCTTAAGTTTTTAGCTTTCTTTCTTTCTTATTATTAATTTTTTTCTTTTTTAATGTCATTTTATAAAATGATATTTAGCAAATCTTATTGACTATAACGTTAGAAAAATATACACACTAAAAAATAAGCGTTGAAAAGCTTGTACACAGTTTTGCAATGTTTTAAGTATTGTGGAATCAACGCTTATGACGTCACTAAGCGTTGAAATTTTAATGATAAAAACGTTAGTGACGTCACAAGTGTTGGGACTGAATAGAAAAATCATAAAATTGTAATGGCCAAGATTTACGTTAATTTCATTGTGATTCTAACGCTTGTAACGTCATTTACACTTTTATCATTAGATTGTATACGTTTAGTGACGTCATAACCGTTGACTACACAATACTTAAAGCCTTTGTCAACTTATATACTTTTTTATCATTTAGAATGCTAGACTAATAATTACCATACCTTAATATCCATGAATTAGACACCATCACGTTGATTTTGTATTTATTTTTGTTTACTTTGCTTTTTGCGGTTATATCACGTATCTGATGTCACAATGTACCGCCGCCAATCAAAGTCACCGCTCTGGTCACGTGATAAATTTAAGCCCCTCCCTGAAGTTCTTTACCCTTATCACAGCCCCATCGGTACATTGTGACGTCAGATACGTGATATAACCGCAAAAAGGAAATAAACGAAAATAAATACAAAATCAATGTGTTGGTGTCTAATTCATGGATATTAAAGTATGGTAATTATCAGTCTAGTATTCTAAATGATAAAAAAGTAAGTTGACAAGGGCTTTAAAGCATATTGCAAAACTGTGTACAAGCTTTCCAAATGCTTTTTTTTTTTTTTAAAGTGAAGTGAATCTTATTTATTATTATGATAATTTAACAACTTTCTTTGAAGTGCTTTCTTTTGAATTTTCTATAATCTAAAATAAAAATAATAAACTTTACCTGGTCTAGCTTTAATTTTAATACGTTGTGGCCTTATTTGTACAGTAGGTTTATATCCAGGTTTTCCTGGCACTCCTTCTTCTGTAGTGAATTCATTGTTTTGTAAAACAACCGCATCAATTTGTGGGTTAACGAGGAAATTTTGACACTTATTTTGAAATTCTGAGGCTCTTTGACATCTTACTGTATTACCGCCTTGGACCTGCAATTATATAAGAAAATAGTATTTTTTTTTGTAAACCTTTTATTTGTCATTTCTTTTTTTTTTTTTTTTCTAATTTAAATTTGAATTAGTTCTTTATACAATAACGTTATAATGTTAAAAGCATAACGCACTAAAAAAATATTGTTTAGTAATTTTTAAACTTGGAAAATGAGTCATATTCCTATACCGGCCCATGTTATTTAGTGCTCACATATGGCGTCAACTTTAGCATGTATGCAATCACCCTTTATACTTACTTGTTGAGCACACCATGCACATCCCTTAGTCTGGATACATGCGCCGCAAGTTTCTTTGCTGTCACATTGTTGCGCATCGACCGTGGCTAATAATAGCGTCACCAACAGAAGCTTACACCACATCCCTGGGAAATAAAATGTATCATAATTTCACTATAATATATAAAAATTTGTTTACACAAGTGACTTATAAAACTTGCCTAATCGTTTTGTACTATTAAGCTAGTTTTAATAGAAAATAAATTATAAAATGACAAATTATGTCCTTATATAGTTAAACTTTATTGGCATATATATATATATATATATATATATATATATATATATATATATATATATATATATATATATATATATATATATATATATATATATATATATATATATATATATATATATATATATATATATATATATATATTAATTGTTGAATTGCTTTATTTTCTTTATTTTACAATAATTGGCACCATATTGGCATATATCTTCTCAACTAAATAAATTTAAGTGAATAAGAATAAGATTTCTTTATTGACCCAGGCAGTTCATATAGTAACATGTGGTACAACAAGCGTTGGTCTTGTCAAAAATATATTTACAATAAATTATAATTAAATATATATAATTATATAAAAATACTTTCATAAAATGTCGAAAAAAATAAATAAATAAAAAACATAAAAAACATAAAAAAAAAGCAAAATACATTATATGTCAAGTGTAATGATTATTAAATGGAAACAAAATATTAAAACTATAGAAATTGAACGGTACATTAAGCATATAATTGCAGTTTAGTCAGTACACAATTGTAGATTTGTACGTGTAGTATGCATAAGAACATCAATATCATCAATTTTTGAATTGGGATCATAAAATTCAGTTAAAGTGTAATATTCCTTAAATATATATTAATATATTTTTCAGGAGGTTCCGGAACAAAGAATTATTGTTAAGGTTTCTAATTAATGACGGTAAACTATCATAATATATTTTTGATGTAATATAATACGGGCTCCTTTCAAATAATTTAGATTTGTGTTTTGGGACTGAAATTTTACTTTATTGTCGATTATTGTAATTATGTATATTACTGTTACTGAAAGGAAACTTAACTTAAATTTTAAAATTCTAGTTATTAAAGGAATAGACCAGAGAAAAACATAAGCATTTATAACACAAAACACTTGATGGGACTTACATAAATAGCTTTAGTTTGTCTCAAAACCCAACTGTAGCTCCGTAGCAGTGATCAGAAATTTCATTTTATGCAACCTGCACAACATTTTCATACTAATTTTTGCATGTTTCTGACGTCATAAACATGAATAGTCACGCAAAGTGCATACTTTACAGTATTTTTCACGTTCTCTCGTGGGACTACATTAACATTCTGGTAAAAATTGTCATCAGTTTTGATGATCCCATTTTGTGTTTATTCATTAAAAAGCACATGTTGTTTTATGTGGTCTATGGCTTTAAATTAACAACTTTAATTAAAAATTATCCAAAAATTATCAATATAAATTTTATACTATATTTTAATGTTATACTAACAAAAATTGTAACTAACTGTACTGTTAAACAGTTGGGTTAAATTGAGAGGTTGTACGCCTGATTTCGCCCAATAAAAAGCCGTTAATTATTATTATCATTAACATAATATTAACAAATACGATTATTTCTTAGCGAGTATTACAAAATAACTAGTATGATGAATGTTAAATAGTGGAAAATATAAATGAGCTTATTATTATTCACGACGGGGTAAGGCCGCCGTGTGGTTAAAGAGTTTCCTCTTCTGTTTTTTTACGTGACGTATATTCTACTCTTTTACCATCATATATTATATATATATATATATATATATATATATATATATATATATATATATATATATATATATATATATATATATATATACACACTCACACACACACACATACCCAATTAAATGATTCTCATATTAATCCTTATTAATTAAATAAGAATACCTTGTAATTATAGACGTAAATATAAAGGAATAAAAGATTTATGCAAATTGCTAAAGCACTAACCCCTCGCAATAGATTACTATTTTACTATATTTTTCCAAATGTAAATCTAATATGACGTATAAAACTATGTAATTCATCAAATATGTATATAATAAATATGCATAGCATGTCAATTTATGTATTTATAATCATCTCTCTTTAATTTATTACTATAAATTTCTGATATTATAAATAATAAAAATAATACACAGTTTTGACATAAATCAAAATAGAAAGGAATTATGATAAAAAAAATGGAATCAAACTTAAATTAATCCAAGCATAAGCTTATTACTTAAATTGCCAATAATGATAATAAAATAGTATGATAATATAATTATAGACCCCTTGCACATCCTTGCGCTTTGTCGCCATGTTTGTGGTGCCTAATGCATTGCCAACATAAGGGAAAAATCATTTCTCCTAATTTTTCACATAAAAACAGTTTATTTCAACTAAACAAATTTTGATTATAATTCTTCGAACTTATTAGGAGCTAGAAATAAGGCTTTGACTGAGGTTTGAAGCTCCTTAAAAAAATAAAAATGATGTTTTTCCTATGCTGGCCTATGTATTCCTGACCAACAAAATGGAAGCTTTTAAATATGAGTGCAACCGGTCTATATATTGTATATATGAGATATTATAACTTTACTTACTGATGTTTCCCGTGTCAAGTTCCGCTGACAAGTGAAGTGTGTACAGAAGTTGATATCATGCATGTGGCACCAATTTGTGTTGTGTGGCTTTTAAGACAGGACATGCTTTGACGCTTTAATGAGATAATATATAAACAATAGGTGTGGTCTCCGCTTTTTTTATACTTACACAACACGAGCTTATTTAATAACATTTATTATGAGATTTTCATATGTGATTACATGACAATAGAGGTTATCGGTAATGATTTTTTTTTTAAAGAAATGTATTTAAAACAAAAATATGCCTAGTTTTCCTCATTTATAAACACCTCTGATATCAGTGCAGTAGTTTTCATAAAAAATGGCAAAAACGTGTTTCTAAAACCCATAAACCATAAGTGTAATGTTAAATTAGGGGACTCATCATAGTCATGTCAAAGCTGTTCCTGCGCACTTTACCGATAAGCTCCATTTAAGCCTTTTTTTTTTTTTTTTTTTTCTTTCGTAATAAATTTTATTTTGAATAATTCTAACTTGGTTTTTCATATTTAGTTATGTTGCAAAATTTATAGTTGACTGGAAATAATATCATGTGTGTGTGTGTGTGTGTGTGTGTGTGTGTGTGTGTGTGTGTGTGTGTGTGTGTGTGTGTGTGTGTGTGTGTGTGTGTGTGTGTGTGTGTGTGTGTGTGTGTGTGTGTGTGAGAGAGAGAGAGAGAGAGAGAGAGATTTAGCAGCTAATTTCTCACTCTCTTGTCAGCACAACTTCAGCAATTTTTTTTGTCCTCTTTACTTGCACGGGGTTAAAAAAAATTGATAAGTACAGTATCGTACAGCATGCACATAAATTATTTAAATTAAAATACGTTAATAATAACCTGGAACAGGTACTATTATAATCATTAAAGATTATTATACTTAAACTAGAAGACTATTAAAAAGCATCTTGGTTTGAGTTAAAAGCAAATTAAATTAAATTTCTGGTATAATAATGATGCATACGGAAGTTAAATACTATAGAATCATTTAATCTCTTCCTGGAAAATTATTTCAACACATGAAGAGAGAGTGAGAGAGAGAACGATTTACAGTACTGAAAATAAAAACCATTTATAAAGGCAGATATGTAAAGATAGGTACATTCTAGCCAGGAACATATAATCGACAATGTCATCTATAATAGTATTGTGACTAAACTTTATTTTAATATGTTTTACCTGCATTAAGTATTATTGAAGTATAAAGTATATCATTTTTTATGTTTCATTATTATTATATATCACTCATACAGTTTACAGAAATCCAACTAAGGCCTAGGCCTTATCGGTCGGTTAAATCTAATATTTACATTTATTACACATACAAATTTCATTTAATTTAACAGAATAAAAATGTTCTTGCTTATATATAGTAAAAAAAATAAAAACGTAGACACATTTTTTTTTTTTTTGGTATAATGCTTATATATTTTAAGCTTCCCATATGTTTATAATTCACAGGATTTATATTATACTTACCTTTAATTGAACTTATCGGTATATAGCACGCAGTAAAATCTCAGTGTTCCCTAATTTAACATTATTCGCTTATGGAAAGAAACTTTTTCTTTTTTTTTTTTTTTAAAGGCGTAGAACACCTTGAACAAAAAAGTTGCGTAATATCCTAACAAACCTGAAAATCAATGTTGATTTGGCCGGAGTTATTGATTTCTAATTTATTTTTCATTCACAATATGCCGCTGCCGGTCACTGACGTCATAGCTCGCCTGGTCCACGCGCGCGTAAACCGGGTGAGCTGTGACGTCAGTGACCGGCAGCGGCATTTTGTGAATGGAAAATATATTAGAAATCAATGACTCCAGCCAAATCAACGTTGATTTTCAGGTTTGTTAGGATATTATGCAACTTTTTGGTTCAAGGTGTTCTACGCCTTTAATAATTTCAATGATTCTGGAGATATTTAAATAAGGAATACTAGACATACTTTTACGTATTTTAAGTCAAAATTCTATTATTATTATTTAAGAATTGTTCATTACCGATAACTTCCATTTTTTTTTCTCTCGTTATGATTTTTTTTCCGTGCGATGAAGAATTTTTCCAGGAAGAAGATATAAATAATTTGTTTATTTTTTAACGTCGTATGTATATCATTATCGGAATTTATCGGCACAGACGCAAATCCACTTGCTTTTTATTCTATTGTCGCACTTCCAAATCCTTCCTTCTACTTATTATAGTATTTGTGTATACAAAATAAATAGAAATAACTTGATTAGGAACTATAAAACTTTTGATATTGCAAAATTATCTCTCCAACTCTAAAAATTGGAGCAATACTTGCATTACGAATACTACACGTAAAAAATAAATGACGTAATTTATGCTGCATTTACTCCATTCTAGCATTATTAATGCTAAAATGGAACAACATAATGAATTATGCGCTGTACAGCATAATATTTATTCTATGTAACATATTTATTATGCAGTATAGCGTTTAGCAAAAGTTATGCTGTATTGAACAAATTGTGCTAAAAATGAGCTAGCATAATTATTACGTAGTTATTTTTATCCGTGTAACTTTAATCACTTTTATTTTAAGTTATTATGAATAGCTAAAATAATGCATTTTATCAATTTTTTTAAAGCTATTTTATGTAAATTAGCTATTGTTAATCATTTGCTAAAATGCATTATTTTAGCTACACTTAACAACTTAAAAGTGATTATCTTAAATAAGTTATAGGATTCGTAACTAAAGTAATTTTTAGAGAGTCAGGGTAGAACTATTTTTACCTCTTTAGGGAGTAGGGTACCGACATCGGCCATTAGACTCAAACTTTTATCATCAAAAAATCTGAAATTTTGCACAATGATACTTCAGCTTAAGAAAATTTCAAACATAAAAAAGTTTTCGGGGGTCACCGTGCAAATTAATTTTATATGATTTTTTGAAATTTTAAGCCCATAAGGCCCAATGTTTATTTTAATAATTTTTTTCATTTTTTCGGGACGGTCAAACCTCTTGAAATTTTTATGACAGCTAGGCGTGACTCTTAGCTACACAATGACACCAAATTTAGACCCTGCTAGACACTTCTAGTTTTTTAGATATAAGGTCGGTACCCTACTTCCTTAACTGGTTTTGACAGGCTCGTGAGCTCCTGTGTTATTGCCCTATACAAAAAAGTAAAAACGAACCCTTGTTGGTGTAGTTCAAAATTTCAACACAACAATCAACATGTAAAATGTAAGTGGCGCTGTAGTCTGCGTGTGAATTTTAAAATTCACACACAGACTACAGCGCCACTTTTATACGTAATTTTGTATTCTTGCATTTTTGCGGCGAAAATTTGAATTACATCATTAAGAGATCGTTTTTTTAGCAATAGCTTCTTATCCTGTTTATATATCCATGGGTTTTGACTCAAATGGTTGGACTGAAAGGGAAAAAATATATGGAACGTTTGCTATGCCCAAAGCAATAATTAATATTCTTATGATGAGGCAGGTCCTATGCACGATACCCTGCATAGGACTTCTACCCCTGTTAGTAAACTGCACGTTTAGCGTTTAGCAACATACATCTCATTGACCATATAAGAAAAATCACTGATATTATTAGGATTCTTTCAGCTTGTCATAAAATGTATTTCAATTCATATTATTACTGTGCAATAGCACCTATATAGGAGGTAAAAATATACATTTAGCGTAGAACGTGACTGACTTGGACCGGAAATCGCTAAAAGAGGAACTATATATTTTCACAATAATTTTTTGTACATTATTTATTTCCAACATAACAATCACTATAATTTTCAAATAAAATCGAGTAAAATTAAAATATATTTTTATGTTCCGAAAAAAGTTTTAATAATATTTTTAAATTTAAAATATAGTTTCTAATTTGACTAAAATTTTCAACATTTATAAGTTATTTTTAAAGTGAAATAACTTAAATGTTTGATCGTGTTTTCACATGTTTGACGTAACTAAACTTTTAAATACCTTTTCTTCTTTATTTTGTGTTTTAGAGATCCCATTTCGTTTTTATTCATTAAAAAGCATAATATTATGTGATTTTATGTGGTCTGTGCCTTTAATGTAAATCTATTCAGCCTGTGTAAGCAGAATTTTTTTCATAAATCGCTAAACACATGGACTTGTAAAGACGGACTTCTCCTATCCACTACACTCCATAAAAATAATCTAACAGAGTAAAAATTAGCCTTAAAGTATGAAATAATGTAATGTTTTTGTTTAGTAATTTAATTTAAAATAAAAACTAAATAATGCTTAATTAAAAACACAGTGAAATTAATATTCTTTAAACATGATCACTACATGATTTCATTAAAATTATTAAAAAATTAAAAATAACAAAAAATATTAATTAATTTGAATGAAATATACCGTCATAAATTCAAATTGAAATATAACATTAAAAAACTTTAATGCTTGCAATGCAATTCCTTTGTAGTGACTTCTACGGCTGTATTTTTCTCTACATTAATTTACATTTTATTATAACTCTAATTAAAACAACAGAATAAGTTAAATTTAAATTTTAGGTTTGTTTTAATGTGACAATAATTTATTTTTTACAAATCATGAAGAATTTGTTTGAAATTTTACTGCTAGCTCTTTATTTTTATTTTTTTTTGCAAGTTTTTAAGTTTTAAAGAAAATGAGCTCCAGATCTGTGATGCTCTGCTCTCATTAAGAGCTTTTCAACGATATGTGAATTGTTAAATTTTCCGTCCTAAAGTTTCAAGGTCACAACAACCTTCCTTCTTTTTCAGACTTTTATACTTTATTTTCAAGAAATTAAGCAACATGCACATAAATGAAAATCCCTTTAACTGCTGATTTCAGATCTGGAGTGAGTTTTCAAAAACACCGATAAATAAAAAAATTATCAACAAAAAACAATATTTGCCATAAAAATTCAATCTTTGAGTTTTACATGTAATTTGACTAATTTAGGTTCGTAGATCACGAAACGGGTGTTCATTTTTTATTTTAACCCTTATTTCATAAGTTACCGATGTGTTAAGTTTGCCCGTTTGATATATCCTGTGAGGTATGCAACTTGTCGAGCATTACTGTACAACAAGTTGCCTAACTTACAGGGGCTAATAATAAATATTATAATATAATAAAAAAATATTAAAGAAAGCAGAAAATAAATTTTAAAAATAGAAATACTCAATGATAATGTTTCCATGATATTATATCAATAATTTTTAATATTTTTGCAACAGTCAACATTTATTTATAATTATAATCTATAATATGCAATTTATTTCTGTTAATTATATTAATATGTATTTCTACCTTCTGTGCTGTAATAATGCTTCTGTCACTGCTCAACGGTCCTCTCGAATACGGGGTCTTAGTAAGATATACAGTAAATATCAAATAAAAAAAAAATAAAAAAAAAATGGAAAGAAAGGTTCTTGCAAGATGTATATATAGAAGGTGGTATAATTCACCCTGTTACTGTCGTCAGAATTCGGTTTTATTCGTAAAACTTCAAATTTTGACATATGTAATACAAGGTGACTGTAAACAGACTCACGTGGTCTCTCAGGTACAATACAGTATGTACCTGAAAGAGCAACGAAGCTGAAGGTAACGTAAGGCATCGACTGCGAATTTCGTTCGTCGTTTCCGAATTTGCCCAATCGACGAGATCCATTTCCGGTAAAATTGTATTTTTTCAAAAAAAATTACACACGATAATATTTTCCCGCCATCAAAACTTGAAAAATACCGGAAATAAAGATTTAAATCTTGCAGCAGACGCACGAAATGCGCAGTCGATGCCTTAGGCTCTTTCTACACCTAGGCTCTATTTAAATCAACTATACTTAAATACATGTATTTAAATGGAGGAACTTCTACACCAGTCATTTAAGTATGCGCAAATGCCCTCTATATGTCGTTTTGGAACTGATAAAACAGTAAAAGACGGTCAGCCGCTTTCATCAGCTGGCCAAAATTTTGGTACCTTTAGTTTTTAGTTTTTTACACTAAAAACATTAAAAAAAATTAAAATAAGTAGCTCGATTCTGTGTATTATAAGCAAAATAAAATAATAAAATTGATATTTAGAAAACTAACGTCTAATATATCTTGCAAAGTGTAGGCATTTTCGGAAATCTAGCCCTGCACTGCACTCTGCATACGTATAATTAAGCCCCAACTATATGTAATGTGTGTAATTGTACTAATTGTAATTAAAGGTGGGGGTTTATTCTACTGAAAAGTTTTGGAAGAGATCTCTAAAACACTATATAGCAATATGGCAACTCCAATATTTCTTTCATCCCTTTTTATTTGATGAATAGAAATAAATCCCCTAAATCAATTTTAAAATATTTTTTTCTCAGTTCCTCCTATGACAAAACTTACATAAATGCATGCGTATATGCGCTTCGACGCCATACTGGAGCAATGAATAACATTCATCATGCACCAGGACAACCGTGTGGTTATTATATATATTTTTTAATAAATTTGAAATTGCAGTTTAATTATTTTTTTTAATCACATATGTACTTAAAATAAATCTAATAAAACCTGATAATTAGCATCATTGCTCTCAAAAATATTGCAAAACATTTAAAATTTATAAAATACGTGTCATTTATCCACCTGTCATGTTATTTAGTGCTCCTACATGGCGTGCATGAATGCAAACACCCTATATTAATTCATAATTTGCCGCCAAATCGCTAAATTTCGTGCGCTTTTCCGCCATATTGCTCACTTTAAATACAGGCCTTTGTTTAAATGGGGGTCTGGGGTGGACTTAAATACACCCCTCATTTAAATAGAGTGCGCACTTCTACACTACCCATTTAAATAGAGGAGCTCTATTTAAATAACTGGTGTAGACTAGGCATTATGTTATTATACGTTATCTTCAGCTTCGTTGTGAAAGAGTAGGAGGGACAACAAATTTGACCTCTTGTTTTGATTCATCTAGTGTGACGTTTCATACCTGATGCTACCTAGGCAAACTACACCACCTTCTATAGGGTGTATGCATTCATGTTAAAGTCGACGCCATGTTGGATAACTCAAAAACATGGGTGGCATAGGAAAATAAATCATTTTGCCAGTTTAAAATCACTATGCAATATTTTGGAGAGCATTGATGCTGTAAATATGTTGAATTAGTATCTCAAGTATGTGAGAAAAATAACAATAACAAAAAATTAACCGATTTCACAAAGAAATTTGGCTTAAATGAAATATGTCCTATGCTGAGCAATGTTATGCATTACTGCAGTATGGCCTCCAAGCGCAATAAATATGACGTCATCTGCATACATCCTTATTATTTATATTAATATACACCTTGGGTTCTTGCAAATTTTGTCTAAATACTTTTAAATAAATATTTTTAGTGCATAATAAATATTTATATAATTAGATAGGTATAACAATTATACAAGCATAATTACTTTAAAGTAATATATTTTATTGTTCCTTTATTTTATATTATAGTACAACATAAACAATAATATATATAAGTAAAAACATATTTTCATTTTTAATACAATTCAAATTAAGAATTTTTACCTAAGACATTATAAAAATGCTCCCTTTTTTAAAATGAAAATAACGCGTGTTTTTTTAAACGTAAAAGTGAAATTTCAAAAATGAGTGTTAATGTATTAAATCTGATGCAATAAAAAACAATTAAATGGGATGTTTTTGTACATTTTTACAATTATTACATTTTACAGAAAAAATACGGCTGTTTTATAATATAGTTTTTTTCCTTTCTTATTTTAATATATAATGATTTTTATAATACGAAGTACAATTTTAATACATTGAAATACGGGTAATATTTGCAATATATAAACAAAATAGAGTTTGCAATAAGATTATTTTTACATTATATTTTAAATGAGCTTCATTAAAAATAATAATAAAAAAATAAAAAAAAATTGTACAATACACTAGTGTTGTTCGTAACCCCCCCCCCCTCTTTTTTTTACTATATTAAAAATGCGCATTTTATTTCAATATCTATAGTTGCTCGTCTTGTTAGTACCAGAAAACAGTGTTTACGAACAGCATTATGCATTTTTGTCCAATAGTAACTTAAAAAAAAAAAGAAAAAAAAAGTTATATATTATGCATTATAAAATTTAGAAAATTCACTGGTCATAGTATGTTTTCAATCAAATTCTACGCGAGGTTTCTGAGTAGAATAATAATGCAAGTAGTATGGACTGAGCAGGTTAGTGCACATATGTACACAGACTGTGCAGATTAGTGAACAAGTATGTCACAACTTGAACCCCCACCCATACCAAGACTTGAGAAAAACCGTTATAGCAGTGAAGGTTATATATGACGTAAAAACAACGTCATACATGAGGCTATATAAGAGTACAAATAAAAAAATAAATATATATATATATATATATATATATATATATATATATTTTTTTTTATTTGTACTCTTATATAGCCTCATGTATGACGTTGTTTTTACGTCATATATAACCTTCACTGCTATAACGGTTTTTCTCAAGTCTTGGTATGGGTGGGGGTTCAAGTTGTGACATACTTGTTCACTAATCTGCACAGTCTGTGTACATATGTGCACTAACCTGCTCAGTCCATACTACTAATGCAAATTTAGCGTGATTTTTTAAATGGTAAAATAAATGATCAATATAATCGCGTTTACACACAGTACTTAATGAGTATACACATGATTGTGATACTAATGCGTAAACCCTATTTTTCTGCTACTAAAATGACAATCAACTATGGTTATTCGAATGTAATGCGCATTTTTTTTTTGTCTAAGAAAACAGATTTTACGAGAAACATTACTATATTCTAGCACTCAAAAACTTACACTAAATTTGCATTATTATTTTTTTCGTAAGAATTATTCTCTGAATTTAAAATTCGACAAAAAAAAAAATTCAAATATAATATAAAAATCATAATGCTAAAACTCTATTTTTACACTGATCATACAGAAATTATAAGAAATGATATCCAATACATAGAAATATATAAAACAAAATAAACATTAGTTATACAGTACATACTAAATAAACTTACAAAATAATGTTATAAAGATTATATGACTCATACATAACATAAAAGGATTATATATAGATAAAATATATAGATTAATATTATCAACCATATATTATGGGTTACATACTTTTTTTTTATCGATATAATGATAATATACTGTTTAAACATTACTATATGGTACCATTTTTATATAATATAAAGTACATACATTATGTACAATTTTTTTTAGCACTACTGAAAGAATACTTCATTATTTTTATATTAAATATCCATGATAACTCAAAAATATGATTTTAGAAAACTTAAAAGGCGTAGAACACCTTGAACAAAAAACATGTCTAATATCCTATAACATACCTAAATATAAACGTTGATTTAGCCGAAGTCATTGATTTCTAATTTATTTTTCATTCATAAAATAACAGCTGCGGGTTTGTGATGTCACAACTCGCCTGTTTCCACGCGCGTGGACTAGTGAGCTGTGACGTCACAAACCCGCAGTTGTGATTTTGTAAATGTTAAATAAATTAGAAATCAATGACTCCGGCCAAATTAACGTTGATATTTAGGGGATATTAGGCCACATTTTTGTTCAAGGTGTTCTACGCCTTTAGGTTTATAATGTTAACAATTTTTATGGTTTCTTTGTTACCATGTCATGTAAGTGTGAGTTAGAAAAAGAATACAAATTTGTACAGATGACCACATGCAGTATTTTTTCAGACTAAAGGTGGTAAAAAAAAAAAAAAAAAAGAAAGAAATTAGAAAAGTAAGTAATGCGAATAAAATGTAATTATTCCAATTAAAAGTATAGCCTATTGAAATACTAATTAAGCTCATAATTATAATACAAAAAAATTAGTAAAATGAATATGAATAATGACTATAATAATAATTGTTATTATTTATGAATCCATCAACTAATATTAATTGAAGTTATTATTTAAATGTACATGATTTAAAAATATAATTTTGTGAATTTGTTAGTATTCAAAAATTATTATTTTTTCTTTCATTTGTGCATGCTTTAAAAAGTACACTTCCTCTATTATTGTTAAATAACTCCTCAAAAGATGCATCTTTTGCAAAATCTTGCAATTAATGCTATTCATAAACCCTGTTCTCTGCTCCTTAAATGACGATCAACTTTGGTTATTCAAATGCAATGCGCATTTTTTGGTGCAAGAGAATAGGGCTTACGAACAACACTATGGACTATAATAAAGGAACAATTGTTTTGAAGCCGACTATAAGTGATTTCGCTCACATCCGCTTCCGTTTCGATGTACTGCGCATGAATTGTAAGTCGAAACAGAAGCAGATGTAAGCAAAATCACTTATAGACTATAGTCAGCTTCAAAAGAGTCTTTCCTTTATTAGTCAAAAAATATTTATTGCTGGTTGTCTTCCAGAAGGTGCATTAACTTATTATTTTTTTGTATTTTTGCGCAGCAAAATGTTAAGAGTATTATTTTAAATGGGAATAATTATTTTGCTACGGAAAGTTACACAACAAATAAATGAATATATGAATGCAACTTTTAGGTGACAAAAATTGAGAGCTGTTAAAATTAAGTTAAAAAATGAAAATTGTTGAATATTTAAAAAAAAAAAAAAAAAAATCTTTCAACTCTCAATATTACAGTTTTTTTTTTTTTTTTTTTTTTTTTTTAGAGCATGCAATAACAATTTTCCTATACATAACTAACAATAAGAAAAGATGATTTTAATACGTTTATCTTGCAGTTATTTCAGCAACAGGTCTGGAAGGACAGGGTAGAAGTCCAGGTTTGCTGGCTTCAAGAAGAGCTCTCTGTACTGCACGAACTCTAGATCCTCCTGGAAGTCGATCATTGGTTGGGGGTGACATATCCTCTTCATCCTCACTCAATACACCCTGAATAATAACATGTAAATGTATTATTTAAAGGTTGTATAATAATCTAAAAAGATAACTTCCAAACTTTATGATACTATAAATTGAAAGTTAATAGTAACAAAACTACCTATGATACAAATTTTAGAACCCAGATAAAAGAGAAATAATTATTGAAATAAATATGGGCTTTTATGGGACTAAAACGTCCAAAAAAACATAATATAAAATCTATCATGGTACCCTCCCCCCCCCCCCCTTTTTATTTTTTTATATATATTTTTTTAGATACCTTATCCTTAAGGGAGTAGGGTACCGACGTCGACCATTAGACTCAAACTTTTCTCCTCAAAAAAATCTGAACTTTTGCACAATAATATTTCAGCTTGAGACTCAAATATATAAAAATTTTATGGATTGTCACCATGCAAATTAATTTTATATGATTTTTTTGAAATTTTAAGCCCATAAGGTCAAATGCTAATTTTAATAATTTTTTCTTTTTTCGGGATGGTCAAACATCTTAAAATTTTTATCACGGCTAGGTGTGATCTTAAGCTACACATGACCAGCACATGACATCAATTAAAGACCCAAAACGCTTCTAGTTTTGGAGATATAAGGTCGGTACCCAACTACCTTAATACTTTACATTATTACTGACGATAATTAATAATCTCATTTAGACAAATTCCGCACAGACCATAATGATCAAAAACGATTCATAATAATTTTAATTTTAAGTATTATAAGCTTTCCATTTACATTTGTAACATTTTTTAATAAAATATATTAGCACTATATTAAATTATATAAAAAAAAGCAAAAATTATGTATAATTAATGAATATTTATTATAAATATATATTTTTATGAAATATTTATAAATAAAATTATAAAACTCAAGTGTGTATTATTATATTTTTCAATAATTTTATAAAATAAAATAACTATAATTATTTAAATTAAAATAATAATATAGTATACAGAGTACAATTTACTGCTATTTTCCTACTTATATGTATATACCATGGTGCCTTATACTCTCCCCTAACTTCTTAATTTAAATATTGAAATATCAAAACCATATAATAATTTAAAAAAAGAAAACAATAATAATTATGGTTTAACCTCAATATATTATAATCTATAATGCTTATTACTCTTATTAGTTGTAAATAAAGCAAAAAGAAAGTAAAAATAAAAAATAAATTTACATTGAAAATAATAACATGTAAAAGTATTATAAAATTACCTTAGGGTTAAATCTGGTGATGTGGTCTCCAGAGATGATGGTTGCTAGAGCTCTCAGTTGTGCTGAAATTTCACGTACTTCCGGTTGTAAAGAACATCGACAGCGTTGGCACTCCTGAAAATTAACATTTTTTGTTTATTTATACATAAAAATACAAAACTGCTACCGGGGATACGAAACTGAAGACATTTCTATAATAATAAAATCTAATATTGTTATTTATTATTATTTGTTGCATTAGTAAGTATAATGTTTATGCCGAATTGTAAATTTATATTTTTTTTATTTTATTTATTAAACACATTGCGTGTACAACATACATCTAAACATTCAACTCGTAAACATTACATATAATATCAAGATCAAATAACAGTATTATACATGTTGATCAGTGCCCTCGGCATAGTAGGCCATACTTAAATGTCTCCTAGAACATGTGAGGAGATGATACTGTTCACATGACATCCCGCACAAGGAGCAGATACAATTATTATTACAAATATGAAATTCTTTAGTGTTACAAATTTTGTGATGAGTTTTTATTATACGAAGCATATTTTATAATACGCCAGCTTTTAAAAGTGATAAAAATTCAAATCAGAGAAATCGTAATATTATCACCCGCTCCGCGGCACAGGGGTTTCATCACAAGATTTGTGACACAAAGGAATATCATATCTGTAATAATAATTGTATTTGTTCCTTTATGTGGGTTGACATGTGATCAGTATCAATTGGTCTATAAATTGAATATTAAGATGCATGTTGTACACGCATTGTGTTTAATAAATAAAATAAATATATAATATATTGTATATCTTAAGATAATTATTTGTTGTAAATTTGCTATTAATAAATTACTAATGATAAGTACCTGCAGTGCATGTGCGGCCAGTGACGCTCTCTGTGCTAATGCTGCAACTCCTGCCTCGTGATGACCTGCCAACTCCAGTTCACGTCTAGTCTCCGTCAGTTCACGTTCTCTGTCACTTAACTGAAGATTGAGACGTAGAATTGCTCGCTCTGCTGATTGCTGTTGTACTTCTAACTGGGTGCGAAGTCGAGCCACACTTGACTGGAAACATTGTCTCAGTTTTACTGACTGTTTGGTTATCAGGGGTTTCATTTTAAAATGTTAAGACAACCGAAATTAGAGAGAAAGAGAGAGAGAGAGAGAGAGAGAGAGAGAGAGAGAGAGAGAGAGAGAGAGAGAGAGAGAGAGAGAGAGAGAGAGAGAGAAAGCACTAAAAATAGGTTTATGAATTTTTTTTATTATAATTATAGAATGCGATATTAATAATACATGCATTATTTCAATGAAGCAGCTAATTGAGCTCTAACTGGAATAATTACTTTTATTCCTTTATTTTATTTTTGTATTATTGTTATTATTTTTTTTTTACGACATGGATATGGAGTACAAAATTTTAATTATCTAATGCAACAGGAAAAAAAATCATTTATATATTAAAACTAAATATGCAAAAAATTATCCTCATGTTGTTATTAAATTGAACTTTTTTTAAACATATAATACTATTAAAACGATGGGGAATTCACATACATTAAAGTAGTATATTAGAATACGTTGCATTTACCTTAAAATTTCAAAGTAATTGTTAAAACAAAACAAATAATAAAATTTTGATGTACAAAGTAAGAATTTTTCAAACATATTATAAGGACAGCTCAAGTTGTTACAACCAATCATGATTTATTTTTTTAAATGAACTGCTAAAAAAATGATCGTCGTTATCAACATTATGATTAGAAAAAGTTGAGCCTTCATTGACCTATATATGGAACAAACTTTTACCTCTAAAGTGTCCACTTCTTCTCTCAATTCTCCACTTGTACACTCGGCTTCTGCCAGCTGAAGTGCAGCTCTTGCTTTCTGGGATCTGTTTCGAGTCTCCTGTAACAATTAAATTACAATATTAATACACATTAAAATAAATAACAAAAGAAAATGCAATGAAAAATACAGCATTTTTTTTTTTTTTTAATCTTATCATGAAAGCTAAAATATTATTTAAAAAATTATAATAAATAAAAATACACATAGTTTATTTATTAAATTTGCCCTTTTACTATAGGGAATGTAATTTATGTATTTTTTATTTTAAAAAGGTAACCATGTAGTTTCAATGAGTACCTCTTCAGCTAGTGCTGTTTGTGTATCAGTCAAAGCTTCAGTTTTCTCCTGGATTTCTCTCCTGTATGTCTCACAACGAGCTCTGACTGCCGCAAGTTGTTGTTCGCTCTCGTGTTGAGCACGAACAGCTTCGTTCACAGCTGCACGTGCATCGGCAACTTCTTCTTGTCGACGTGATAATTCCTGACGCAGACGCTGTTCACGCGCATGGGCGTTGGATTCCACGTTCTCAAGTTCTTCCCTGGAAAATAATTAACATAAATTATTATTAATTGTCATTATCATTCTATAAGATGCTATTAAACGATATTTTTAATTCGCTATTGTTTTCAAAACCCGGTTTTTTTCAGTGCTTAAAAAAAGTGTTTGGCGTGATTTAGCAGGTTTTATAAATAATAAATAAACAATATTATAATATAGAGAGTACGTTGCTAAAAGTTATTGGAAATAAATTGAACCAATTTAATTTATCATTAATATATACATTTATCATATAAGTATAATTATTGCGTGAGCAGTAAAAAACCAATAACTTGCTTATTTTATAATTCAACTACCATACATAAATAGTATAAATATTTATATTATGGGTAATAAACAATCATCCCGATAAAAAAGACGTGCAAAATAATTATAAAAATTGAGCCAAAAAAAAAAAAAAAAAAAATTATAGTAACGACCGCAGTTTTATATTTTAACGATTGTAGGCTATAGTTGTTTCAGGCTCAAATTCAAAAGTAATATAACTCTCCTCTTTTTTGAAGTAATTTGTAAATTAATGGTAATTTGATGACACAAGAAAATCAGAAAAGTGGAAAAACTGAACGCAATTATTGACACACACGCACATATATTTATATCATGTAGCACCCGACACCCACTACGAGAGAAAACAAAATGAATAGTTAGAGCTATAAATTTATATAATATAAAGTTTTTAATTCCCATACCCATAGTTTCACCGTAAAAAAAAAATATATATATATATAAAATAAATAAATAATAAAAAATAAAAATAATTGACTAAATATTATACAACATTTAGTCAAAATACCACAGCATTTCATTTTTAAACTTAATCTACCCCTTAAAAATAAATATTGATTAAAACATTCATGCACACTCACTTCACTGCAGCTTCATTAGCTTCTAATTCATGAACATGTTGTTGCAAAGTTCTCTCAGCCCTCTGCAACATTGTCACACGTTTCTGCAAAGATTTAAGTGCCTCTTCATCACACACAGCTCTCACTCGAACTACATGTTCCTCCAGTTGTGATACTCGATCTCGAAGTCGTGTCAAGGTAGCTTCAGCTCCATGAAGTCGGGACTGGTATTCACTTTCTGCTTGAGACCAAAGTTGATCTGCGAGTCGAAGTGTTTCTCCATAAGCTTGGACTTTAGCTCGCAGTTCTATTACTTCAGTATCTTCCTCCTGTAAATATCAAACAATCAATGAATCAATCCACCAAGCAGCAAATCAATTAACCAATCAACAGCAATTAAATAATCGATTGATCGATCAATTAGTTAGTTAATCAATAAATAAACCAATCTTTCAAGCAATCGATCAATCAAATAATCTGAAAATTAATCGATCGATCAATAATAATAATAGTAATAATTAACGGTTTTTATTGGGCGAAATCAGGCTATAAACCTCTCAATTTAACCCAACTGTTTAACAGAACAGTCAGTTATAATTTTAAATCAACCACTAAATCAGATGATCGATCGATCATTAAATCAATCATCAAAGAGCTAAGAAACATAAAAAAATATTACACCATTATTAAAGCAACTTTATATCTTATCAAAAGCATCCCCCCTCCGCAGTTAAGTGACTTTTAATGTTTTATTATTTAAAATACGTACATGTAAAATGTAACTCTATTGTCTTATCATTGCAATATAATTCATTTCATAAGGAGACAAACATTGTCATAAACATTATCAAAACATTGTATTACATTTGTAAGTGGAGGCCATAAAATTTAATATCATACATTTTAACTGCCTGTTTAAAATTATGCACAGCATTATAGTTTAACCATCAATAGATGTAATAAAAAGAAGTTCGTTTGATATGAGAGAGTTAAAAAAAAAATCAGTTGGGAGTTCTTTTATTCATAAATTATCAAAGATAAAGAAAAAAAAATAGTGCTTAAAGCCATAGACCACATAAAAAAACATGTAGTGCTTTTGAATGAATAAAACACGAAATGGGATCTTCAAAACTGATGACAATTTTTACCAGAATGTTAATATTGACTGATAAAGGAACAACTGTTTTGAAGCTGACTATAAGCAATTTCGTTCATATCCGCTTCCGTTTCGACTTACTGCGCATGCGTAGTAAGGAGAAAAGGAAGCGGATGTGACCAAAATCGCTTATAGTCGGCCTTAAAACTGTTGTTCCTTTATTAGTCAATAGCCCCACTAGAGAGCGTGAAAATACTGTTAAGTATGCAATTTGCGTGACTATTCATGTTTATGACGTCAGAAACATGCGAAAATTAGTAAAAAAATATATATTGCGCGGGCTGCATAAATTGAAATTTTCGGATCACTGGTACAGAGCTACAGTTGGGTTTTGAGACAAACTAATGTTATTTATGTAAGTCCCATCAAGTGTTTTGTGATATAAATGCTTATGATTTTCTCTGGTCTATTCCTTTAAGCATATAATGCGATGTAATAACTTGGTAACTTACGGTTTGTACAGAACAATCAGAAGTAGATGGTAAAAGTGCAGGCATAACTTTTACAATGGTAGATTTGGCAAAGTGTCTCGACTTGGTATTTGCACGACATATGGCAACTCCGAATGCTACTAGAACAGGTACTGCTTCTTCCAACCCTATGGTAACAAAAAAGAAAAGTAAAGATTTAATTTTTATATTACATAACTGCAGTCAAATATATATCAATGGAGATTAATAAAGATTAATGATGTGTTCACGTTGAGCTTTTTGTATGTTGGAATTGTTAATTATTTGATCAAAATAACATGCATTCTTATGGAGCTCTCTTGATAATTCCAATTACAAAAAGCTCAATGTGAACCCGGCATAATGGTGACGAAAAATAATATTTTTTATCAGCCTAAATAAAAAAAAATAAATAAAATAAAAAATTAAATATATATACTGCCTCGGTGCAGTAGTTTTCTCAAAAAGTACTAAAATCATGGTCCTAAAATTTGTTCGAGAAATTAGAGGACTCTAAGCTTTTTACTCGCTCTTCAATGATAGCCTTTATTAATTTTAACTGCTATACACCTTATTTTTAATAAAATATGATATTATTATCACATAGGAATATAATGTAATGTGTACTACTTGAATATTATGTAAGTTAAAGCTTAAAAAAAAAAAAAAAAAAAATGGGTGACCCCGTTTTGGGTCAATTCACACAAACTAAAGCACAGGGTTTTTGAAGATTTGGAGAAAAGCTGAGTATTACAATTAAGTTTGGTCTAAGCAAAAAAAAAAATAATAATAATAATAATAAATAAATAAAAAAAAAAAACTGAAAGAATGAACAAGTTTTATTTATCAATAATAAGTTATTTGTTTCATTTTCTTTTTTAGCATTGAAAGTACATACATCATTTATAATTATAAATTATCACAGTGTATATATGTCAACTGCCAGTATTTGTAACATGGTATAAATGTTATCAAAATACATTTTTTTAAATTACATTATGTGCATGCATAGTACTATTCATTATAAAAAATAAAAATATTTACCACTGATGTTTTCAAAAAAAAAGTACATTTTCTTCAATAATAATATTAGAATCTAGACATGAAAAAACATCAAATGATAGTTTCTAGATGTTTTAGTAACGATCTAACTTCAATTTGAGTTTCTCAATTATTATTAAACAATGTAAAAGTTTCTACCTTTAATAAAATATTTAACCTAATAACTATATAACATAATAATTCAGCTCTTTACCGATTTTCATTCTGTTTCAGATTCTTACAGACTTTTAAACGACTGAGAATAACGTCGAGGAGTGAAACGAGTGAAAGAACAAGCGAATGCATGGTAATATCAGAGCGCTTAAATTTAAATATATAAGTTTTTATTTTAAATAAAATATTACTTTATTTATATTAACAATTTGGAGGATAATAATTATTTAATTAAATTATTACTAATAAAAGTTATTGTTAAATTAACAAATAAATGTAAAATGCATAATATATATTTTGATGATTAAAATATTTAAAAATAATTTTAAAAACGCACGCACATGTTATTTACAGTTCCATATTTTTTAAACTTAATAAATATGTTAATAATTTACAAAAATGCATTGTTATGATCTCTATTAAAAAAAATCATGGAAGTTTATAAAGAAACAGTAACCAACTTAGGCCACCAATAGACAAACGAGAAACCTTATTTTTACTGTAATGTTATCTATATGAAATTTATATCCATCAAAACAAATATTGTATTATTCTCTTAATTAAAAAAAAAAAAAAAAAGTCTCGAAAATAGCTTTCAATTATTTTCTAATTTGACTTTAAGGTTGGGGCTAGAATTTTACAATTACATATTATCTTCAAAAAAGAGTAACTTTAATATATAATATGATCTTCTTTGAATTCTTTGATTAAGTGTATCATTTCACCTTAAACTTGATATTAAAATTATATTTATTGATTGTTCAGTTTGTGAGTCCTCAATTTCCTGTGTCACCTATGTACACTTGGCTCGACCATATACATAACCTCACAGAGATCGCCGCTTTCTTCAGTGAGAGCTGCAATGCCAAAAAATATATACTATGTATGTATTCATTATTGAATGGAGCTGCAGGAGTTCCATTTGGCAACGCTGCTATCACTTGAGATAACATATATGCATTCTCTCTAATGTTAGGTATACATATGGACAGTGTACAGTGCCATACCAAGTACACAATGCCAATATACAGTGCCATCGGACAGTGCCGAACCAAGTGTACAGTTTCAGACAAATGAAAGGTAACCATTGAAATATATTGCAATTTTGCGTACCTCAAATTTTATGTGGCAACAATATTGTTGTATCATAATCTCGTGTTTTGATGCACGCTCAGGTATATAGCATTATCTATCAGGTGAACTGCTTTAGCCAGCAAGCCAATCATGCTTCGTGATGCACGTAAATATGACGTACTAATAATATAGTTTTCGCATAAGCTTGAGGCGCGCAAAAACACAGCAAGTTTAAACGGCTACCTTTCATTTGTCTGAAACTGTACTTTAAGTAAGATGTATTTGAAAGTATTATGTACCTGCAAGTCTCTCTCTTGTGTCCAAGTGTCTTTCCTCCAGTTCAAAGTTACGTTCCTCAAGTCTCAAAGCTTTGTTCTCCCAACGTCTCTGATCTCGGCGTAGTGTGCCACGTTCTGCTGCATTACGACGTAGTTCAGAGCGTAGTGCTAGACTTTGCTCGTTCAACCATGATACTCGACACTCCAGCCTGGAATGTAAGAAATTAGGGAATTTAATTGACTGTCGGCAGTTCATAAGTATATAGTTGGTACTCTTAGTAGGACATTTGTTTATAATATTTCATGGTAAATGAAATGAAATGAATGAATGAATGAATGAATGAATGAATGAATGAATGAATGAATGAATGAATGAATGAATGAATGAATGAATGAATGAATGAATGAATGAATGAATGAATGAATGAATGAATGAATGAATGAATGAATGAATGAATGAATGAATGAATGAATGAATGAATGAATGAATGAATGAATGAATGAATGAATGAATGAATGAATGAATGAATGAATGAATGAATGAATGAATGAATGAATGAATGAATGAATGAATGAATGAATGAATGAATGAATGAATGAATGAATGAATGAATGAATGAATGAATGAATGAATGAATGAATGAATGAATCAATGAATGAATGAATGAATGAATGAATGAATCAATGAATCAATGAATCAATGAATCAATGAATCAATGAATCAATGAATCAATGAATGAATGAATGAATGAATATTTCAAATTTTACTTAATATTATATATACCTTTGACTGATGAGTCTAGCATCATTTTCAGCTTCTTCAAATTCATTTCTTTCTTCATCTAGTCGACGATTTTCCTTTACCAATCGTTCACATCTCTCACTTAGCTCTCGTATTCTACTTTCCTGGACTCTGTAAATATATAAAACAAAAAAGCGTAAAAAATTAGAGTTACTACCTTTTATTCAAATAGTTAGACAGAAAATAAAAATCCTCATTATCTATTCTGTCAAAACGAGAATATACATTTTATCTTGGAAGAAATTATTCTGTAAGCGGGTTCTTAATTTCTCGTTTAGTGTTAAATATTTAATGTAAACCTTTTTTTTTTTTTTTTTAGTAATAATATATATATATTTTTTTATTGTAATTTGCTTTATTCATAAATTTGTAATTCATAATTTTATACGCAGTTTATTATATTTTATATTGAATACTTATTTGCTCTTTGCAATTCAACTGTTGTGTGAGGAAATTTTAAAAACAGATCCTTTGTTATACAACCAAGACTGGCAGGACACAGGGAACTTTTTATTTTCTTATGTCATTTTTTTTTACTAATTTAAAATATTTATTTAGATAAAATAAGCAAAATGTTAAATATTATTAAAATATTATATTTATTCAAATTTATAAAAATATATATGTTTAATATTTATAACATTAGTTTATAAGATGTTTTAATAAATGTTTTTTCAATTTACTTTTCAATGCATAAAGAGATTTTTTTTTTTTTTTTTTTTTTAATATTTATTAATTTTGTTTGATTTCCTTAGCTCAAATTTTATTAATAGAAACTGCAGAAAAAATAAAAAAATAAAAAAAGTACAAGTAGGCTACAATAAAAATACCAGTATCAAAAACAATTCTAACTCAAGTTATAGTTACTACATCCCCCCTTAAGCAATTATGTTAAATCAAGACAGGAACATAAAGTCGTCTCGTCTGCTAACACTGTTATCATTGTTAGGCCTTTATTTGTAGTATATTATTATTATTTTAATGAACTCCCTTTTTTGCAATGGAGTTAAAAAATTTCTTAGAAAATTACTATCGCTTAAAACACGTAAAAGTATGCCTAGTTTTTCTCATTTAAATTTCTCCGAAATCGGTGGAGTAGTTTTCTCAAAAATAGCAAAAAACGTGTTTTTCCCCATAAGCATAATGTTAAATTAGGGGACCCTTAGCTTTCCCCGCGTCACCCTGCGCGCTAAACCGATAAGCTCCATTGCTTTCTGCATTGTTAAACTTAAAAAATAGAAAACATGCTAAAATTTATAAATTATAGTTTACCTTATCGCATCGCTATTTCCATATTTTAATCTTTCCTCTTCTAATTTTCTATTTTCTTCTTTTAATCTTTCACATAAAATTAATAATTCTTGTATTTTAATTTCATGTTGTTTAATTTTAATATTTAATTTTTTACATTCATCATTTGATGTATCATTTAATCTTTGTAATAATGCATTTAATTCATTATTATTTTTAACATTACATACTTTTTCACGAAATTGTAATAATTTTTGTATTTCTTTTCTTAAATCAGGTGTTGTTTCTTCTAATTCAGTTTGTGTTGATCTAGATTCTGTTTCAACCATTAATGTATCAAATATACCACTTTCATGCATTGATAATGGTGATAATAATTCATCTTCATGTTTATGAGCTAGTGATAGTAAATCTCCTGAGACACGAGTTACGAGTTCTTCTCGATGGTGTGATCGATGTGTTGGTGATAGTAGTAAATGATCGAAGTCTCGATGTTTATGATCCAATTCACGATTTTCATTTTCTCTTCCTACTAATTCTTCACTTACTCCTGAATCACTGACGTCATCACTTTCGTCACAGGAAGCACTCTGAAACAATAAAAATAAATATAGTATGTATTATATATAACATACTATACTATAGGGTGTGTGCGCATGACGTCATAATAAATGCGCTTCGACGCCATACTGGAACAATGAACAACATTGCTCAGCATATAGAAGAAACTTCGTTTATGGCTATATTCGTTGAGAAATCAGTTTTTTTTCTCTCATACTTGAGCTACTAATTCAACCTATCAACAGCATCAATGCTCTCAAAAATATTGATAAGTATATTTTCAATACTGGCAAAATGTGTCATTTTTTTTACCCTCCCATGTTATGTAGTTGCTTAGATATGGTGCCAACTTTTATATGAATGCAACCACCTTAGTAGTAGTATTTATGAATGCTTTTTTTTTTAATATCCTTTCCGCTAATGAAATTATTGTGTTATTATTTTATGTAACATTACAATTTTATGTTTTTCTGTAATGCGCATTACCATTGTGGAATAAAGTGAATAAAAAGTTTAAATTTTACTATATTGTTCTTAACTAGTAGATCCTAACTAATGTATCTTTGTCATGTTAAATAAAAAGTAAGGATGAAGGTCTTGCCTAATTAAAAACTTTGTTCTTTTTTTCTTTACTTCTCTCTCTCTCTCTCTCTCTCTCTCTCTCTCTCTCTTAATTTGCACACTCAGAAAATTAAGTGTAATCTAATACAAATTTTTAAAGAGTACCTATATTGTACAAAATGCTTTGATCGTGCGAAGAATGCATTTTCACTAAATACTCAAACTGGTATACAGTACTATATAATAGAGGTCTATAGTGACGATACTGACGATGCAAGTATTTTGTATCTGTGATGACTGATGAGTATCCATTTCACTAATAGACGCGGTGAAGAAGGTAAGCATTTCATATATTTTATCTTTATTTCGAATTTTGAATACTTTTAGATATTCTCCATTTGTTATATAATATATTATATAACAACCCATATTATGTAAACATACATGTGTAGGGAAAATGCATAACATTTTAGTAGGTGCCAGTTTCAAGAAACTAGTCTGCGTACTACTTTCTTATCTCAGTGCACTTTTACAAGTGTTTTAGTTGAAAAAAAAAAAAAAAAAAAAACTTCGCAAGCATTTTTTTCTTTCTATAATTTGACCGGAAGTATAGATCTTGACACTTGCGACAAATTAGAAAGACACACAAAATTCATTATCACATTATCACTATGCCTTACATTGGCAGTTACAATGGCCTTAATATAAATTTGTTATACAACTTACATTCTGTACAAAAAAATATACTGTACATAAAAATAAATATTAATAAATACGTAATAATTATGCTATCTCAATTTCAGCAGCATATATTATAGAACCTTAAGAGAGAAGTGACAACCTCATGTTTTAGGCAGACGTGCAATACCACAGTCTGCAATACAATACATTTGTTTTGAAAGGTCCGCAAGCAAAAGTACCCAAACTTAAATGACAGTCAAAATACTCTTAGCCAATGAGATAGATATAATTTTGTGGGTATCCAATGATTTAGCTTAAAAGTTTGGGTACTTTTAGCGGGCCTTTCAAAACAGATGTATTGCGGGTCTGCCTAAAACATGAGGTTGTCGCTTCTCTGTTAATGTTCTCTAGCATATATATATATATATATATATATATATATATATATATATATATATATATATATATATATATATATATATATATATATATATATATATATATATATGACACTATAAAGATAGAGAGAGTGGTAAAAACATCGCTGTCACAATAAAAACACGATATTTTTACCACTGTGGAGATTATTAGTAAAGCGAGCTAGAAAATTTTGAACAGTTTAAAGAGTCCCTTAATTTCCTATCCTTTTGCGTTGCGGGACCATTTTTCAAGCTTGTTCTAAGAAAACTACTGCACCAAGTCCGGATAAATATAAAAATACATTTTTTAAGCTTGTTCTAAGAAAACTACTGCACCAAGTCCGGATAAATATAAAAATATGGGATACTAGACACTTTTATGTGCGTCCATGTGTTGAGTTTTTTTTTTTTTTTTTTTTTTTTTATCACCGATAATCCCTCATTTACTCAATGATGTGTAGTAATTATACTATGCGTACTATAACAATTATGTTGTAACTCATTATAACAATTTATGTAATTCCAATAAAATATGAACTTTCATGCTGTGTGACATGGGAATTATTCATTGTTTTAAATTACGAAATATATTTTTACCGTATATAAATATAAACAACTTCTATGATTCCCCTCCCGTCTTCCTGATACTTTCTAATATAATATATTATTTATACATGCGTTTTTGAAAGTACTGACAACTTCTTGTAAATTCTATATAGAGACTAACAATAAACTCGTTAAAGACGATTTTAATCATTAAGTGTTCATTAAAAAATTTAATTAATTCTCCTCTCACAAAATACACACAAACTATGCATCAAATAAAATAGTACCTAAGATTCAATACACTAAAAATCAATCTGGACCAAAAAATCTACAATTTTAAAGTTTAAAATTTTTACATCAGTAATAATTATTGTTGTTTATTTGAATATATTTAGTATTTTTTCTTAGAACCTTTCCCTGCAAAGCTATTAACTTAAAGCTTGAAAAAAAATGTAAAGAAAAAAAAAAAAAAAAAAAAGACAACATAGTGTTGTTTTTCAGACTGCTTCTTTAATAAGCTAATTCTTCTATATAGGGTGTATACGCATGACGTCATACTGAATGCGCAACGACACCATACTGGATATATGAATAACATTGCTCAGCTCAGTATATAGGAAAAACGTGGTTTATTGCCATTTACTTTGGAAAATTAGTTTATTTGTATGTTATAGGGTGTATGCATTCATGTTAAAGTCGACGCCATGTTGGATAACTCAATAACATGGGTGGCATAGGAAAAAAAATCATTTTGCCAGTTTAAAAACACTGTACAATATTTTTGAGAGCATTGATGCTGTAAATATGTTGAATTAGTATCTCAAAGTATGTGAGAACAAATAAAATAACAAAAAATTAATCGATTTCCCAAAGAAAATTGGCTTAAATGAAGTTTGTCCTATGCTGAGCAATGTTATTCACTACTCCAGTATGGCCTCCAAGCGCAATAAATATGACGCGTCATCCGCATACACCCAATATTTTTACTTGAAAACCTAATTCAACCTTTGTTAACAATATCAAAATGCTCTAAAAAATATTGCTTAAGTATTTTTACACTGGCAAAATAAGCCATTTTTTCCTATACCGGCTCATGTTATTTAGTGCTCACAAATGGCTTCAACTTTTACAAAAATACAACCACCCTATACATGAGTCCATTAACAACATGCCATAATTTTCACTTCTTATTACCTTTTCCAGTAGCCTAAATTCAAGAAGTTCATTATGTTCACGTAACTCCCGTAACTCTGCACGTAAAGCAGCTTCTGTCTCCCTCAATCTTGCCACCTCTGAGATTTCACATGAGACCTCTGACGTCATACATGGTTTTTGTGACGTCATAGTGTCGTGTCGTGTTTGAGACTGTAAACAAACAAAAAAATGTCAGTAAACAAAAATAATAAATATTAATTATCAATAGAGAATCAAACATTATGTTATTTATGCGTGCCTGAAATGCATTTTTTATTTTCAAGTGTGATAATTTAATTAGTTCATACATTTAAAAAAAAATTAAATAAAAAACATTGATTTATTTATTTAAATTATTAAGATATGAAATTAATTAGGTTTCTGTAATAAGGTCTATGCTGAAAAAAAAAGTGTGCTGAGAAAAAAATGATCATAATTTCATAAGTATTTTAATTGTATTTTTTTTAAATTAATATTTATTTTTTTAAGTTGTTAATTGTGATATAAGTTGTCAATTACAAAATTACCTTGACAATATCAATAAAGACTTCAATTATTAGTGCGTTACTATACAAACAATGAGACCTCGTATAAGTACGTTCGAATATTTAATTAAATAAATTAACTTTATAAAGAAATCAAATAGAACATTTTCATTTGGAACCAAGTATTCTTTTTCCCAATATTTTGGTATAAGTTTTGTTTTTTTATTTTGAATAGATTTTTTTCTACGTGATTTCAAAGTTAGGTCTCATGAGCAAAGTTGCAAAACTAAAATTTGAATTTTTGGCGGGAAAACCCCGAATTTCCAAAATTTGACTAGTGTAGAAAAAGTACCTTACAACATATTTATAGCAAAATGAAAAAATTCCTAGACATGGTCGGTTTTACCTTGCCAGATTGAAAAGATCCTTGCGAGCATGTTTTTCTTTTTTTTTTTTATATTCATTTATATAGAGAACATTTAATCAGGGGGTATAAATTTTTGGTAAACTTTTTTATTTTTTATTAATTAAATGTTATTATTTTTTTTTAATAGTTTGAGACCTAATTTTTTTTTGGAAAAAAGTTCGCAGTAATTTAACAACAACAACAACTTAAACACTGAACGCTCTTAAATTAACGGAAACAAATAAATTACGTTATTTGTGCTGTATTAATTATAATTATTATGCTATGTATGTTATATAGTATAATCGCTATAGCGTAAAATATGATGTTATGCTAAATATTGCTGCATTGAGCTATCATATACGCGTATTTATTTTTGTTCAAGTTAATGGTATTTAGAATTTGCAATAATTTTTGCAAGATTTTGCGTATAAGAACGAATTATAAGTTGCTTAAAGCATATAATTCACAACTAGTTTGCACATAAATCAAATTTCTATACGTTTTTACTGTCATAGTTTTCTCTAAATATTTTAAAAGATGGTCAAGCAGTGGTTTAAACAATAGAAAATTAAGGGTTTTCTGCAGTTTTCCCACGTCCATCTTATTGATTTCACGTCATCATACCGCAGTAACAAAGAGCATTGAATTTCTCTACTTTTTTTTTTCTTTTTTTTTTTTTAAGTATACCGCTTATATAAAGTTTAAAAACCTTAATAATTTAAATCAACATTCAGCCTAAATAGCTTACTCATGTTGCAAAGAAAATATTCTTAGAAATACACATTAAAAAAATCACTTTAAAAAAAATTTCTAGCTATTTTCTATATTGATTAACAGAGAAAAGTTTTTATTTTTTTCTTAGAATTTTTTCATTCAATTTATTTTTAGTTCATATTATATTATTCCTTATTTGTAATGCAATTTAATTAAGTATTTAAGATGCCGAACACGTCTTATATATATAAATAAAATTCTTTACTCTCTCATTCACTATATTATATACATCCGTATTTGGAACAACTTTGAATTTTAATTTATGTACTTGTTAGTATATAATGTTACTGTGACCTATTGTTTGAATGTGACACAATTATGTTCTGGTATAGGAAAATATATATAAAAAAAAAGTGTATTCTATTTTAATATTGTATATTATTTCATTATTTGATTTTATTTACTGCATTTTATTCACACGAAGTAAAATATTTTCATTGTAAAATAAATTTGTATGAAATTTTAATAAGTTTGAAGTTTCGAAGATTTGTGTCACTATAATTCAGTACACCCCCCCCCCCCCCTCCCACATATTTTTTTGTCATTTGAAAGTCAATAATGGAATAACTATATACCAATGACAATTTTCATCACCTGTGACTATATTAATTAATGGGGTGGGGGGGGGGTATTGACTTTTAACTCCTGGGACTCATATTTAAAAAAAAAAGCTTCTATTTCAAGATTTTGCATGATATCTTCCTAAACGTTTGGAATATGTGAAGTTGTTTCATTCTTCAGTATATAAAAAACGTGTATTTCAATCGAAATTTCTGCAGTAACTAATTTTTAACCTTTTGAAAAGTCCTTTTTTTTTTTTTTTTTTTTTTTTACAATTATTGTATTTTATTTTAAATTACATATAATATAATGTGCTAGTGACTCCTTTATTTTCAAGTTCATCGCCAATGTAATTCTTTAAATATTTTAAGGAAGGAATTTGTTTATTTGTTATTTTAGTAACTTCTTTCATTCACTGTTGTTCCATGTTCCATATCCAAACTTTAACCCTCAAAGTGAGTGTCATATTCGTCAAACAATTATTTTTTAGGACTATGATTTAATTACAATTTGAATTTAAATTTAAATATAATTCTTTTAATAAATTATATAAAAAAAAACAACAGTTATAATAATTTTCGAGAAAAAAGATTTACATTATTAAATATTATTGCTATTTAACTATAATTAATATAAAATTATTTAAGAAAAACATATTAAAAGTATCAGGAAAAAATATATTATTTTTATAGTACGTATTTTATATATATATATATATATATATATATATATATATATATATATATATATATATATATATATATATATATATTAACTTACAACACCATTGAATACGTCATTGAATGCACGCTAGCATAGTGAGTTTGAAGACATAACGGACCTCGCAGATCCAGATTTTCTAATTCTATGGGTTTTGATAAAACTACTGCACGGAGACCAGAAAAAAGACATATTTAGCAGAAACTAGACAAACTATGACGTATTTTAAGCTAATAAAGAGCGTTTTTACATTTACAAAATGTCAGATGCATGTTTATGACGTCACAGCTTACTAGTCCACGCGCGCGGAAACAGGCAAGATTTGACGCCATAAACATGCAGCTGACATTTTGTGAATATACAATAAATTAGAAATCAATGATTCTGGCCAAATTAACCTCAATGATATTTAGGTATGTTAGGATACTAGACATGTTTTTTGTTCAAAGTGTTCTATGCCTTTAAATTTATCGATAATATGTTTTTTTTTTTTTTTTTTTTACTTCAAATAATTAATAATTTAATTTTGTAATTAAAACACTAACCTTAATTACTTCCAATGGTCTTACTGGTTTTGGAATAAAAGATTGATTTTGTTGAAAATTAGAATTAATCTTTAAATTTTCAACACTTTTTGCATTATGATAAGCAGCTGATATTTCATCTCTTGTAAATTGATTTTTTAAATTTCCATTGTTGTATTCTTTATGATATTGGACATTAGAAATACTTTGTTTTGTTTTTCTAAGATCGTTATATGAAGAACTTCTTGGTAATATTGGTGGTTTTTCTGTTACAGTTCTTGGTGTTAAGGGTGGAGGCGATGTTGTCACATCTCTTTGTTGTTCAAATCGTGCAATTGCACGACCTACAAGTCCGGTACCTCGTACCATCTCCTGTAACAAAAGAAAATATGGCAATATTGTTAATCAAAATTTCTAGAAAGAAATGCATACAATGGAGCTTATCGGTTTAGTTAGAGTGCAGAGAAACGTGTTAAAATCGGACAGCAATGGGTCCCCTAATTTAAAGCCATATAGACCACACACAACAACATGCGCTTTTTAATGAATAAACACAAAATGGGATCTACAAAACTGATGCCAATTTTTACCAGAATGTTAATGTAGCCCCACGAGAGAGAGTGAAAATTCATGTTTATGACGTCAGAAACATGCAAAATTAGTATGAAAATGGGGTGCGGGTTACATAAATCGAATATTCTGATTAATGTTATGGGGCTACAGTTGGGTTTTGAGACAAATTAAAGTTATTTATGTAAGTCCCATCAAGTGTTTTGTGATATAAATGCTTATGTTTTTTACTGGTCTATTCCTTTAACATTACGCTTATAAGGATTTTTTTTTTCGATATTTGAGAAAACAACATTGATTTTGATACGTGTTTGTTTTGTCATAGAAAAATTTTAAGTAGTTTAAAAAAAAAAAAAAAAAAAAAAAAAGCGATAACCTCAAATATTTTTCAATTCATCTAACTCATATGAGTGCGATTCATTCTACGGTAGAAGACTTAATAAATTTCCTAAACATACCTATAGGTATTCTAATACCTTAAAGTGACCTAGTGCTTTAATGAAACGCACCCAATGAGATATTTCTTGAGTTATTGGAAAGTGTTTTGACTGATAAAGGAACACTGTTTTGAGGCCGACTATAAGCGATTCCGCTCATATCCGCTTCCGTTTCGACTGATGCGCAGTGCATCAGTTTTACGATTACTTTATAACTATATTATTAACACTGTGTATTCCAATCATTGCTACGCACCTTAAAATCAAAATATCCAAATATTTTACAAGAATTATAAATTAATAACATAACTTCAGATCTATATAAATATATAATTTAATATTTTGAAACATTATAAAAATAATAAATATAAATATATTATTTATATTAAAGTGAACATTTTATTAAAAATTTAATTTAATAAAAATTATTAAATTTAATTTTTTTTAAAAACATTTATTATTGTACATTTTAAATCAATAACTATTTTAGGTTAAATTTAGCTCTATTCCATCAGTGTAGCAAATTATTTTAACAAATATAAAAGATTAGTGCTATCTAAATGTAAACTTCCAAAATCAAATATAATTAAAATATCATGTATACATTATAATATATTTTTAGCACATATGAATACATTTAAAATCCACAAAATTTCACTAACCTCAAAACTATTTCAATTCATTTATATACAAATAAAAATATACATTTACAAATAATTTGATAATCTCTACTCTATATACAATAAAAATACTTTCAAATGATAATTATCTTTCACAAAAAAAAAAAATATATATAATAATAACGACACTAAAATTGAAGCCACTATAACAAGATAATTCAACTATTAAAATTTCTTTCGCGAGAGAGATAACGAGAGAGAGAGAGAGAGAGAGAGAGAGCCATGGTAAACATATAACCAAATTATTATTATATTATAATATGTAAATGAAATTTTACTTTCTCTATGCGTGGGTTGATATATATATGAGTATACTACGATTATAATAATATTCAATGAACTTGCAAAATGAAGGTGTATAGTTATATCAGATTATTAATGTAAGTTTTATAAAATGCGGGTTAAATAGGCGTATTATGTTGTAATGTAAAAATATATAGACCAAATATTTATATTTAGTAAGTTATTTTTATTGAATTTTACTTTAAATGTAAATAATGTTATATAAAAATAAAATAATTATTTATTTAAAGTAATTTTTTCTTAATTTTTTTTTTATTTATGTTTTATATATTTTATTTTTATTATTATATTTTAATTTTGTAATAAATTTTTTTATACACAACTGTTACTTATATTGATTAGTAAATTTTGCACTAAGAATTTTGCACATATTGCTACACTGTAGCAGATTTGCTACATTGATGAAATAAAGTTAATAAAGGATAGGAATAAGATCGAAGGAATTAAAGTAATTGAACAGGTCTTAGGAATATACAATGTACCACTTACAATGAAAGGTTTTAAATTGTTGCAACGCGTAAGTGAAAACGATTTTTCTGTAAGAAATGCATTAAGAATATTTTAGATTATTTTAATAAGTTCGTTCATTGCAAGTGGTCCATTTAAAATATCTTGAAACATGGAAAATTAATATATATAATTGTTGCTAAACTACTACTTGGATAATACTTGGAAATCAATGGTAAGTGCATATTTAAAACATCTGAAGATCTGTTAATCTTTTGAAAAAAGAAGGGAAAACTAAATAGAAATAAACATACCAATAAAAAAGTGCAAGGTTTATGCCTGATTTTGGCCCACGCTAATATTTAAACCAAACAAAACTAGAATTAAAACTGCAGCCCATGTTAATTTCAATAATTATTTTCTTGTATCGGTCATGGGTTCTATAAATTTTATCATACCTGTTACATTCAACTTTCAAGTGGCATCATAAATTTCCAAAAAATTTCATTTTAAATTCTGAAATACAAGCCATTTATTTATAACTCTTAATTTTATTAGCAATGTAATACTACAAAAATAAAATAACTATTTATTTGTAGTAAATTTTATTATTATTATTATATTTTAATTTTATATTTAAATGTTCTTATAATGTATTTCTTGAAAATTTGAAAAGTTATTCTCTTGGGTAGCATTGTTCTAATTAATATTGATAGTATAGGAAGAAGAATGTAAAAAATAAAGTATGTAATCGGGTATTAGAGCTATATGTTAAAATGTTGATTACAATGTGCCACATTTTTTTAATTGTTGCAATGCAACGTGTAAATGAAAACGATTTTGAAAAGGTCGTTCATTGCAAGTAGTCTTTTCATAGATGTCAGCAGGAAACATGAAACATTAATGTAATTTTTGCTGTACTACAACTATAATAATTGATAATACTTGAAAAACAATGGTAAGTGCATATTTAAAACATCTGAATATCTGTTAATCTCGGACAAAGGAGAGAAAACTAAATAGAAATAAACATACCAATAAAAAAAGTGCAAGGTTTATGTCTGATTCTGGCCCACTCTCACATTTAACATTTAAACCAAACTAGAATTAAAATACAATAATTTTTACCATAATTTCCATACTTAACTTTAGTAACATCTAATAAAGAAATAAAATTTGTGTACAGAGTATATAAAATTTAAAGTACCTGTATGTTATAAGCACCTAGCACCCACATAATGCACTTACTATACTAAAACAGTTTGTATATTAAAGAACAGACACTATACATATGAGAGAGTATTATTATACACAATGTTACATAACCCTGACCTCACATGCGCACATACAGCACACATGTTTCAATTGTTTATAAATGCATTGACCATACATGGAGAAAACCACAACTCTTGAGGTCAAAATAATTTTATATATTAAAAAAAAAAACTACTTCATAAATATTATTAAAATATACAATAATTTTTATTGCATATAATATGTTTTGATTACATTATACATGTTGTGGTGGACTTTTAAAAGATGTTATTTGTATATTTAATTATTTAAGTCTTACATTATGTTTATTGCATATTATTATAAAAGAAAATATTAACTTTCATTACTTAATTGACATTTTTTTTAATATTAAACCAAAAGATTACTAAAACCATATAATATTATGGTACATAGTTTTACGGCATATCCAATTGGTAAACAAAATAATAACAATAATTTCTGACTTCAAATTACATTAAATGAATTAAAAAATCTGTATAATAAAAGGACTATTAAATGAAACTTCAATATTTTTTGAAATTTTAATTAAAGTAATAAAAGTATGAGAGATAGAAAGACAGAAAGACAGAGATTCTAACTAACAAAAAGTTTGATCTGAATTATTATTGTATTTAAAGATCGCTTGGATGTTTTGTCAGATCCATGTTGTAATGTTGCTATAAAGTATTATATATTGTAATGCATATGGTGAACAAAATTTACTTTTAAATAACAAAATAATTTATTTAAAAAAATAAGTTACTCACTATTATTATAAGGGCTTACAAAAGTTACAATTACAACTTATAAAATGATGAGTATTTTTTTAGGCAAAATATTATTTGAACACCTATTTACTCTCTCTCTCTCTCTGTCACGGTAATCTTTACAAAAAAGATAATTTCCAACGAAAAGTATATAAAAAAAAATTGACAACGTAGATTTCCTACAACTGCTCATATTAGGATATTGCAAGTATCATAAAAAATATTAGCAAAGTAAAAAAATTATTTTTTTTTCCAACGTTATGCAAAATAATAAAAGGTGAAAGGTGTGGTGCAATAAGATTGAACCAAGTACGGTCAAATCGCGGGCGGTTATGGATGAGTCACATCTCATTTATGAATATCATCAAGCAATAATATTTTCAAGGTTTTCGTGTGTTACATTATTATTATTTTTTTTTTATATAAACAAGTTTGTTATTTTTATTTATAATCATATAATATATATTTTTTAAATATTTTATAATAAAAATAGATTATATTTTTTAATAAAAAAATATTTGTAAATTTTTAAATATTATAATAATAATATTTATTTATTTCATACATTGTATGATGATTCTAACAATGACTTTAATATGAAAGTAACTTTTTTTCCATTGTGAACAATTTTATATGTTAAATTATTTGATATGTATCTGTATGTTATTATCGTTATAACTTAAAAACTTTTTAATATATGCAATAATAAGATTAAATTGTAAATATTCTTTACGTGATCAATGAGAATTTTAACTAATAAATACACAACTATGTAGAATTGAAACATTGCTTCCAACTTTGAGAAAAATCAGTATTTCCATGTATTGAATGTTAAATTAATCATCAGATTTAATTAAGCTGACCATGCTAAAATTGTCAGGTAATCCCTGGTAAGGTTTAGGCCTGTGAAATGAGGATGAAAAAAAAAAAAAAAAAAAAAAATGAAATTGCGCTTTATGCATGGGCTTAAAATTGTACCTCCTTTACTTGAATTCAAATATTTCATGGTGTCATAGAATTTATATTTCCTGTTTATCTTAAGTCTCCTGAAGTCAACACATAAATCATGACCAGTTGTTCAACTTTAAATTTAGCTGATTGCAATTATTAGATCGGTAAAATTTAATGTAAAACTTATAAGTAAAATGAAAAAAAATAAATAAAAAATAAATAAAAAAGTTAAAATGTATGATAATATACATAATTTTATAATTTGACACTAAAATTAATTACACTTACATTATAGAGAGTATACCATAAAAAAATCTACAATTGAATTATGTTGTAATTTTACTTTACAAGTTTGTTGTTACAATACTTTATTTTATAAACCATGATGCATGTGACTTTATCATAACATTTATAAAAATGTAACATAATATAAAATATAGTAAAAGTATTTTTCACATAAAGCCATTAATTAAAAACATGTTTACAAGAACTTAATACATACATATACAGGAAATGTTCTATTTTCAATTTTTACATCATTAAATTCTCACAATTAAAAAACTATTTAATTGTTACAATTTGACAATTTTTGTTGCATTTGTTTGTAAACATAAAAGTTGACAAACTTTCTAAAATATTTTCTGTTTAATTCATGACATTTTTTTTTCTTTAGAAATCAGATCGTTTTAACAATAAATAAATAGAGAAATTTTTTCAATTGTTGGCTACTTCTCTTCACTATTGTTATTCTTTGGCTGCAATACATACACACGTGAACTTTTTTAAACTATATCTTTTGTTTATTGATAAATAATTTTTGAAAGTTAAATATTGTTTTAAAACAAATATACAAAATATAATATTACTTCTTATTTTCAATACGTTATTTATTTTTTATAATTACATATTTTGATTAAAATAATTTGTTTCTTATAATTTTGCTGCTATTTTTTTTATAAATATTTTAAAAACTATTTGAAGTCAAGTACAGGGTATCAAAATAATGAAATATGGTAATGAGAAATGAATATATATACTGAATGTAAACAGAGATAGGTTGGTGTTAATATGACCATTTAATTGATATTAAATATTAATAACATAATTACTTTCTAAAAGTATAAAAATGTAATAATTGTAATACCGAAGGAAAATTTAATTAGGTTTTAATGTACGTGATAAATGTTGTTAAACTTTTTAACAAAAAAGAAGTGAAAAAAAAAAATTAAATTATCTGAGCAATTTTAGGACTATTCAAATTCAATAAATTTGACTTCATTAAAATTCAATAATTATGAATGGAGATAGGTTTTAAAGGTGATCGATGGAACGCTAAGGAAAATTTTAGAGGATTACTTAATATCTTATCCTTTAGTATTGTAGAAACATGGATTCAGTATTCAGTGTTTATTACTTTAGAAAATTCCTACACTGAGATCAGAAATATTTATATGAGGGTTACTAGACACTTTTTTCGTGTTTCTATAAAGAATAGAAATTTGTAATAATCTACTTCGATTACCTTCATTTAAGGGTTGTATTCAGATGGCTTGCAGCTCAAAATCTAAATAAAAAAAAAACTTTGAAACTTTATGTTGCCATTTGAAAGTTAATAATATCAGCTATACCTATATGATAAAATTTTCGGAACCAGTAACCGTCAAATAAGAAATAACTATAATACTAATAAAGTGAAATTAACTTGGGTTCATATGGAACTTAAACTTTAATGAAATCTTTATTTAAAATCTAGCTCGGTAACCCTAAAAATTTTTTCCTTTTAAAATATACCTTATCCTATAATGTATCACCAATCACCATGCAAAATTTCAGATTTCCTTTCTACATTATACGACTTTCAAGTCAAATCTTGCAGTACCTCCACTTAATGCAAATTGTATAAATATCATACCTTGTGAACAGGCTAAAATTGCCATTAATCCCATAAATGGTAAAATATCAAGAAACAGATATAAATGTGGGGTATATAATTTAATAATTAAAAAGTAAAGTAATAACAATTAAATATGCACAAATTGTAAGGAAAAAAAATGAATCATAGAAAAACAAATAAAAAGTTTAACTTTCAAAATAAGTTACAAAGAAAAAAAAAAAATAATAATAAAAACATAGTTTTAATTAACTCTAATTATACATAAATCTTTTATTAGTTAATTTCTTGCAACAATGAATATAAAATTTCACTTTAAAGTAATAATATATATGTGTACATCAATTTCAAAGAGAATTATTTACTAGTCATTGTAATTATTATTATTATTACGCTTAAGTCGGTTGTAATAAAAGATTTGTTAATTTATAAAAGAATGGAATGCTAGAATGCATTTTTTTTCATTGCATTCTCATCATCATCATATTGTTATTTTTAATTCATTGTTGTTTAACTTTAAAACACTGAAAGAAAGAAAAATTGAAGATCAAAATTTACAATGTTCACACAATTGTGTTAAAATATTTTACCATTCAACAATTAAGCTCGTTTTTTTCTCATACGAGTAATTTTGCAAAGTTAGTGCGTGTTTTTGAATGTTTAAAATAATTATCACACATCGTGTGTACTATAAGAGAATACTGTCTGAATATTTTTAATTCATAACAAGAATTCTTTGGCAGCATAGATAAAAAAAAAAAAAAAAAAAAAAAACGCAGCATTTACATAAGATTGTGTTTGTTACAGTAATTTAATTAATAAAGCAATTCAGGTAATATTCAGCGAATCACAGTCACCAGTCTTGGTCACGTGATAAGACAGTCAAGCACAGTCACCGGTACATTGTGACGTCAGAAACATGTTATCTCAACCGTCAAAATGAAAATAAATACAAAATCAACGTGTTGGTGTCTAATTCATGGATAATAAGGTATAGTAATTATTAATCTAGTATTTTAAATGTTAAAAAAAAAAGTTTACAAGTGCTTTAAATATATTAAATATTAACTTTTTTTCTTCTTATTTTTCCTCTTTTTTCATTGTGTAAAATTTTAGATTCATATGAAATGGTTATATATCATTAATACGCATGTAGAAAAGAATGCATATTTTTTTCTGTCAAAACTAAATTACTGTGCCTAACTTCGATATATAATTACTTTAATTATGAAATGTAGGTTAGAAATAGCTGCAAAATTTTGTAAACAAATTAACTATACATATTATGGGCTACTGTTTAAAATAGGAATATATAATATGACCACGGTCCACGGTATATCGAATATGTACTAATAATAATAATTATTTTAACTGAAGTAATAAGTCTAATAATTTTATGTTTGATTACAATGGTAATAAATTACGTTGATATTAAATGGTTTTTACCCCGACGTAGCGCAAAAGACAATCAAATCTAGAGAACTGAGTGATAGTGATAACTACATTTTTTTTTTCTGGCACTCACATATACATTCGTTTAGAAAAGCCTGATTTGTAAGGAACTCTAATAGTCAGGAAATTTACTAATTTTATATTCTTTTGCGTTGTAAAACTATCTCCATCTCATATATGTGCAATATTATAATTACTGTTATTATACAATTCTACGTGTAATATAGATATACGTTCTTATACACATATCATACATAATATACGTTCTTCAGTACAATTAAAACATATTTAGTCGCGATCGCTACATCTCTCGTAGTTAGAACCAATTTATTATGTTTCTTCTGCAAACTTTATCACATTAATCTGTTGATATTCTTGCTTAATTTAAGATATTTCAATTTGCATAGTTACATTAAAAGCTCAATAAATATATAGTTTTAAGTTTAAAAAAATATAAAACAAATACTATATAATACAATTTTTTGGAACCAAATAATACATTAATATTTAAAATATTATATAAATTTAATAAAATAAAAATATTGTAAATTATATGTTTGTAAATTATTTTAGAAAATAATTTTTCTGCTTAAAATAAACGGAACTTTTTATTACGGGTTCTAACACTTTATTGAACTATACTATAAAATATGCATAACTATGATATTAAATAAAAAAAAAAAAAAAAAAAAGTTATATGCAGTTGATGCATAATATATTTTGCTAAAAATAATATTCCTCATGGAAAGAACTTAATATGCACATTTTTATTTTTATAGTAAACTATATCTAATTTATTCAACGCAATAATGATACTTAAATATTTTTCCCTCTTGTAAATAAGAATATTACACGAAACCTATACTGTATAGTTAATTTATTTATTATAATTTCAAATACCTTACTGTTAAACCATTAATAAATAAAAAAGACAAAATAAAACGGAAATATTAAAAACACCTACTTACCTAAACCTTATTCTAAAAATAATCTTATATAAAAAAATAAAACAAGAAACAAAAAAAATTATAATTACCCATTTTAACTGCATATTTATAAGTATATTTATAAACCAGCACTTAATGAATAATTCACTTGCATTAAAAACTACAAAGTCTGTATACAACAATAAAAAAAATATATATAATAATATAAAAATCACAAGTAAAACACCTTTCTTTGATGCGAACTGAATTAAGAATGATTTGCAAGTAGTAAAGAAATGTTTGGTATAGTGTGAATTGAAGTGAGAGCACGGTGCAATACCTTAAATATTTTATTGAGATAATATAGTAAACTATGCTTATTGTTTTATAGAGCGGTATTTTGTAATTTATTATTACAAGGATTAATATTATTATTTTGTTTCTTTATATAGATAAAAATATATTTTTTTATCTTTATTATTTTGAAGCTACTGTTTTGTAATATTATATAATAATAATAAATTAATACTATTTATTATATTATATATTATTTATTAAAATAATTATATATTTTTTGTTGCGTAATATATATGTTTGATGTATATTTTTAATTTGTATTATTATAAATAATATTCATTAAAACACCTAAATATATTTATGAATAGTTTATTCAATGAAACGCTTAGTTTACGACTTAAGTTAGACGTTAGAAGGAATGGATGAGAAACACAAATAATAGATGTTATTGCAAAAAATGAAATAATATATTTAGCGGAAACCGATGAACAAATCTTAATAACGTTAATTCTAATAATATTATGTTGAATATTTTAGATATTTTTTTATTGACATTACTACTTATTATACAGTACAGTAATCTAGAGATAAATAAAAAAATAAATATATTGATAATGGAGACTTTGTTAACTGCATTTTGTTTGATGCAGTTAAACTTAAAGGCATAATGCACTTTTTTTATATACCCTTTAGAATACTAGGTTAATAATTTACACACCTTACTATGGCCGAATTAGACATGAACGCGTTGATTTTGTATTTATTTTTTTATTTATTTTCCATTTGAAGGTTGAAATAAAACTTATCTGACGTCACAATGTACCGGTGACTGTAATTGGCTGACTTTATCATGTGACTTGACGGGTGACTGTGATAGGCTGACTCATCAGCGAATCACAGCCACTGGGTCTGATCACGTGATAAGTCAGCCAATCACAGTCACCGGTACATTGTGACGTCAGATAAGTTTTATTTCAACTGTCAAAATGAAAATAAATACAAAATCAACGTGTTGGTGTCTAATTCATGGATAATAAGGTATGGTAATTATCAATCTAGTATTGAATGAATATTTAGTACTAAAATAAACATTTTACACCTTAAATTAAAAAAAGATAAAACTAAAATGCTGTTATGACATGACTCTTATCATAGTATTATACACAAATAAATTTATTTCATAAAAATGCACTGTCAATTAAATATAGAGCATTATATTGCATATATAAAAAAAAAAGATACTTGATACGTGGATAAAAAATTATACGTTATCAGAATTTGTATCCGCATTATTAGCTTTAGATCATCATTATCTATTCTTATATATTAAAGATAAAAGAAATCCTTATATAAAGAATCCGGTAAAGTGCATTACGGACTTGATCCGAGCTTATTTTTTTAGCTCTCTCTCCAATGAAAGTGACTTTATACTTTTGTTGAATGTTGTTGCTTTTATCATCCGGTCTCCGTTTGAAATCTGGATAAAATAATGTCTATGAAATCTGGATTACTTAGTTCGGATTAATTGTAATCCGTAATCTGGATTTGAAAAATTTTCAATTTTTGGGTTAGGTGTTAGAGTGGGCCAGACATTTGTCAGGCCTAAACCTCGCCCTTTCAATTGTATTTTTTTTTTTAATATATTGTTGAATAAAAACGAATAATTATTTATTTTGATTGCTAAACTAATTATATAAGGTGGTTTCATATACATGTTAAAGTAGACGTCATAACTGAGTACTAAATAACATTGGCTGGTATAGAAAAATGACTCATTTTGCTAGTTTAAAAATACTTCCCAATTTTTTGCGAAAAACACTTTGCAATTTTTTTTGAGAGCATTGATGCTGTTAACAGGTTGAATTATGGTACCTCAAGTATGCAAGAAAAATAATAATGACCAAAAAAATAGCTAATTTTCAAAAGAAAATAGCCGAAAAAAAAAAAAACGTTTGTTCTATGCTGAGCAATGTTATTCATTGCTCAAGAAGAGCATCGAAATGCACTCAGAATGACGTCATGTGTACACACCCTACAGAATGAAGCACAGAATCTAGTTTCCCCCTCATATTTTTTTTCTATCATCATACTCTCTATTATAAAATAAGAAAATTAAAAGAACCTATAATAGAAGAAAATTACATATAGAAAATCATCATTTAACATTTTTGTAATAATAAAAAAAGTAATTTAGTAATAAGTAATTCTCAATGTCATTAAATTATTATTTGTAAATAAAACATTATGAGAAAATTCCATCATAATTTTCTTCACTTATATTGTCATATAATAAGAAAAACCACAAAAGTTTAAAACATACATTATTAAATAATTAACAATAAGTTTTTGTTTGTTTGTTTTTTTCTTCAATGAAAGGTCATAAAATAAAAAAAACTGTAAAATTAAATTAAAATGTGACGACCTGCATAATCATTTTTTTTTTATATACAGGCAGACTATTATAAGCATGATTATTTTTCTTTTTATTATTTTATTGTCAACTTTTTGTTTGTTTACTGTATATTTATTTGAATGAAGACACAGAATTGTGTATTGATAAATCTTATGATAATAGTTAATTTATAACATTACAGTGAGTTTATTTAAATTTTTTTAACATGCTTTGTCATTATAGGATATAGGTTGCTACATTAAAAAAGCATAATTAATACATAATATTATGTATCGTATAAGTAGTACAGTGGTGAAGCCATGATTTTGTGACGGGGAAGGGTCCACTATAACCTATTATTGTATAATGTTATTGGGGAAAAAATAAAAAATTGATATTGTGAGTATATATATTGAGGGTAAAGGAGGGTTTTGCTCCGTTTCAGACATGATGGAGGTGAATCAAAAAACCCTTCTCCACTCCCTGCATACACCTCTGATATGCTAAACAACAGATTTATGCTATAATACAGTATAACATAAATTATATTGTTAAAGTATTTTTTCCTAAAAATAAATATTTGTATTGGTGTATATTATGGCCATTCAATGCAATCAGATGGAGATTTTAATTGACGCAAAACTCTATTAAATAAACGTTATAGAAATCAATTTTTTAATAAAAGGCGGAACAAAATGTTGTTGAAACATAATGCTTCTTATACCAGCGATGAAAATATTTATATAATAATACAAATGTATTAAAACACGTTAAAGTATGTCTAGTATCCGTCATTTATATTTTGATGGAATCGATGGAGTAGTTTTCTATACAAAAATCGAATAAAAAAAAAAAAAAAAGAAAAAAAAAGAAAAAGAAAAAAAAAAGCGTAATATTAATTTAGGGTCCCTGTATCTTTTTCTAGCGCTCCTCTAAGAAGCATTATTACATTATTTATTTTTGTCCTTGTAACATCTTATATTAAACTGAACATCCTTTGGGTAGTACACCTGTATAATATTCTATATATTTAACTCAATTACTTCTGATGCATGTTACTAATGTACATGTCACGATAAAATTGACAATAAAAGTTTTAACTGTGTCACTCATATAATATACATTCAATATAACTCTAAAAGACAATTAAATTATACTTATTTTTATATAAATAATATTTTTACCATCATTGACCTAAATTATCAGTCTATATAATATATAAAATAATAACAAATATGTGTGTAATAACTAATAAAGTTTTATACTGATCTAATTGTATAATAATATTTTGTTATTTTGATTGAGGTTGAAAATAAAGTTCCATATAAAAAATAGTATTGCCATATGGTAAAATAATCATTCAACTTTACGTCAGAAAATTGTACTTTTCATTTCGCTTACTCAATAAAGATGTTTATCATTATATAATGAAAGAGGCAAGATTTTAATTAAACTTATAAATTTATTTTTTGTTGACAAAGATTAAAATATCTTTGTTAATATTATATAATATATTTATAAAGTTAAATAAAAATATTTCGATAAGATTCCCATGCGAGCGCAATTATTTACCTTTGATGGGCCATCGTTTTATGGAGAAAAATTCTGCACTAAGGCCTGGAAATATTAAAAAGAGGGATTTGTTTCATTTCCTTTTTACTTTTCAAGAAGCTAGTGGAAAATTTTAAGAATTTTTCATTCTATTATATTTCTATTTCTACACTTCGAAAGAGAGAGAGAGAGAGAGAGAGAGAGAGAGAGAGAGAGAGAGAGAGAGAGAGAGAGAATACCCAAAACAAGATCAGAGATTTTTTAACAACCGGATATACACAATTTTCTAATACGATTTTCGCCAGATAAACACCAAAATTTCACAGATGATCAATGTAATATTGAAGTTAATACGCGTGATATTAAATTTTATTCAGCTATAACTTCATTATAGAATCCGAGAAAAGAGTGTACTTCCGGTTGTAATAACCCATCATCTTGTATTGGCAATGTTTTAGTGACAAAGCATTCTTTACGATAAATAATGACAAAAGTCGTTCACAATATATTATATTATGATTAGAAAAGTGAATTTTATAATAATAATAACTACAGGTGAAATAACTATCCAGGTAGTATACCAAACGTTTACCGGAAGTATATATTATATTAAGAGTGCGGTGTATTACAGAATCTTGATGTTTATGCAAGTTGTCCTAAATTTTTGTGGGATATTCAGTACACTTTTGAGAAAAACACATAATACACAAATGATTTTTCTTACTTTTTGAAAAAAAAACATTTCATTTTTCCAATTTTCTTTGAGCCATAAACTTTTCAAATTGTTGTGATAGAAATAAGTGCACATAAAAATTTTAATTCATAAAATGATTTCAAAAAATTTATAGCCTGAAGAAAATAAAAAAATAAAAAAATAAAAATAAAAAAAAACGCAATTTTTGTTTAAAAAAAATAATGAAAATTATTTTGTAATATTGGTTTTTCTCAATATTGTACTGGAAACCAACAATTAAATTTTCAGTGAAATTGCAAATGTATGAGTTGCTTTATATTTGTTATGTTATAGTGTACTTACGGTTTTTAGGATTCTAGCGACATATCATAATAATAGTAATAATTCAAACGAGAATATTTAGAAATTACAAAAACATCTCATCAATGTTATATATATTATTTTTATATAACTTAATGATTGCATTGTAACCTAGATTTATATGTTTTTTAATAAAAATATATCAAAGATATTTCAAACATTTATTTAAGTACACATTAATTGCAATGTAATTAATAGAAGGTATTTTTTGTATCATATATATATATATATATATATATATATATATATATATAATTATATATATATATATATATATATATATAATTATATATATATATATATATATATATAATTATATATATATATATATTTTATATATATATATATATATATATATATATATATATATATATATATATATATATATATATATAATATTTATATATATATATATATATATATATATATATATATATATATATATTTATTACATTATTGAAGATATTGATTTGATGGGTAATGAGAGAATTGTAAAGAAATTCTATAAAAAAATGTTAGCAATATAATAAGTACACACAGGATGTAACTCATCACCAACAGTGACTGTTACTGGTAATGGGAAAAAGAAAAAAAAAAAAAAAAAAAAAAAAAAAAAAAGGCAAATACGTTTTAAAAGTGTATCTCCTCAATTAAAAATTTTACGGCCTCGTCTTAAGAAAAAAAAATGCCACAGGAAAGAAAGTTTTACGTCATGTATTTTTAAATAAATCATAGATAAAATACAAATAAAACTAAAGTATCATTACCTGTTAAATCCATATTTTCCATTATATTTTCTTATTCACCAACATACAATTTAAACAATACTTTAACTAAACAACGTTAACTTTATACTAAACTACTGTTTCAGACAGAGGAAAAAAAACTCCAATTAGCACATAAAAAAAAAGGTCAAATAACTTTAGTTATCACCCACATTGTATTTTGAAACACCTTAAAAAAATATTAGAAAATATGATTCACAATATTATAGTGAAAACAGTTATATTTCAAATTTGGCAACATAATATTTTAATTTTTTTTTTTTTTTTTTTTTTTTTTTTTTTTTTTTTGTGCGTATGCTTAGAAGATAACGTAGGTTACTAACATAATATATAAAATTTGATATAGCATATCAATGTCAAAGTATTCTTACTTATGTTACATAAAAAAAAACCTGAATTATTTTTCATTAAAAATATTATATTACTATTTTTTTTTGTGTGTATTATATTATTAAGGTTATTTAATTTTTTTAAATAACTTTATTATTATATTTTGGATTATATTATTAATTTACTTTTAAATTTAATATTTATTTTTTGTTATAAAATTTATATAAATTAATTACTGTGCTTAATAATTATCGGCTAAATCTAAAAGTTATTCCAATGCGGAGAGGAATATTATACTCGCAAGAACTGGTAAATGAAATGATCGCATTTTTTAGTATTCTTTTTCACTAAACACAAATAAATATTTAAAGCGAGGAGGGTTGGAATACTTTGTAACCTAACTGGGTATAATTTCTACAAGTTACGAGACATTATTTCGATGAACTGATTTCGAACTAGTGACAATTTACACGGAGCAATATTTTCTCTGTGAGATTTAATTTAGGTATTGGAGATAACATGTACTAAAATTAATAAAAGAATGATAAATATTAATTTCCATAAAATAAAAATACTATTTTTGTTGCAAAATACGTAATTGAAAATAAATTTTCGTAATGACACAAAAGACAATATAAATTTCACAAGAATTTTAAATAATAAAATTATTTTTGCAACAAAAAAACAATAGAATCAATACCTTAATAAAAATTTCAAGGAAGTATCAACACAACATTGCATTCTTTAAAAGATGTCATATAAATAATAGTCAAAATAAGAGAAATCTCTCTTTTGAAAAAGAAGAAGAAGAAAAAAAAGTGTCTGTATAACAAAGATATTTAATAGTAGATAAAGATTGTTGTTGTTGTTTAAACGGTATACGCCTCTCTTTTGTGTGCTATTTTTAATATCAGTTTTTAAAATTGGTGAAATCAATCGAATTGGTAATACTATAAATAAAAATATTCACGCCTAAATGATTTTAATGTAGGAAGATGGTACAATTAATAATTTACAAATCTTTATTATTTATTTTTAATTTAGAAATAACAAAATGTGAAAAAATAATAATAAATAAGGTGTTAAAACAATTTTTATTTTGCATACTCTCCATAACCTTTAAATGTTTAAATGCTGCTTTATTATTACTAAATAAATTACCATTCATATTATTATTAATTATTACATTTTAAGGAAATTGGACATTTTATTAGATGTTAAAAGTTGCTGGATATATTTTATGGTCACTCTTTCCTGTCTTCAGTGCAATCACTTCAAATTCACAAAAGGGCAAAAAAAAAATAATAATAATAAATTACCATTCATATTATTATTAATTATTACATTTTAAGGAAATTGGACATTTTATTAGATGTTAAAAGTTGCTGGATATATTTTATGGTCACTCTTTCCTGTCTTCAGTGCAATCACTTCAAATTCACAAAAGGGCAAAAAAAAAAAAAGAAAAAAAAAAAAAAAAAAAGTCGGATAAATCACTCTTTCACGAAACGAAGTAACATTTTTTTTATTGTAAGCCGTAATTAAGTAATTACAATTATTAAAAGATTTTAATTATGTATATTATCAAGACTTCACACAAATGAATTATTATGTCCATAAGCTAAATAAAAATACAGATTTTTACTTCATAGATTGTACAATTTTTAAATTTATTAAGTAGGACGATTGGCTTCTATTTTGATAAACAAAAGATTTTAATTTATATATTAAGTTTTTAAGGCGTTTTGTTTATGAATTAATTTTGCTCTCTCATTCTATATTTATCCATCTTTCTATTTTTAAAAAAATCCTCATTCTCCTTAAAAAGACAATAGCGATAGATATCTGTCGTTAGAAATTTAATAGAAATAATAAAACTTGGTGAAATTCTCTGAAATTAAAGAAACTATTTTGTAGTAGTCAGTTAATAAATCTACTCTCTCTCTCCCTCTCTATCTTTGTGTTCCTCTAAAATTGAACACACAATCTATCATTAAAATTTTATTCTATTGTCTTAAATAGCATTAACAATGCTATAATATGTAAGGACTTTCATTCACGTAGGGTATCACAGATATGTTTGATATTTTGTATATAAAAAAAATAATAATAATAAAAAGATGTATACATGGAAATATTTATTCGAAGTATGTATAACTCATTAAAAATATACTCGAAAGAAAATAAGTGAATTAGAACACGGAAAAATGATGTTCATTTAATGTTTTTTTAATTGGGAATATATATAGTTCATTTTTGGGTGCGGCGCATCGCTCAAGTAACAAATTACTAACATCATTATTATTTAATTGTTTTAAAATGCACACCCATTTTTCGTTGTTGTTACCCAAAATAAAAATAACCTATATTTCTAAATTTTCTACTTTAAATGTACGCGTAAAAATTGGTTAGTGTGCTTTCTCAAAGCATTCGTTTCATTTTTTTACCCTGTTATTTTTTTAATTTTTAAATTATCTTTGGCACTTTGAAAGTATTTTGATTTAGCTTTTAGAGTTGCAACGGCTGGAAAGTTTGGCAACGCTAATATAGTAATACCATATTATAAATGCTTTTATAAGTCACATTAGGCTGTAGTATGCATTCATATTAAAGTCGATGACATGTTGGATCAGTCAATAACACTGGCGGTTTTTGAAAATGACTCATTTTTTCAGTTAAAAAATACTAAACAATATGTCTGATATGTCTAATATTGTTGTTTATAATAGGATAAATTAGCAAGGGCGGATCTAGGAATTTGGTTTGGGGGGGGCGATATCAGGGAAACTTTTCCAGTGTGGGGATGGGGGCAGGGGTCAGCCCGCCGCAGGCGAAAAATTTTTTAGGGACACGCCCCTTTTTGGGAAAAACACAAAATTAGTATACTTGAGAAAATAATTTTAAAATTATTTTAGTTTAATTTTTTATTTTTTTTGTCGTGTTTTTTTTCACCCTTATTTAATGAATAATGACATTGGAAAATATGTGCAAATTGTTAACTGAAACCTTAAAAAAAAAAAAAAAAAAAAATATTAAAATACTGCTTTTTTTTTTTTTTTTTTGTATTTCATATTTTTGAAAATCCAAATCTGTTTTAAATTTTATCTTATTACAGAGTAACCACAAGAGTTTTATATGCTTAATAAACGATTAGCAAGTTGTTATATTTTAAATGACAAAAATAATTCACCTCAATTTAATTTAAAAATTGAGCTCATAAGAATGGAAATTTTTATTAAAAAAGTTTTATCCATAGGGCCTAATTTTTATCATGCAACTGAAATTTTTGCATAACATTTTTAATTGAGACTGAATTTGTCACCTATACAGAATTTTAAGAACCTTATAAAATAATAAGACTTTTGAACAAATTGGTTCAAAACAATAAACATAAAATTATAAAAGCAAGAACATGAAACATTAAATTTAATGGAGCTCATCGTGGTTTAGCGCGCGGCAAAAGCTAAGAGTCCCCTAATTTAACATATCACTGATGAGGAAAAACACGTCTTTTGCGATTTTTGAGAAACTACTCCACCGCGCGATCCTGGAGAAATTAGACATACTTTTGCATGTGTTTTTAGATATATCAATGTCAAATAAATTTTTAACCCAATATAGCTTTAATCTCTGATCATGAATAAGATTTATAAAAATAATAATAAATAAAATATAAAACGCAGAACTCCTTGAAAAGTTCAAATTTATTTTAAGGAGTTCGTTTCTTACAAGTGGTCCGGCCATTCTTGTTATTTTGCTAAATTTTCCTCAACAAATTGGTTTATTAGGGAGGGATGCGTGGGGGGGGGGGGGGCGAAGAAAGTAAAATAATTATAAGGTACTATACTTTGCAGTGGTGTATTTTTATTGTTATCATTTTTATTAAGTTCAGGTTGCTGTACCCAAAAATGAAATTAAAAAAATTGTATCTCAAAAACTATCGTTACAATTGAACATAGCATCAAAGTGTTGGAAAATCTCCTTTGCTAGTGCGAATTTACTGTGGTTTAAGAAAATACTAAAGATAAACTTTTAATGAAAAATAACTTTCATATTTTTTCCAGAACGCATTTGCCGAGAAAAAAAAAATCACAAATTGGCCCATTTTAAATATTTAATATATGCAATCTTTAATATTTTTTTCTTTGTAAAAATGTTGTTAATAACTTTGTTTTAAATCTCAAATTCATTAAAAGAATAGATCTGCAGATTACGCTGGTATTTTGTTAAGAAGTTGATCAATTTAATTTTGCACACGGTGAGCTTGAAATTTCGTATCTATACACGCTTAAGGGGGTTTATTTGCGAAAGATTTAATTTGAGCTGAAACTTGGAGTTTAGAGAATTAATGTTCTTTGGTTCATTTAAGCTAAAAAATGTCATAATTGAGTGTTACGACAAAAATGCTACCCTAAAATACGGCCTTAAAAAATAAAATGAATCATGTATTATAGGTAAAAAAGAAATGCATTGTAGCTGCGATTTTTATTTCATTTTTTTTGGAGATCATCTTTCTTTCCTTTTCTTTCTTTTCCTTTCCTTTTCCTTTCCTTTTTTTTTTTTTTTTTTTTTTTTTTTTTTTTTTTTTTTTCCGCCCACGTGGGCCGTTTGGGGGGGGGCGATCGCCCCCCTCGCCCCCCCCCCCCCCTGGATCCGCCCTTGTAAAATTAGTATCTCGAGTATGTTGGGTGGGATATTTATATAATAATATATTATATAGCTAATTTCTCAAAGAAAATAGTCAAAAACAAAGTTAGTAGCAATGTTGTTCATTGATCCATTATGAGGTCGAAGCACATTGAGTATGACGTCATGCGGATACACCCGATATATTATGATATATTTAAAAAGGTATATGAAAAATAGTAACGTTCATTTAAAATTTTAAAATAATTACAGTATTAATCAACAATCAACATAAAAAAAAATAACTTTTTCAGAATATGCAATTTAATTTTTTTTTTTTTATTAAATGGTAATATCCGGTACAGTTATATGCTTAATTAAAATTATATTATCCCTGCGTATAGTCATGTATACTGTATTAATTATTATAATTCTTAAAATATGTTTTATTAGTTAATTTATTACACACAAAGAATATTGTTCATTATTATGTTGAAAAAAACAGTTTTAATAATCGTGGAATAACCTAATAATAAAATAATTTTATAATGGAATAAAAATAATAATTAAAATAAAGAAACAATTAGTATTAATTGTTTCTATATACTCTGTAATCATTATAAATAAATAATTACTTTAATGAGTAATGAAGCAAGAAATACGGTAAGTGATGTTTTGAAATATATAAATGAATTTTTTTATTTTTTTATTTCACTATATAAAGTAATTGGTGTACTAATCTGTAGACGAAAAAAAAAAAATAATAATAAAAAAACTAATTTATGATGCAATGAAAAATTACAATATTTGTAAATACCATAAAAATGTTATTACAATGTAATATCATAAGAATTGCATACAGTCATTTAACTTAAAAATGAATATCTATATTAATAATAAATAATAATTAACGGCTTTTTATTGGGCGAAAGCAGGCGTACAACCTCTCAATTACCCCCCCCCCCCCAAAAAAAAAAAAAAAAAAAAAAAAAAAAAAAAAAAAAAAAAAACATTTCTGTTAAGACAGTAGGGGACCGACGTCGGCCATTAGACTCAAACTTTTCTTGTCAAAAAAACTGAAATTTTGCACAATTTCAGCTTGATTTAATTTCAAATATATAAAAATTTTGGGGGGTTACTGTGCAAATTAATTTTATATGATTTTTTGAAATTTTAACCCATTAGGGCATGCTAATTTCATTAATTGTTTTCCTTTTTCGGGACCGTCAAACATCATCAAATTTTTATCACGGCTAGGTGTGACCCTTAGCTACACAATGACACCAAATTTAGACCCAAAACACTTCTAGTTTTGGAGATATAAGGTTGGTACCCTACTCATTTAAAAGTGAAAATTATTTTTGTATAATACAGTTATTTTTTTATAAACATACGTTCAGCTATGATTTGCATGTAAAGGCTAATAAAGCAACAAAGAAAAAAAAATTATTATATTTTACTTTCAATTATTTCAATATAAATACAATGTTTAGTTTTCAACTTTCAATTATTTGTAAATATTTAAGAGGTGTAAAAGGTTGTAAAACAAAATATGAAATTCTTAAAAGTAAATTATTTAAATATTTAGTTTCATGCTATATTTCATAATTAAGGAAATATACTTTCCAATATAATTAAGGTATTTATACATTAAAAATTATTATACTAATCAAGTTTTTTTTTACTTTTGCAATAGTATAGTTAGTTTAATATTGTAATTATTTCCTATATTATATGACTATTATTTTGATTTTTATATTTTTATAATGTATAGAATTATTATTAGTTTTAAATTTTTTGTAAATATAATAATTAATAAAATTTTTTTATATATATTTGTTAAAAAATGTATAAATTTAATATATTAACTTGATTAATTACACTCATGGAACAATTCCAATGGTCTGAATCTGAATTTTCATGGTGTGCTGTACACTATGGTTTTCTAGAATTTTAACGACACTTTCCTTGAAATAGAAAAATGAGTACATAAAGCTGGATATTAGCTTCTTCGAAATATAATGCGATTAAATAAATAGTTACAAACTGAAAATTTAGCTCAGTGACATAGTATTATCAGGTATGTACAAAAATATAAAAAATTCTAGATTTTAAATAACGAATTTTTGAAGTTTTACTCCCAAAAGAGGCCATGTTAATTTCAATAATTATTTTTTCTCTTATCTGTTTGTCACAGGTTCTGAAATTTTTATCGTTGACAGCTGTTACTATTAACTTTCACATAGCATCATACAGTATAGTTTGGAAGTTTTCCTTTTAAATTTTGACATAAAAGCTATCTATATACTGTACAACCCTTAATAATGAATAAAGGTGACATACTGATAATTTTAAACAATATTTTAAATACTCCGTATTTCTGTAACAGTTTCATTATATAGAACAAACATTAAAATCTATACAATAGTATTATTTTGAGTATAGTTGTATACTAGTATATAGTAGTAGTATCTAGAGTTATTTTTGTCAATAGAAATGTGTTATATAAACTTTTTTTTCTTTTAAATTGCGAAATTCATTTGTAATTTTTTTTTTTTTTATATTCATAAAAAAAAATAAATAAAAAGAAAAAAGGACTATAGAATTATTTTACGTATGAGTTAAATGTTAATAGATATGTATGTACTATATTAACACATTTTAATTTTGAAATTCATTATTAAATGTACTTTTTTATTTAAAATTGTAAAACAGGAAATATTTGGGGAAAAAAAAAAAAAAAAAAAAAAAGGACGGAAAACATTTTTTTTTGTAATAATGTAACCTTTATAATTTAATGTTCAAAAATAAATAGGTTTCATTCATAATGCAATAGAGGAAAAAAGTGATTATATCAAATCAATAAAAATGTATTACATTATATTATTATATACTCGTACGTAAAATATAATAATACAGCTTAATTAACTTACTTATATGAAAGTATATTTAAGAGTTGAAAGGATATATTTTGAAGTTAATTAATGTTCTATAGTAGAATTTAAATTAAAGTAATTAATTGATGTGTGAATTTTTTCTTTCTTTTCAAAAAGTGAGAGGTACTAAAAAAATTTACTTTTTAAACTAAACATCTGTGCAATTCTTCATATTCGAAACTTTTTAAATTTTTATCTATTGAAGCGTGAAATGTATTTTAGATCAAGAAAAAAAAATCATAAAAATAATGTGTGGTGTGGTGAGATTTTTTTTTATTTATGAAGAGAGAGAGAGAGAGAGAGAGAGAGAGAGAGAGAGAGAGAGAGAGAGAGAGAGAGAGAAATCCTATAATATTAAATTTTGGTATAGCACTGAGTTTACATTTTCAACTCGAAATTATGATAGTTTACCCTAAAAATAATGATTTGCTTAAAAATATTTTTATTATATAAACGTAATAATTGAATTTTAATATTATGTTTTTATTTTATCAATATTTTTCTTATATATTAATGTGTTTATTTAAATATATATTTAATAATATTCTTTTAATAGTTTCATAATATGACAATATTTTTATTCAAAACAAGACACATCGCAATTTGACAATATGATTGCAAATATTTCAGTTAACAGTAATGGTACCTTATTGAAATGTGGACAGAAGTAGAAAGGTTAATAAGTAAGAAATGATTTCTATTATATTTTATCATAAGGTGGTACCAAAAGTAAACTAATATACATATCGTTCCAAAGAGTAATTTATTAATATTATATTTAATTAAAAAATATATATATTCTTTATATCTTCCAGTCAATTCTATCGACGAGCCCATACCAAATGATAATATTTTTAAAACAATTCTTAAATAGCTAATCATTAAATAAAATTTTATTCAAAATATTCAATACAATAAAAATTCACACTTTTATGTATAATTAAAATTATACCCATTAATTAATAACAAAAATTGGAAACTAATATTTAAAAATTAATTAAAAATTATATTGTCAATAAAACCAATACAATACTAAAGTACTTGCATTGAAAAATAAAATATATATTTAGAATGTCGTTAAACTCTTCTTTTATAATAAATGTATGATGCGTCTTGACCTTATAAAGTTTCACATTTTATTCGCTTACACATTGCCAAGCAAGTAGTATTATAGTATAAAAAAATAAAGAACTCCCTCACTTTCTCTCTTAAAGTATAAACTCTCCTTTATATAAATGTGTTTTTTTGTAGGTGTGGCTCTATATAAGATTTTAACAACAACATACAACATGACATTAATATTGTGAATAATCTTCATCAAGACAGTGAGAGAGGAGAAATTTTTATGTATTATGTTAGTGAAGTGCGTTCAACTCTCCCCTACTTTATGTTTAAAAAAACAACAAAATGTGTAATAATTTGCTTTATTTTTCACAATTTAAATTTTCAGTTTTATTTGTAATTGTTATTTTGATCATATTTGAAAATAATTTCCATTGTATTTTATCATATTTGTAATTATTATGCACTAATCCAGTAGATCTCATATATACATGTCTTAAACAATTTATATTTTATACGCTAAATTTTACTCAATAAATTATTTTAATTTTTCATTATTGTAACATTACTTCAGATATATATTTATATTGAATTTTAAATGTATTTACTTTAAAACTTGAAATAGAAAAATCCTCAACGAGAATAATACCATAATAAAACTAAATATTTAAATAATATAACATTTATGACTGCAATAATAATGCAAAATTATTATACTTATATTTGTAAATATAAAAACTTATATGTTTTTATAAATATGTCAAATTTTTAGTCATTTCAATAATTTAAATTGCATTTTTTTTATTAAAATTTGACCCCTATAACATTTTATGCTTGTATTCAATAAACTGTGCCTCGCACCTAATCTGATGATTTAGAAACTCCAGAATCATACGAAATTTTATTAGTAAGTAGCTGTTTAACCTATAAAGTACGATTTTACATTAAGGCTTGTATTCAGATAGCTTGCATTTCAAAAAAAAAAAAAAAAAAAAAAAAAAAAAAAAAAAAAAAAAAATTGAAACTTTATGATGCTATTTGAAAGTTAATTAGTAACAGCTACCTATGACTAAATTTTTACAATTCATGACCATCAGATAAGAGAGAAAATAATGAATGAAATTAACACGGGCTCTTATGGGTTATGGGACTAAAATTTCAAAAATAATAATAATAATAATAATATAAATTCTAGCATGCTGACCCCCCAATTTTTTTTTACATATTTGAAGATACCATTATACTAATGTTACTAATGTACCACTGTGCAAAACTTATTTGAAGTACGGTTTTGCATTAGGTTGATGAGATAAAATTATCACGATATTCGTATTGTCTTTCACTTGATTTGAATTCACATTTTGTTTACATTCGAAACCATATTTAGCAGCCAATCATTGGAAGGTATAATTCATACATTTTAGAACTTTAAATTAGACATTGAAACTAAATTTATAATAATTAAGTTAATTTAAATAAAAATGTATAATATATCAAAAAAATTAAATAAAAATATTATAATAAATTAAATAAATTACAATATAATATAAAATATCAATATAAAACTTAAAATTATTTTAAAACTTTTAGAAACATAAATAATATAAAAAAGCGATGTAATTTCTTTTAAAATTCAAATTTTATTATAAGTTTAAATTTTAGTTTTATGTGTAATTATATGTTAATGAAGATATGCACTGCATCTTGTAAATTTGTTTTACAATTTAATTTTAAAGTTGTAAAATATTCTGCATAAACGCAGTTTATGAATATGATTCTTACAGATAATATAATCTATAGTATTTACAGATAAGATGAATATTAAATAGGGATGTATCATCATTTAGCGTAATTTAAGTTTATAGAATTAAAACTTAAGTCCTGTAGTCGTTACAAGTAAATTTAAACTGTAAAACTGTTTAAATAATTTTTTTTTATCTGTTATAAGATTAAGCGAATAAAAATATATATCACGTCTTGCATAAAACATTGTTATGGTTGTAAAAAGATAAGACTAGATAAATTCTGTTAATGTTAATTGTTATAAATATAATTATTTCTTATTATATATATATATATATATATATATATATATATATATATATATATATATATATATATATATATATATATATATATATATATATATTGTGATCACATTTTGAAATATTTCATACTTTGTAAAAATTATCTATTTTATCTTGCATAATAAGATTATACTTTTTTACCGAAAAAAACAAGTGAAATTTGTACACACGCAGTATAATCAGTGCGTGGAATATAGCGTTGTGTGTAAATACATGAGTAAAATAATAATATTTTTATATTCCATAAAATTTTGACAAGAAAATTTGTATATAGGGTTTTAACAATAAAATGGGCCTCGTAATTTTATTATTATTATTATTTTGGCTAGAATACGACAAAAAAAAATTAGTATACTATAACTTTTATATATACAAGCTTTGTATTGTTTGTATATCTTATAGACATTAAATGTAATTTTTTTTCTAGTAAATAGTATAAAAGCTGTAAGTTAAAAAAAAAAAATTATTCACCTACTTTTTCTAGTTATTTCAAAGTCAAATATATTCATGATGAACTTACTAGGACCCATGACTGCATTAGATAATAGGGGAAAAAATTAACAAGGTTATTATCTTTCATTTTTAAAAAATCGCATTTCAAATATTTGTAATGTGTCTTGACAATTCTTTTGTATACTTCAAACGACCTTATCCGTATATTACTGATTAAAATAAATTTAAAAAATAATAATATATTAAAAAATGAAACTTAAAACTTTAAGTTAAATTACGAGTACTCCAATATCTAATTTTCAGTCTTAATAAAATAGCATTAAATTATATTCACCATTTAAAATTTTTAAAATCCTAAACCTCTTCCATACGTGTTCTTGCAAAATAGCAATTTTTATTTTTTTAATAATTTCTTTATCATATCTCCGCATTCCACTTTTAAAAGCTAAAAACTTAGCTAACACATCAAAAGAGAAATATATATAAAAAAAATAAAACTAAGAAGCTTATATTATGAAAATTGTACAATAAATAAAAATAAATTATTATATTGCACAATATCCGTATACATAATATCATATATGATACATTTTTTGTCGGTCATTGCGCCTTAATAATAAAGATATTATATTTAAAACCTGCATTTTACATTCAATAAAATAGGATGTCAAAGTTATTATTATACTGTACAAGCTTTTAGTCACTATCTTTTATATTACTGACATTAAATAAAACATTAAGATTGGGATAAAAATATATAAATGGAAAGAAGAACGTTTGTTAATAAAAATATACCGCGTGCACTTAACAAAAATTAAACACGGTGAAAATATTATTTTTGGATTTGGAATGGATTATGATAATACTTTAAAAAAAAAAAATTCATTCTTTTCTATACCTAAAAGTTTGGCTATATGGTTTTCTTTATTTAAATTTTCCAGCCTCAGTGCCCTAAAAAAAAATAAAAAAAAGGAAAGAAAATTAGGGGCACTTTCCCTTATCCCACACTACCTATATGACACAGATAAGTCTCATTAGAACGATTTATAACAGTGATTTTAATTTACAATTGATGCATTCTGTTATTAATTTAAAGAGAACTTTTAATTTGTCATCGTTATTTCTTTTTTTGTATACATGTATAAAATATCGTTAGTAATTTTGTAATTGTTTTTGTGAACAAATAATATTGTTTGTAACTTTTGTAACTGTTTTTGTATATAAAATTTTAATTAATATCTTAAAATTGGGTGACAATATGGTAGAAGTTTTTAACGTTCTAAATAATACATTATCATTATTATAATCACTGATGTCATTACATTTTCTTATTATATATATTATGAAGAAAGTACTGTATAGAACATGACTATGAATTCATAAATAATTAGTTTTTAAATAAAGGAATAAATACTGCCTGAGCAATTCCTCTATATAGTAAGATTTATCACTATATGTATAAGATATATACGTCATTTTTCTATATACGCTATAATCGTAGTAAATTTGTAAATAACTAAAAAATAATTTAATAATCAATTTTTTTTTATAACATCTTCACATAACCACTTATGATTATTCTAATCTCTATTATTTGTTGTAACATACCTGTTTCTCTCAGTGTTATTATTATTATTTTTTTTTTTTTGAAAATTATGTTTAGGCACGGCGGCATTTTTTTTATGACTCATTATATCACGGAAGTCGAGCTACTTCGTGGGTGGCTACACTTTGGATTGGTGACCGTCATAAATCATAGCATCGCATTCTTAATTCTCTACGCCTTATTATTATACGTATTTTCTTTAAGACAATATTTTTTTTATTTAGTCTGGATTGATCTTTATTTTTTTTTTTTTGACAGAGTTTTGTTTTATTCAGATGAAAAAATGGCCGTACTGGTGAGGATGACATTAGATTTTCCATTATATATTTTTTTACATACCCTGTCTTCATGAACGTACAAAATAACGACGTAACTTGTAACTATAGTTTTGAACTAGTGACAATGATACCAACAATATAACTTTATAACATTCACTATTACATGGCTTATAGGGTGGTTTCACTCATGTTTAAGTCGACGTCATAAGTGAGTACTAAATAAAATTGGCTGGTATAGGAAAATGGCACATTTTGCAAGTTTAAAAATACTTAAAAAATGACCAAAAAATAGCTAATTTACCAAGGAAAATTGCCAAAAACTATGTTTGTCCTATGCTGAGCAATGATATTCATTGCTCAAGAAGAGCATCGCAAAGCACTCAGAATGACGTTATGCGCACACACTAACGTAAGGCCTGTGAAAGACATATTTTAATTATATGTATAGCATCTATCTAACAATTTGTAGAAATATAAGGAAGAAATAAACCGCTGTAAAACCAGGCAATAGGCTATTTTTATTAAGGCCTAATTTCTCTTAATTTTTAGATGTAAAATATACTTTATTATAACAATAACATAATATTTATTTAAAATTAACCAAAAAATGCTATTTGTATTGGAACGATTATAATAGTTGAAATCATATGGCATGATATGCAATCATTTTAATTTGTTATTTATTTAAGGTTAATTAATAACATGCTCTTTCATACAGTAGATTAGGTTTTTCATTTAATTTTTCTACTTATATTTGTATATTTCTTCCAGCTATCATTTTCATATTTCTATACATATTGATTCACGTCCAACGATCATACCATATAACTTTCAGTGAAATAATAACTTTTATTGGAATGAAACACAATAAAATCCATTAATTTATATATAATATAATTTTCAACTTAATACTTTTTTAAAGTTTTATAAAAATAAAATTATTGATAAAATATAGAACAAAAATAATATAATATTTTTTAACAATAATAATAAAAAAAATATTTAAATAATTAACACAGTAAATTAAAGCATTTGAATCATAAATATTTTATATAATAAAATTTGTCTATACCATTAATGGTAATAAAATTTATAAAAGTGTTATTATTTTTTTTATTAATAATAGAAGATAATTTTTACAGTATAATTCTAACGTATTTCCTTATTAAAAACATTAATTACTTTCATGGAAATAAGTATCTTCATATAATATATCGAATATATTATCATTGAAAAATTATTATTTCTTTTTTTTTTTCTTATATGACAGATTTTAGCTTTAGGCAATTAAAGTATTATATAGAGAATGTATGAACTATTTAGAGGTTAAAAACTTTCTATAGATATATACATGCTTTTTGCATTTGAAGTGTTGCTCTTCAAAAAAAAAAAAAAAAAAAAAAGATAAATAAACTTTCGCCCCTTTTATAATAATGTGAAGTTTTTGTCTTGAAAATGTCAAGTGTAATGTTTTAATTAATGAATAATTTATTATTGTATTGTAATGGTATAGTAATAATAATAATTTTAATGATCGTTTCATGATAGCTGTGAGAAACGTTTTCTGATGTTGTTATAAAATAATGTGATAAAAAAAACACATGCAATTAGTATTAAGAATATAATTCTGAAATAAAAAAATTATTATAAGGGAAATAATTATATTGTATCTGCTAAAGAATTAATATATCTTTCTTTAATGAAAACGTATATTTTATAATGTATGTTATATGTACTGTACAGAGACTATGATATAAAATTTTATGTTTTATTGCATTATTACTATGATGAACTTGCTTACAAGAAGCAATAACCGTATTTTTGCAATACATTTGCTTGTATCTATGATATATTTTTTTTTAATGGAGCTTCAATGGTATAAAAATTATTATATACAAGATTGTGATAATATAGTTTACGTTTTAAAAAACTGGCGCTAAATTTGTAATTTTATACGGTATATCCATATCCATACATGACACCATATTTAATGAAATTGGATGCCATACTGGAGTAATGATTAATATTGCTCATAAGACAAACTTTGTTGTTGGATATTTTCCTTGAAAAATCAGTTGATTTTTTGTTATTATTATATTTTTCTTATACATACTTGAGATACTAATTAAACCTATTAACAGGCATCAATGCTCACAAAAAAATATTGCTTACAATTTTTAAACAGGCAAAATGGCCCATGTTATTGAGTGGTCCAACATGGCTTTGACTTTAACATGAATGTTTACACCCTATTGTTATGAGAAAAACAGACACCGGATTTAAAAAAAAAATGTTAGAATATATTTATCGTGTGTATCATGGATATAATTATGTGTGCATATACTGTACACTGAAAATGAAAATATTGCAACTTGTGAACAAGCCTTACGTAGAAGATTATATTTGTTATGAGATTTTATGTTTTAACTAACATAATAATCCATAGTGTTGTTCGTAAACCCAGTTTTTTGTTTTGTCACCAAAAAATGCGCATTCCATTTGAATAACCATAGTTGATCGTCGTCGTTTTAGGAGTAGAGAACAGGGTTTACGAACAGCATTCATATAAATAAGCAAATAGATATTACCTTATTAATCTGTGCAGTAGAAAGAAAGAAATAAAACAATGAACTGAAATTTGTAGAAATGTTAATTCATTATTCATTTTGCTGTAAAATTTTAAAAAAAATAATACTAATATGGTTTTTATTTACAAATTAGAAAAAAAAAATTCAAATAATTTTAATTGTTAAAAAATCTATTTTGTAAATAATTGAGAATACTGTAATACTGTGAGAGGTCCTAAGAGACTTTTTTTTTTAAAAAAAAAAAAGTAAAATATGAAGTTAAGGGGAGAAGTCAGCTATGTAATATAGTACATAGCTATAGTACAATACATGATATACAAAATGAAACGGGATTTGACTATAAAAAGTTGTAAAAAAAGAAAAATTTGAAATTTGGCACAGTGATACATTAGGATAAGTTATCTTCAAAAATGTAAAAAAATTTGGAAGGTCACCATGCTGGATTTTAAATTATGATTTTTTAACGTTTTAGTCCCATAAGAGCCCATGTTAATTTCAATAATTATCTTTCTCTCTTATCTGATGGTCACGGGTTACGAAGATTTGTATCAAATTACTGTTACTATTAACTTTCAAATAGCATCGTAAAGTTTCCATATGTTTTCTTTTTAGTTTTTGAGTTACAAGCAATCTGACTATGAGAGTAACAATAGTTTGAAAAAGTTATATGTATTTTCAGAATTGGTAAGGCAATTAAAATACCTAATAATACAGATGACATTATTTCTGCATATATTCAAACTTGAGATTAATCAGATAATTAATGTTAGGAGTTCTATGTAGGTTTTGAACTTATAACACATCGACTGCCTTAACATTATAGCACTTTTAAAAGTATGTATTAGCTTTCATAATGTATTTTGCTAGTAAAATTGACTGATATTTCAAAACATTAAATCAATCTAGAATCCTAAAAATAATGCAACATTTATTGTAAATGTAAATACATTGTAATAAAGTCAATGGACAACTTTCAATGAACGAATTATTTAAAAATTCTTTATGCATTTTTTTATGGAAAAATTGTTATCCTAAATACATTACAAACAAAACCATTATAAAAAATGGAGCCTAACGTGGACCCTTAACGTACTGGACCACTTGTAATTAACGAAGTATTTGAAATAAATTTGAATATTCTTTTAAGCATTTCTTATGGAAAAATTTGTTGTCACATACGCATACGTTGCATTTTAATTAAAAAACATTTCATTGCAAGTGGTTCATTAGTTAATTAATGATTAATTTTACTTAATAAAGCTAAAGACGTTGGTATCGTAATTTTAGAAGATAGAAAATTAGTGTCTTTTTACAAACCACCTGCAATTGGCTAGTGCACCGGTGATTTCTATTATAGAAATATATGTAAAAAAAAAAAAAAAAAATGTAAGATATAGGTTAAAATATCTTTAAACACGCCACACCTATACTGTATATTAATTGAATAACGAGATTCATATTTTTCAACAACACAAAAGTCAGGTATATATAATGCAGACTACAGACTAAAGGCAGACTTATTTTGCCTAAGGGGGGTTAACTTAGTTTCATGCATGCGTTCTAAATTTTATTCCCACGCAGTTTTTTCAACTTCTCACTTTCACAATATAATCTACATTGTAAAAAAATAAAAAAAAAAAAAATAAAATAAAATAAAAAAAAAATTCTTCTTCTTTCAATTTAACATGTTATAAGATATGTAACTAAGGTGTGTGTGTGTGTGTGTGAGTTAGAATTTTATTAGAAATTTCGTGTATAAGCAGTAATTTAAACTATTGATGGTCATTTTTTTATATACATTATAATATATAAAATAGAGCATTTTACTTTTTAGAAATTGTAAGAAAAACGTTATATATTTAAATTTTATGATCTCACGATGATTCCCTGACTTATTATAATTTTTTAATGATATAAATTACTATTATTAAGCACTAAAAAAATAGATTGTAGAGAAAAAAGGCCCTGAAAGATATTTATATAAAAATGGTTTTGAGAGAGAGAGAGAAAGAGGTGCATGTATAAAAAGCTAAAAAGCAATGAAATTAAATATTATATAATATACACAGTACATATTATATATGCTTGAACACCCTCCCCTATGCTTGTTAAACAAATGTTATACATTTAATGTAAGAAGAATACATAAATAAAAAACAAGAAGAAGAAGAACAACAACAAAATAGCAAACAGTTACAAAATTGATATTTAATTTTGAATACCACCGCATATTTTTGTATTAAGGGAGTAGGGGACCGACGTCGGCCACTAGACTCAAAAATTTCTCGTCAAAAACATATGAAATTTTGCACTATGATACTTCAGCTTGAGACAATTTCAAATGTATAAAAATTTTGGGGGGTTACTGTGCAAATTAAATTTATATGATTTTTTGAAATTTTAAGCCCATAAGGCTCAATGTTAATTTCAATAATTTTTTTCTATTTTTCGTGAGGGTCAAACATCGTGAAATTTTTATCACGGTTAGGTGTGACCCTTAGCTATACAGTGACACCAAACGTAGACTCAAAACACTTCTAGTTTTTGAGATATAAGGTCGGTACCCTACTCCCTTAAGGAAAGAATAATTCACATAATTTCTGCTGTTTTTAAGGTATATAGCAGAAATGATGATAAATTAGAACAACATAAATAATTATGTTGTACAACATAATATTTATACTATAATATGTAACATTATAGTTATTTATGCAATATAGCATAGATTATGCTGTATTGAACAAATTGTGACGAAAATGAGATAACATACATAATTAAATAATATGTATTTATTTTTGTTCATGTACAATTATTTGAGTATATAAGCAAATGATTGTATAGTTAATTTCTCCTCTCGCTCTCTCCATCATATATATAAAATCATAATTACTTTCAATTTTAGTGTATAATATGTACCGTATACGTGACTCTTAAAAATTTCAAATCTTCTTAATTACCAAGATTGTGTAAAACACTTTTGTAATTATGACTCTTTTTATGTTATTATATATTACAGCTTCACTTTATTATGAACTATATAATGAAATCTTACACAAACTCTTAACTATATTTTAATCACCGGAATTCCGGAGCACATGCAAGGAAATAGCTCGTTTGTAAGAGCAAACATAAAAGAAAAACTTTTATCATAACATTTTTTTAAGTACTATGAGTAAAGATATTTAGCATATAACTTTTGTTTTCTATATATAGACACGATTTCTTTAGCAAAAATAAGCACTATAACATAATTTAGGAAAGCATTTTTTTCGTCTATAAAATTTATATGTTTAACATGAGTAAAAAATTGTAAAAAAGTGATGTTTATGTATGGAATTTCAGTGTACTTCATTTGGAAATACTTAGAATATAATTATATACTTTCTTACTGGTATAAAAATTTTGATCAAATTTTTATTATCTTAATAAAACATGTAAAAGTATGTGCTGAGTATGCGTCATTTAAATTTCTCTGTTTTATATCTTTGCAGGTTGTTTTCTCCAAAATCACTATAAGTATTGCAATGTTAATTGATAGGAAATTATGGGCCCCCAACCGCTTTCCCGCATACAACTATTATTAGTTACAAATCACACCTCACGTACGTATTCACGTATTCTTTTCATATTAATAAAAAAAAAATATCCATAGTTGGAAAAAATTTATTCTTACTGGCGATGAAAATTGAAGAAGAAAAATTCATTGCCTATAGTATCTAAAAATCAAAACCTGAAATTTTCCAGGATCAATGCAGCAGTTTTCTCTAAAATCGCAAAGAAAGGTGTTTCTCCCCATAAACGTAATGTCAAATTAGGGGTCCTATGGCTTTTTCTAGAGCGCCTCTGATTGGTGCTACGTCATCGCTAGTAAGAAGCATTAACAAACTCTCACCTGTAAATTTTGAAGGAAAAAACAACAGCTCGTAATAATCTAATAAGAAAAAGCACCAAATTCATGATTAGATGTTTGATAAACACATATAATTTTGCACAAATTAAATAAATGGACATGGCATGGTCATCATTTTTTTTTTTTTTTTTTTTTTTTTTAATGAATAATTAGAAAATTTCAATAAAAGTTTTGTCCAGGTTTTGTAAATGGCTGCATTGATCCTTAATTGAATAAAACTAAGTTTTTGCATCACAGCACGAAACTTTTGACCGTTTCAGGGTCAAATTTGCTTCGATATTTTTTTTTTTTCATTTGTTAGTGCAAATTTTTATTATAAGATAGAATTGGTTAGATCTGTGAAATTTTAAGTATAGTTCTGGTTGATTAAAAGCTATACTATACTTTTAAGTTCTCTCTCTCTCTCTCTCTCTCTCTCTCTCTCTCTCTCTCTCTCTCTCTCTCCATGCTCACTACAAGCCACCTAAAAAAGTAAAATAATATAAAAAAAAGGCATTGAAAGATTTTACTTCACGAGTCAATGAACAGATTTAAAGATGACTCTGTATTTTTTTTATTTGAGACAGAAAAAAAAAGCAATAAAAAAATTCATTCACAAATGACTTTGCATTCCTCATTCATAAAACTTAACTATTGTCAAAATATTTTGAATTACAATGTAATTCATAGAAAATTTTAATGCATTCATTTTAGTTTGGTGGGAATTTTTTTTAGGGTTTATTGGGTTTGTGAGTAAGTTAGTAAGAGAGAGAAAGAGAGAGAGAGAGAGAGAGAGAGAGAGAGAGAGAGAGAGAGAGAGAGAGAGAGAGAGAGAGAGAGAGAGAGAGAGAGAGAGAGAGAGAGAGAGAGAGAACGATTGGAGTTTATATGAGAGAAATTTACTAACTAAATCAACTCATTTTATTGAGTTGATTATTTTTAGGTTCATTTGACTCAAGCCACTATTTTCTATAAAGTAACTGACAAAATGTGATTTGTTGTTTTAATTGAAAGTTTTCAGCTAGCAGGTATTTAACTTTTGAGCTATTTTAACAATAAGTTGAGTTATTTCAATTGTTGAGATGATTTTTTTGAATAGCGGGGTTAGTAAATGTGAATCAACTACCTGGCTGTTAGTATTGTCTGAGACGCAGCCAATAAGCAATAGCGTGGGCTGACGTCACGTCACGCGCTGCAGGATCAACGAATCAGCGCGTGCAGCTGCGTATAAAAGCGCTCTGCCACAACTTCAGTCAGTCACTTCACTTGCTCACTCAGCTCAGTCAGTTAGCAGATGTGGTCTAAGCCATCTCTAGCTGTACAGAGCTCTCTGCGCGGAGCCTTTACTAATAAGTAATAAGTCCCAGGAAAATTTGATGATATTTTGCAATAAAGCTCATATCCTATACCCTCTTACACCAACACCTCCCAACGTTTCCCACCCTTTAAAATGTCTTATAATATGCGGCATACTTTTTTTTTTTTTAATATTTCTAGCGCGTTTTTCAAGTCATCGATATTTTTACGATATATCGATACGTTCCTTCCATATTTTAAATTCAGTACTTTTGACAATATCTGATATAAAAAGTATCGATGTTTTTCTTAATATAACGCCCACCCTTAATTAATTTAATTCCCTAGTTCAGTTAATCTAAAGTGGTAGTTCTTTCACTCTCGCCTCGCTGCGCGTGCAGCTTAAAAAAAATGAAATACGAAAGAGTGAAGGCGCAAGCATGCGACTAAAAAACTTCAGTTCTGAGAACTAAACTGCAACTCAACTTGTCCCTTCAAATAAATAATGTCATGACTTGAAATAACCAAACTTTTTGTAGCTCAAGAAGTTTAGTTGAATCAATCAGTGAGATGCAATGGTTCGTTTTTAAATGCGCTCTTGAGTTAAAAATATGTTGATTCAACATATAATTTCTCTCCGTGTACGGTACAGTAGTTAAAAAATTGCTTTACAAATGTTTTACTTATTTTTTAAAATCTACACGTGCGTGTTTATTTGTAGTAAATTCTTTTAAGACTTGTGGAATGATAAATGTATGAAAATATAATAAAAAAATATGTAAAGTATAAACCATCTAGATTTATATAAGATAAATTCATAACATAATTATAGATATATATTTTTTCTGCAAGAACTGAAATTTATTTTTTATTATCATTTCATATTTTTACAACCAATTTTAGAGAATTTAAGGAATAGTTTTTTAAAAACTAAAAATTTTTTATATATATTTTAGTATAATTTCTGAGTGTGCTACTACATATTTAATTTGGCTGACATAATATGGACTCTCTATAAACCCAATGCAGCTTAAACATGAATAAGGCATTTGTATTGTATTTTATCCTAAGATCTGCATTTTTATAGATAATAAAATTCTAATATAAAAAATAATAATAATAATTGAAAATTATACAAATTATGAAACACTTTCAATTAATATAATTATTTTTAATTTTGCTGTCTAAACTAATGGCAAATGCTATATGAATGTTCAATTATTATTCTTAAATTATTATTTATTTTGTGCAGAATTGCAATATGACATTATGATATCTAAGTGCAATGATGCAAACATTAAACTTGGCATGGGATTTTTTTTTTTAACAACCATTGACTTACTCAAGCATAGCTATAATATGTCAATTCGTCCGTGTAGATTATTGCTTATATATATATATATATATATATATATATATATATATATATATATATATATATATATATATATATATATATATATATATATATAATATATACAACAAGTTTCCGATTTTACACGGATCAAATATAAATACGTAATAATTATACTATACATAAATGCAGCAACATTTATGCATATTTATGCATATGCATAACTACATAATTGATGATATATTATATAGCGATACATATGATATAAATATAGTAATTATACTAACTATACTACATATTATATAGCATGAGTTAAGATTTTAGTATTATAATTACTTTAATTATTATATAATATCAAAATTTACACTTTATAATATATTAATTAGTAAATGCAGCATTAATTAAGCTTTTATTATTATTATTTTTTTTTACGTATAATAGTCGCACGAGGACGATTATTACGTAATGTCAGTATTTGACTATTGTACTTCGGTTGATAATACCATAGATATTATCATAAATGCATACATGCAAAAGTCTACCAAATGCACAATTAAATCCTGAAACCATATAGCAAAAAATAATAATAATAATTAAAATAAAAAAATAACGAGGTAGCTGCTTGGAATCGAACACGGATCTCTTGCGTATTGAGTAGAAGTTGTCTCATTTAATTTATCTCATTGGCCATGCACTCATTTAACATTATAAAAGGTAGCACCTAACTCTGAGTTTATCAATCGGTAGTTAGCTAGTGATAATGTTAAAGGTATAGGCCTGGTTTAATAATAAAATTTAACAAAAATAACAAATTTTACAAGTTCTAATGTTAGCAAAAACATACATTAAAATAAAAATGTAACTTAATATATAAATAAACTATACAAAGTTTTTTAACCTTATAAAACCGCAGATCAATTTTTACTTTACCTCAAGATTATAATGCCTACATGATTTTGCAATAATTTCTATATAAAAAAAATTGTTTACTTCCTATAAAACCACAAAATCATATCAATAAATATAATATTTAAATTGTTTTCATTGGAAATTTTATTATTGTGAAAACAGAATTAAAAAAAGAATTATTTAAAATATTTGTGTAATATTGTACACCAAATAATAACTATTTTATATAACATAGCTTTTTTATGTAAATAATTAATTTTTAGAGCTAAGTTTGGAAAAATTTTCAAAATTTATTTTATAAATATAACATTTTAAATTTATTTTTAATAATAATTTTATAAATATATACTTTATCTAAGTTTAAGCAAGGTTGATATCTAATACTCACAACGCACTGATTAATGACTTTGAGAATTAGACAATTCACAATTCACTTCCAAAATACTGAATGCATTAAAATTAAATAGAATGGGCGTGCTGGAATATACAAAAGAAATAATAATTACAAACCGTGTTAATAATTTACTTACGATATATTCTATTTGTTTAGTAATAAAAATAAAAAATGGTGAAAAAAAAAAGTACCCTGTAATTTATAGCAATACATTTTTTTTTTTTCAATATTTTTCTTCATATTTTGTTAACGAGGTATGGGAGCGTAGATGGCAGCACATTATTTTCAGATAGAAAAACATCAGCTGTTATCCAATATGACCGACTTTTTCTAATGGAAATTTCCCTGTGCTGCCATCTACGGTCCCCTACCTCCTTAAAAGAAACTTATTGTCAAGTTAAAAGAAAATGCCAATTAACGTGTGTGTTTTTATAATGACTGAATTTATTTCTCTTGGTACGCATGATGTTGGTACGTACGTAATATGTATTATTTTTTTTTTTAAGAATCCTGTTCTGCTAAAATGTATATAAACCCTTTTTTTTTTTCCACGCGGCATCCCCAACAACTTTTTTTTTTTCTGTTTTTGTATTTAATAATCAGCTTTATACTATATATACCAAAGCCTATAATATAGGCTCTCATATACATACCATTTTTTTTAATTAATAATTTTCTCATATCATAAAGTCCGTAAAGAAAGGTATATCATTTATCATTTGATTTGAATCGTAAATGAAAGTATACAAAAAATATAATATTAAACTATACGGCGTATATAACTTTTAAAAGCTCATCAATTAAGATAATTTTCTTTCTTGTATAATGACTTTTGAGTGAGACAGATCAATAAAAATACAATACAATCACCTTAAAGGTAATTTTAAACAATAGAACCATGTATCATCTTTAGCCTTGAAGCTTAAGTTAGTTAGGAAATATCTATCATTCTGTTATCAGAGTAATAGAGTATACAACATTCAGTCAAAATATAAATATTGTTCAGTTAATTAATGTATACAGTAAATTACACAAGTGAATTCTCATGTTTTTTTATATTTTAATAATGTGAATTTGCTTCTTTTATATACAGGTGAAAAATTTTGGTAATTTTTTTTCTTCTTCCTTTTTTAATTAGCTTTAAAAACATTGTAAAAGTGGGTACAAAATTCCAGATACTATATGATTGATGTTCCAATTTAACAACATTTGTGCTATAATGACATAAATGCAGTGCTGCATAAATTGAGAATTAAAAAAAAAAAAAAAAAAAAAAAAAAAAAAAAAAAAAAAAAAAAAAAAACTTACCTCGATTCCATAAAGATAACACCAAATTATGATTTAAAATGATAGGTTGGTTTAGAATAAGCAATGCAATTTTATAATCTGTATCGAGATAATTAAATATTTCGGCTGGGGCCCAAGTTGTGACTTCGCCCTCTTGTTGCCCTCTTGTAGTGCTCATAAATTAAATAATTTATAATTTTATGCATGCATATTGCATTTTATATCTCAACATTTTAGATATTATTTAAGATATTTTGTTATTATTATTTTAGCTTTTAAACGTTTTAAAATTTTTTAGTGTTTCTTACTATTATTATTTTTATTGTAGTAAGAGCATAATATAGAACAAAAATAACAATCTTCTTATTAATAATAATAATTAATTAATATAATCTGCTGTATATTATATTGAAGATGTCATAATGCGTATATTTTACGATTTCAATACAAATAACAAAATTGAAGTAAGAATATAATATTTGGCTTTATGCATGGAAAGTATAAATTACAAATTGAAGCTGAATTTACGTAATTATAGCATTATTGTTGCTACATTATAGAACAACATATAATTATGCTGGTTAACATAATATTTATGCTTTTTAGCATAGTTAATTTGCAGTTATAGCATAAATTATGCTGTATTGAACAAATTGTGCTGAAAATTAGGTATAAATTATACGTATTTATTTTTGTCTGCGTGTATGATATATAATGTACAATATATTTCGATCAACTAACACTAATCGATTAATCGATTTTTCAAAATGAAATAAATAAATAATAAGGACTAGGTGTATATAAAAATGAGTCAGAAATATAATCAGACCTTTTAAAAAATAACTATTTTAATCATATTTTGAATAAATACGATTTGTTTAATTTTGATATCTAACGTTTAAAAACCTCGTAGTTAGTTATCTTTGTTACTCTGTTATTCTTGAGACAGACATATATCTCCACTATGTAGCTAGTAATGATCGTTATTTTGACTTTTGATACACTTGAGTGAGTTGAGAGCAGTAGGCTCATTAGTAACTACTTTATAGAAGAACAATTGTATATAGATGAACATTATGTACATTTTTATATATTACAATTGAACTTTCATGTTATAATCATACTGTACTGTTTTAATCATGAGTACACTATGTATATTATTAAGTATATAGAAATCTTTATTTTAAAATTGTAAGTATATAAAGTAGTTTTAGCGATGAACCTCGGATTTTTTTTTTTTTTTTTTTTTTTTAGATATATATTTTTATAATTGTTATAAAAAGCTTGTATTGCCTTCAATAGCATGTGCACCAAATTTCAAGCGATTTGTCCATCGGTTATGTGGGGGGAAAAAAAGATGAACATAGGGCATCTTATATTTCCCATGTTATTTTATCCCACATAACCGATGGACACGTTGGTTTGAAATTTGATACATATTCAAATGATGGCAATACAAACTTTTGCTGATTATTATATATAATATATATATATATATATATATATAAATCTATATCTATTAAAAAAAATAGTTCCTTAACGTCTGAGGTTAATTCTTAATTAACGACATTATTATTTAAAATCTAGGGAAGGAGACGATTTTATGAAACTCACATTACAACTAAAGCCAAACTATCATTAACAAAATTTCCTTTCTCTGAAACTATTGAAATAGATTTTATTATGTTTATTTTCTTTCTTATACCTATATTGAAAAAGAGAAATTCATTTTGTATTTAAATTTTAATTTTGCAATGTGTCACCTTTTAGGGCGAGCAAAGTTTTGAATGATATAATATAACTACACTACATGGTGAAAGAAGAAATTGGTTTCTTTATGGATTTTCATAAGAAATACCGTCGTCCTCCATTCTGCAAACACTTGAAATTTTGTGTTTCTACATTATATTTGAGGAAATTTTGTAAGTAGCATATTATAAATAATTATAAGAATTATGACATTCAAATTACACATTTTGCCATACTTTAAAAATGCATAGAAATATTTTTGAGAGCATTGATTCTTTGAACAGGTTGAATTTAAGGTTTTCAACTAAGCGAGAAAAAACACCATAAGCATTAATTTTCCAATAAAAAAAAAAAAAAAGCATTTGTCCTATGCTGAGCAATGTTATTTATTGCTTCCGTATGGTGTCGAAGCGCATTCAGTATGACGTCATACGCATACACCCTATATAGCTTTTAATACGTTAAAAAAATAGTATTTTTCTCTAATTTTTTTTTCTTTTTAGAAATCTTTTACAGAGGTTTAACGTAATAATATTCTATTACTCTAAATAAAGCACAAAACTTTTATTATACGCTTTTATATAAAAAGGAAACTTTAGTACACATAAAAAATATGAAATGAAATTACAATAAGTTAAAATGTTGTTGGATGAGTGATAGTAATGAAAAATTTATTACCATTATAGTTTTATGATATCTGGGAAAGAAAGAAAAAAACTAATTTAAATATTTTTTTCCTGTCTATAACTATAACAAATTTCATTCATTCTAAGAAATACTAAATGAAATTAGATTACTAGAGGCAAAATTAAACTTATAATCTGTAATAACATGAAATATAAAACACTTCATACTTTCTCACGCAATCGCATATTTTAAAATAAAATTAAACATACTTTTTAATTTTTTTTTTAATATAATATTATTTCATTATTAAAAATGTAAATTATTTATTGTTATTATTTATTGTTATTATTTTTTGTTATTTATATATTTCGGTTACTGTAGCAATTACAAATATAATTAATAATTGAGTTCTTGTGTTGCCAACATATTATCACTAGCGTATGGTCAGCCAGCCACACGTCGAACGCTGTTGGACTTTCGAATGAACCGAGGATTAAGTACGTTTTTTACGCTTTATGTTATGATTTTGAAACTTTTTATATGCAAACATAGATCTACTTTCGTTCTTAACGACAGTTTATTGAAAATTGAGCTATATTGTGATAGCTTTGACTGAAGCCCGAAATATCTTAATTTTCTTAGTAATTAGCATTATTTCATTAACAATGGAGATATCACTGCAGAAACCAGTGACATAAAAATATATGATTGCATATTGTGTTTTTACACCGTAGATATTCATTTCTTGCAAAGTAAATAAACAAAAAATCAATTTCAATGAGCGTGATAATATTATAACCACGTATTAGAAAACATCGTGTAGATAGGAATATTTTTTTTTTTTTTTTTTAATATAGATAAATTATTGATATTGTTTTAAGTGCTACCAAAGTCACGATTTTAATGTATCACATCTCTATTTTAAAATCTATAATTTTATAGTAAAAATATCAATAAATCATTGAAAAAAACAAAAAACCTACACAAAATATCAAAAATTATAACAGTTCAATTTGAAATAAAGAAAACTAGATCAAAAAAAAAATAATAATAATAATAATATATACGCATATATAAAAACCTATAATCTCTAGAAAACAAACTGGTCATTTACGCGTTTAAATTTTTCTGTTCTGCTTTTTTAAATAAAATAATGATATATAAATATACAAAGCAAACAAATGTATGAGAATGAATGAATAAATAAATAAATAAATAAATAAATAAATAAATAAATAAATAAATAAATAAATAAATAAATAAATAGTGAAATAAGTATATAAGTCAACAAGCACACCAAACAAAGTAAATTGAATACATTAATTTCTTCAAAAAAAAAATAATAATAAAAAAAAAGCACTAGTGAACCAAATAATTCAACACGTATTAGTCATGTATTATTATTATTATTATTTGCTTTATTTACAAATATATTTCACGATACAAGTGTAAAAATTAACACTGTGTAAGTGCTAATTGAAAAACTGCATTCACAAAAAGACGTTATAATTTAAGTTTAAAATTTTCTCACGATCTAAATGTTTTATTACAATATTTAAACATATAGTACAAACAGTACAGAATAACGTAAAGAAAAAAAGCCGTTAACAACTTATTTTTTTTTTTTATTTAGCATTGATTCATGCTATCATGCTGTATATGTATATGTATGAAAATAGCTTCAAGCATTATTTATTTATTATAAAGATGAGTATTTTCTATTGACCGCATTTTATATTTATAAACGTTAGAGGCTATATTGTTATTTGTTACATAGCTGTAATTTTTAAGTACTTTATGTTAAAATGCTATGGAACAAATTTTATACAATATTCAATCTGGTACCTTTTTTTTTATTATTACTTTTTTTTATGGTAATTTACAGAATAAAGTTTAAGCTAAGTTGTAATAAATTTAGGTAACATTTATTTACAAAGTACAAGGGACGAGCTAAGAGTTCCCTTAATTTCCTATTCTTTTAGATTGCAAGCCCTTGTTTTTATTAATTTTTGAGGGTAAAAAGAAAGAAAAAAAAAATGAAAACGCCGTTTTTTTCTCACTTTTCTAATTTTTAATTTTACATTACAACAAATTTTATATTAATATTTTCCATAATTTGAACTTTAGTAGTTCAATTTAGTAGTACTAGTTATGCATTTTTTTTTACGCTTTGATCACCTCTATAATAAATAATAAATCATAATTATTTGGTATTAATTATAATAAAAACAATATAATATATTTATTTACCTTATTTGCTGAGTAACTCTTATCGCAACGTGACGAGGTGTTCCATGCCTCAAATATTATGAATCCAAAACCTGAAACAAAATGAATAACAAATTAGTTGCGATACAATTATCATTTTTTTTATATAATATAGCATAAAATATAATAGTTATGCAATATAATTCATACTTTTAACATATAAAAATTTGTAATTTAAAATTCTGAAAAAGTTTTATTATATGACATTCGATTTTTCCAATTTGTAGGCTGTTTATTAAGCAGGAGATTTGCGATTTTTGCTTTAAAGCTTTTTCCCTTGTATAACATATGATAAAAATGTTATGATATTTTAATGCAGTGTTTTAGTAAAAATCTTACAAAAAATTTCTTGCTGTATCTAACATATCTCTTGTAATATATTATTTAACTATGATACAAATATTTTTCTTAAAAATCACTAGTTGATAATTCTGCAATGATAACGTATACAAAACTAAATGGGTATACCCTGTAAAAACTGTTTTCTAGTGCGTTTCTGATTGGTTACGAGTCACCACCCAGGGTCGGACTGACTCTCAAGGGGTCACGTCCTTGAAAGTGGCATAACACCCTATAGGGGGCCACAAAGGGGGCGTAACACCCTGATTACGCCCTTTTTAGGGCTAAAGGGCCTCCACACAAGGGTGGCCACGTCCGCTATAGCGGACCTACTCTTATGGCCAGTTCAAGCGTGTCACCACCAATAACAAGCATTGAATACGTATAGTTCCTAGTTATGTTCATTGCCTTATTAGCTTTATAATATTGACAATCAAACAAACATTTTTGTAAGTACAAAAAAAAAAAAAAAAAAAAAATGATAAGTATGTACACTGCAGTCCTACAAACTTTTCTTTCATGAACCGTTTTCTTTTTTTTTTTAATTCTTCATACCAGATTAATAATATACTCGTATGTATTTGCTAATGTATATCCATTACCTTTCAACTAACTTAAACCTTTAATAAACCATTTAAAACCAATGACATGATCGTAGCGAGCTTAACACTATAAGCTAAATGATATAATGTATTATGAAATTGATATAACTTTTCTTTGTTTTACGTATAAATTAATAAATAATAATTTAAAAAATACTTATATATTATATTAGTGTGTAAAACTTCAAAACTTTTATAAAAATTAAATGACAAAATTTTTAACTTTGTATTACAAATAATTAAAACAATACTAAAAAATATAATAATAAATAAACAAAATATATTTATTATTACTAATATTACATTTTTATAATTATGGAAGTTAAATTTTTTTTTAAGAAACTAGAGTTTCAGAAATCAGTATAAATATATATATAATATTTATTATTTAAAAAGGCCTTGGATTCTTGCCCCACTCAGATATCGTATATATTACAGTTTAATACAATTATATAATAATAACCTAATAGTAATATGATTGAAACTATTTTATGAAATACATGTATATTGTATTCCTTTACGAATATTTTTGTAATCAATATGTATGTACCAATTGGTATTATGATCAATAAAGAAACTGAACTGAGGATTACTAATAATCCTCATTAGGATTAATAATTGGTTACTTGGATAACCAATTTACCAGTTCAGTTCACTTTTTTTCTGAAACACTTTGTAGTTGCAACACAAGACATTGCATCTAAAGAAATTGCATCTAAAGAAATTGCTATACAGTATAGTAACAGTTTAAATCAATTGTTACTATTGTTGTACGAGTCACACTACATGACAATAGAAAATGAAATACATTGATATTTTTGTTGCATTAGTGTAATATTTTTACAAGCTAAAAAATAATGATAATAAACAATAAAATTTAAGGAAAATTTCATAAGGAAACCGTAGATTATTCAGATTTTAAATGTAATATAATTGACTATACTCAAAATATTTTACTAAAAAAAAACAAAAAAAAAAAAAAAACTATTACTATACAAGTTTTTACTTATTTATATATAATATATATATATATATGTATATATATATATATATAAATATATATATATATATATAAATATAAATATATATATATATATATATATATATAAATATATATATATATATATATATATATATATATATATATATATATATATATATATATATATATATATATATATATATATATATATATATATATATATATATATATATATAGAGAGCGCAAAAATAGTTTTTCGACTATTGCCATTATGTCGACTATTGCTAGTATTATTTCATATCTCCACCGATCTCAACAAATGGCGCATTTTAAACCAATAAAAAAATCGACTATTTTCGACTATTTCGAGCTTAGCGACTATTTCACGAAAAATCGACTATTTGTCGACTATTTCGCACTTTTTTCAAGTTTTTAAGGAGATTTCCACTAAAAATCGGCGATATATATCGATATATCGGATAGTATCGATATTATCGATACTTTTTTGAGGCGATATGTATCGATATATCGATACATAAATCCGACTATCGGTATTCGATACTTTTTGAAAAAAATTCATAGTAATTTATTTACAATTCAAATAGCAAGCCAGTTTTCGCGCGCTCTGTTGTACCAACGAATCAGCGCGTGCAGCTGAGAGGGCACTGTGTATAAAAGCGCACTGCCACTTACTTCCCCAGATCAGTCAGCTAGTAGATGTTGTGTATGAATCATCTCTAGCTGTACAGAGCTTTCTGCCGTGCCTTGCCTGATGCGAGTCCTAGTAAATTTGATACTATTTTGTAATAGTGCTCATAATACCCTTTTAATTTTTTTTTCATTGTTTTTATCGCGTTTTAGTGAAGTCATCGACATTTTTCAGATATATCGAAAATTTTCTTTGATATTATTTAATTAGTATATATAGTACTTTTGAAAATACCCGATATAAAAAGTATCCATACTTTTCTATACATCGCCGATCCCTAATTTGAGTATTTAGATACTAAAATTTCTGTTTAACATTAAATTAAATTATTTTTTACTCACAAAATCTCTCTTTTTTTATCATTCTTTATATAAATTTATGTATAAAAAATCGACTTTTTTCGACTTTTTTGTATAAAATTGACTATTTATCGACTATATGCACCAAAAATCACCGACTATATAGTCGACTATTTTGTCAAAATGATCGACTATTTTTGCGCTCTCTCTCTCTCTCTCTATATATATATATATATATATATATATATATATATATATATATATATATATATATATATATATATATATATATATATATATATATATTCTGCAAATAATTGTTAGTAAACATAACATACTCGCGATATATTTAAAATCTATTGTTTTTTATTTCAAACCTCTAGCTTTCTAATTATTATATTTATATAAGTATAAGTTTCGATATGAAAATTAAAAGTCAATCAAATTACATATAATAAAACGATGTGTATGTTTACTTAACTTGTAATTTACTAATGTACAGTATATTAATATTAGCAATGAGTAAGCTGTTAAAAAAACTCAATCAATTATATTATGTCTATTTTTGTATAGTCATTCTGATTGATATTTGGTATTATTTATTATATTATAAAATACAAATCAACCTTATTCAGACATGTTTATATTTATTTCTGCTAAATGAATATATTATTTAGCCAATAAAATATCGGAATACTATTTAATTCGTACTCTAAAAGATATGAGGTATTTAAAGTGCGCGATCTTCTATATTAATTTTAATACATTATTATCAGTATTAGCACTATAAATATTGTAATTTTTAACCGAAGAGAAGACGATCTACGATATCAAATATATAGTATCCATATTATAATTAGTCAGTGTTGCCTGCATACACTAAGATGATGCTCAATTCTATAAATATCAATTTGATTAATAAATAGAAAATTATATATTTAAATATACAAAATTTTAACACATAAAAATTAAAAAATTAATATAATTATTATCAATAAAATAATTATTTTTTAAATTTCTATAAATTCATAATATATTAATATACAAATTAACAATACATATTAGTGCTGTTGAAAAAAATCCTGATTTCGAAATCCGACTAAAAAATTATCCGTTATCTTAATTTCTATCCAGATCACAATCCGGATCGATGATTTGAATAAAATGATTTGGATCGTGATCCAAATTTAAAACTGATCAGTGAATCCGGACAATTTTTTGTCCGCCAAATCCGGATAACTTTCTATTTGAAATCCGCATTTTAATTTTATCCGGATTTTGACAGCACTAATACATATTATTAGGAATCAAATCATGCACGTATTATTGTACCTTTTTTAGTTTGTTTTAAACAACACTTACAGGCATAGAAAACATGAAACAATTTGTTCTTTTTAATCATTAAACACAAAATCGAATCTAAAAAACTGATAATAATTTTAACCAGAATATGTAAATGTGGCCCCACAAGAGTGTGAAAAAACTGTAAAGTATACAATTTGCGTGAATATTGCTGTTTATGACGTCAGAAACAGGCAAAAATTAGTATGAAAATGTTGTGCGGGCTGCATAAATCGAAAATTTCTGATCACTGCTACGGAGCTACAGGTATTGAGACCAATTAAAGCTATTTATGTAAGTCCCATCAATTGTTTTGTGATATAAATGCTAATGTTTTCATGTTGTCTATGCCTTTAACAAAAAAGTTGCTGTGAAATAAAATTATTGTTATGCGTCTATATTATTTTTTTTAATGCAACCATTCCATGTCTTTCATAGGTTTGAACTCGCCTTATAATAAGTATCTCATTTAATAACATGTTTAGAATAAAAAAAATTAAGAATACAATAATAATTTATTAGATAATATTCAAATGCAGTGCCATATATTTTGAAAGATTGTAGTACAGTAATTATAATTATTATGCTTTTATAAATGCAATATAAAAACAAGCTTTTTTTTTTAAAGTTCCTGCATATAATAAAGAATGGTTCCTGTCATAGAAAATATTAAAACTTAATTTTTGACTACACAATTGTGAAAATGTAATTTACATTTAAGTTCAGTGCTTTTTTTTTTATTATAAAGTGTTGTTCGTAATCCTTGTTTTCTTGGCACAAAAAAAAAAAAAAAAAAAAAAAAAATTGCATAACCATAGTTGATTGTTATTTCAGTATACCAAAAAACAAAGGTTTACGAACAGCATTATGGCGAATTAAGCGTGAATTTTTGAAAAGCTGTGTAAATATATAAACATCACAATCGTGTGTACAGTCAATTTTGTAATCGATTGTTTATATCCAATAAGTAATTATTCATCATTCAATATTATAAAAGTGTTATTTTGTTACCCCTATTTTGTATCATAGTTCTATCATTTACGTTTAATAATCGATTCGTAGTATTAATGCATCGAGAAAGCAACGAGCAGAATTTTTAATGAACAATCATTTTTTGTTCAATGTAATACACATGAGAAGAAATAAATAAATAAACAAAATTATAAATAATAAATATTAAACTAAAAATATTTTACAAAACAAATAAAAAAATAATAACACTTTATAAAAATGATAATTATATAATATGTAAATAAAATAATAATTTGTTATATAGAAATAATATAATTTGTAACATACCTGAACACATTGTAAAGTAAAATTTATAAAATGTAAATTTTCATTGGAGTCACTAATTTCAACACCAACTTACATTGAAGTAATCAAGTAACTGAACATTGATTGCTTCACTCAATAATTTTGAGAGTGAAAATAATAATAATGTACACTATTATATTAAAGTTATAATATAGAGAAAATATCCTTTTATATTGTATAAAAAAAAAAGTAATAATAAAAATTAAATAACTAAACATTCACTTGATTTTTTGCTATACCTTTTTTATTTATTTATTTATTTTTACTAATGAAAGTGAAAATATTGGAGAAATATGTATAAAAGTTCATAGATCTTTTGAATATTGCTTAATTTATGCTTTCTAATTTAATAATTATTTTAATTAATTTTTTTTTTTAGAATGTTTAGATTATAATTATTATGCATTTATATAAATCCATTAACGTTTAATTTTTTTATAGCGATAAAATCTTTTTTTATTATCAATAAAATTAAGCTATAATTTACATATCATAAAACATAGAAGGTAAAAGCTATACACAATATGTATGTAAAAAAAGAATCGTATGTTAGTTTTTTTTTTTTTTTTTTTTTTTTTCCCCGCCTTCTTCTTCTTCAGAATGTAGCGCTCTAACCCTCTAACACACGTGGTGCAGGAAAAATCTGAAGGGTTAAATAATGTTCAATTAGCATTACAACACAATGTTTTTTCAAGTCCTTTTTGAGAAAACTACTGCACAGAGGCATAAAAAAAAAGCATATGTTTACAACGCTTCAAGCTAGTTTAATTTTTAAATAACTATTTTAAAATACAAGTATCATGCATTACATGGTTTAATGCCTCCATTTCTATGGTGTGCATCAAGCATCAACATTATTTACCTATTTTGTGTAACTGATAAAAAAATGATATTCCACAATCTTTAGATAAAAATGATGAAACGAAGTGTTACAATTAACATAATTATTACTACAATTTAGCTCGACAATCTTTTGAACGCTATATAATTATATGTATTAAATTATAATAAACAAAAGAATATATTATGTACAGTATTAACCTCTTCAATCCCCGACTTTTTTAAAAAGTTATTTCAATGTCGTAAATTTTAGATACAGTCAAAAACTATCCCTATTAATAATATAGTTTTACAAATTCTGTTTTTTTTTTTTGTTTTTTTTTTTTATTATTATTATTTCATTAACATACATTGTCCAACCAAAAAGGCATAGCCTTATCGGTTTGTTTAATTATATAAACATTATAATTTCTTTTACACAAAACAAAATTCAAAACAATATAATAATTCTTTATTATTATTATTTTTTATATTTACAATTTATACTTTTTTTGTATTTCAAAATAACATAAGTTTTTAAGATCACTTTATTCAATTTTTTCAATTACTAATTTTTATATTGAATTCTTATAAATGTTTTTTAGTTCTTTTTTTACAGTATTATTATGTATAATGTTATACATATATACATATATGTTATAAGTTATATGTATATCACTTATGCACCACAGTGTAAAATAATGAGATTTTTTTAGCTATCTTACTCTTGATCATGTAAGCAATAATTAATGTAAGAGGTTTTTATCTGTAACGAAAATTTTACTATTAACTTCAAACACATTAAAAAATTATTTCTTTATGTAATTTATCTAATTTAAATATTTCTGGATTCATTGCAATAGTTTTCTCAAAATAAAAATATATACTGCAATGCTTATAAGCATGGGAATTTTTGTGATTTTAAGCTTTTCCCGCGTGCTTAACCGATAACCTTCATTAAATATTAATTAATAACCACCTCCCCAAATCTCAATATAACAATAACAATGACTATAGATAAAATACTTTTTAATTGAAGCAAAAAAGAAAAAAAAAATCCTATTTTTATTAATTGTAATTTTATTGGCTCAACTTTGGCATCATTAACCATCCACGACATGGTTTATTAAAATTAATTTTTTATATTATATATATTTAAATACAACTTGACTCAGCAAGAAAAAAATATTATATATATTATAAAAAATGATAAAATTATGAACTAAAAATCTACTAAATCAAATTGTATTACCATCTGTTATGATAATGTAAAGAGAAGATTACTATTAGATTATTTAGTTCAGTAAGTATGTATTTTATATTTGATTTTAGTAAATTATAAATTCATTTATATCAACAAGCATAAGTTACGAAAATTTAGGAAGAGAGTACAATTACATACTTTTATTAGATCATAGAAAAATAATAATAATTAATGATTTTTATTGGGCGAAAGCAGGTTACATAAAATCTTTCAATTCATTACAACTTTCAAACGTGCATATTTCAAAATACACCTTTTTTGTATATAATATTAGATTTATTTATATTTTTTTTTTAAGATTTCTTAATTAAATCTACATTTTAAAAAAATATTTTTGCATGGCTTCTTGTCGTGCATTTGATTATGTATTTGTATTTTCAAATTGTAGTATAATTTCACATTCACCACATTAAATTTAAAAGTTATATGTATTCCGATTTATATATATGTTTAAATAACAATATATTTATGTAAGCTTATATTTTTACACATAATATAATGTTTAAAAATGTGTATAAAATATATATGTTTTTAGACAAAAATGCAAATTTTTTTTAATGTATTTATTTTTTGTTTTATTTACAAGTTTATATTAAAAATTAAAAATATTAAAATTTCTAAAATATTTATTACTAAATATTACTAATATTTTTTACTAAACATTTATTATTTTATTTTTTTAACTTTATAATAATTTGTTATATAAATTTTTAGCACATTATTGAAATTCCAGTGACATACTTGGGATGTTAATACTCAAGAGTATGTAATGCAGATATATATGTAAACGTCGAAATCTGAAGCTTCAGGAACTAAACTAGATAAATAGCAACAAAGAATACGCTTCAATTGAAGTAGACATTTAAAATTATTATGGTTTTTCAGCATCAATAATAATAATTAAACTACTAAAAACGAATAGTACACAATACTGCTGTAAATATTTTCATAAATTGCAATCGCACTAATTTTAAAACTATCTAAATTTTAACTTATTTAATAATTCTTAAAAAATTTAAGTTTATCAAATTATTTTGAAATTTTATCCCTGTAAGCTAAGTTTGAAAACTTTTAGAGAAATCTATAAGATATCAATCGTTCATATCACCTGGCAATCAAAAGGGAGGAGATTATGGTTATATTAACACTAACGGTGAGACAGTAAAAAAATTTAGTACTGTAATTAGAAATTATATGAACTTGCATGAATAGTTAAAAAAAAATTGAACTGCTTTCTTTATTTAAAACTTTTAAATTATTTTATTACAGGGATACACAAACAATAAAATTATATGACACTTTTCTGGCACCACTTATCGCAGATTATTTAAAATAAAAATAGTGCAGAGTCTTAAATTACTGCTATTGATTGTATAGGAGATTGGAAATAGACTACAGTCAACCGGGGTGACTTTGAACACTCATTTATCTCTACTTTGGGCACTAATTTCAAAAGTTTGAAACATGTCATTTAGAACAAAAACGATTTTGAAAAATAGTAAGATTCTTCAAATTTCTAAAATGAGACCCCAAAACTGAGGTAATTGGGTGTTCAAAGTCACCCTGGGCGTTCAAAGTCACCCCAGTTGACTGTATTTTAAATTTTTGAAGGCAGCATAGAGTAAAACAAAATAATACAATATGAGGTGACAACTATCAATAAAAATTGTAAAAACTATTAATGGATTAATTGATGGTACCACTGAATTTGGTGTGCGTGATTTCTTATTCATTCAAAAAAAAAATGCATGTTCTAAATTAAAATAATAATAATTATAAGAATGTTAATTAAAATCACAACTCTATGACCCCTTCTTAAAATTCAATTAAAAAAATAATAACATGCAATGAAACAAATTAACTCTTTATAAAAAAATTATACACCTTTCAAATATTTTTGACATAAAAAAATGCAATGATAATAACTCTGCAATTAGAATGTGATTAATATGAAAGTATACTGTTCACAAAAAAAATATATAATTCTTTCACTTTCAATGTCAAAAAAAATACTAAAAAAAAAAAAAAAAAAAAAAAAAACAACTACCAACATGCATCTCGCATATAAAGTAAAATTCATTTTAATATGTTCTTCTCACGTATTTTTAACATTTGAAAGTAGCGCAAATATATACTTTTAGTGATATACTTTTTTTTTTGTATATATAATGGATGCTAAACTATGCATGTCGTCTCCTTGTTTGGTTGATGCGCTCTGTTTATATAAGTAATGAAATATTTATTTTTTATTAGTATGCACTTGCAATATCAAACGACCTTGAAAAGTAAATTGTATCAAGTTTTATAACTTACAAAAAATTTATAACATTTTTTTTTTTTAATAATTTTTGTAAATCTATTTTACGGTATTTTATTTTTTAACTATTTTGTTACCCTTACACACTTTACATGTTATACAATTTTACAATTGGTATAAATAATTTCATAAAGCAGTTTAAATTTTAGAAGAAAAACATTAAAATATACGTCCATTAAATTCTGGAGAGAGAGAGAGAGAGAGAGAGAGAGAGAGAGAGAGAGAGAGAGAGAGAGAGAGAGATCTATAGCATAGCATTGGATCAAATATGAACTTCTACACGCTAGGATGCCAAATGTAAATTGATATTAAAGAATTTTAATTTAATAAAATAATTGAGTTCAAGAACGTTTACTCATTATTATTCTATGATTTAAATATTTATTTATTATTTTACGATTAGAATTATATATAGCCAATCATAGTAATAGTGGTTATTAACAATGAAAAATTCTTAAATTTAGCCTTTTTTAAATTTCCAAAAAAATCACGTAAAAATAAATTAACATTAAAACTGAGATTTATTTTTAAATTAAATTAAAAAAAAAAATCTGTTTTGCACTTTTATAAATACAAACACATTATTTAAATATCTAATGATAGTTTCCTTATTTGGCCCAAAAGTATTATATAATTATTTACTTAATTTTATGTTAACCAAATTGACTTTCACATCTTTAATAACATTTTTTTTATATTTATCAATTTTTATTTTTAGTATACAGTGATAAAAAAAATATAGAAAAATAATTTAATTTTAAGGTCTGTTGAATTTTGGTGACTTTTTTGTATATTACAAATTAATTGAGCGTAAAGAATTTTGGTTTACTTTCATTATACTGATTTTTGTTATAGTTATTAATAAATAAGCGTATTGTAGCGTAAATTGCGTGCTAAATAATTAATTTTCCTTTTTTCCTTTTTTTTTTTTTTTATTGTGTAGCACTTTATTCTCTTTTATTTTGATGAATATTTGTTATTTTATCACGTTCATACAATATACTATAGGATGTATGCATTCATATAAAAGTCAACGCCATATATGAGCAATAAAGACCATGGGTTTGCTTGGGAATATGACATATTTTGCCAGTTTAAAAATACCTAAAGGCGAATACAGCACCAGGGCTCTCAAAAATGTTGTTAAAGGCGTAGAACACCTTGAACAAAAAAACATGTATATTATCCTAACATACCTAAATATCAACGTTAATTTGGCCGAAGTCATTAATTTCTAATTAATTTTCCATTTACCAAATGACAGCTGCATGTTTGTGACGTCATAGCTCACTAGTCCACGCGCGCGGACACAGGCAAGCTGTAACGTCACAAACCCGCAGCTGTCATTTTGTAAATGGAAAATAAATTAGAAATCAATGATTCCGGTCAAATTAACGTTGATATTTAAGTATGTTAGGATATTAGTCAAGTTTTTTGTTCAAGGTGTTCTATACGCCTTGAGAGCCCTGGTGCTGTTAACAGATAGAATTAGGGTGTCCATGCGAGAAAAATAGTAATAACAAAAAAATTAGCCTTTATTGCAAAGAAAATAGCCGAAAAAAAACAACACACAAATGCTGAGCAATGTCATTCATTGCTCTATTATGGCGACGAAACGTATTTAGTATGACGTCATGCGCATAAATCCTTATCTCAGCCAATCACAGCGGCTTATTTGCCTAAATGAATTAAATATTAAATAAAATAAGACGCTGCGCGGGCCTTACTCTTTTATTTTGATGAATTTTTATCACGTTCGTATACAATATAATATAAAATTGCGTTCTATTGATTTATATAAATACGCTATTCATAGATTAAAGTGTTAATTAATTGTTATTCATACATATGTAATTATATATAGAAAGAAACATTTGTAAGCGTTATTTTGAAACCCAAGAACTTATAAAAATTTAAACATAACATAAATATAATTATATGTATATTCAAAGGCATCATAATAATATTTATAATAACGCACATTCATGCGTAACTATACTTCATCCAATCTAATAAAAAACACCCTAAAGTTAAATTATAAATATAACTAATACAAAACCAAAATAAAATGTTATTATATTAAACCATTAGACGTATCTATAATTTTAAATATTATACTAATACCCAAGTACAAGATAACTACTAAAACTTATTTTCCCTATAAATTACAATAGTATAATTAAATGTATTAATAGTTCTTTAATACTTAGGTAAAAGTATAGTATTGTTTATGACACGCCTATTTTTATTTTAATATATACCGGAGGTATATGATGTAATCTTTTGTTTTTTTATATTTAGCGTTCAAGTGGAAAAAATTATGTTAAAAGTTATAATAATATATTAATGTTGTTATGTTGTATAGGAATTATAATTTTATATAAAATGATTTATTAGAAATAAAATAATAATTATCAATAACGATCAATGTTTTCAAGTTATTCATTCATTTTTTTCTTTTTTGCTCTTGTGTTTGATATTAAGAATATAATACTAGTAAATAACGTATTTTTTGTTTGAAGATTTTTATACATTATTGTGTAGTGTTGCAACAGAATAGGTTAAAATTTCAGTACTATATATATAGAGATTGATGAAAATATATATTATGAACTAGCAAATAATGTAAAATAATAAAAAATTGAAGGTACAGCTCTGGACAAAAAAATTTATTACTGCAATAATAATATACACCTTTGTCATGTGTCATCAACTATAAAAATATTTCAAGTTTTTTTTTTTAGTAAAAAAGTAGGTTTCCATTAATGAAGATTTTATATATTATAAAAAAAACGAACTTGTTTTCCTGTTTTATTTTTAAATTAAAAGAAAAGGAATTTACTTTCGAATGTCAAGGATTTTTATTATTTCATATAGAAATACTTTAGAACAGTGTGTCGTTAATTATAATTACAGTTATGAAACAAATTAACTCATTTTTTTTATGTATTTAAGAAAAATGTCAATTTCATCAGTTTTAATATAGAAGTATTATTAATAATTTGTATGTTAACGATATATTTTATAAAAAATTCTGGTAAGTTTTAAGTGAAAAATGCAAAAATATTTATTTTACATACGTAAATACTAAATATTAATGTCACACGCATTAGATTTTTTTCTATGATTGCATGAAATATATAAGAAAAGCATAATTCGCAGTTCAATATACGTTTCCATATGTATACAGTACGCGTATACAAAAAGACTTATACACCTGAAATGACACTTTAAATATATTATACTGTAAATAAATTTAATTCCATAAAGATTATAATTTTTATATTACAATCTTTATCTTAGCTACAAATCTATCATCCTTATACATAATATATTATTATATATTATCGAATAGTTATTGAAATACATTGTTCAATTAAAAAATTTAAGACTAAAATATTAAATATAATAGTATTTTATTTCTTATTTCTATATAAAAAATGTAATAATTACCTAAAAAGGATAAATTATACTAAAAATTAAAGGGCTTAATTTATTAATAAAAATAACGTAAAAACGTTAAAAGTTTAAAAGTATTTAAAAATTATTTATTTTATTTGAAATTTATCGTACTGCAATGATACAGTATAATAATTTATATTGATTTCTTCTTTAAGAAATGCAGCAAAAATGAAATCATAACCGCAAGCCTTTACGAATGAAATTTAAATTTCTATAAAGTAAAATCGATCATCAATATATACTATTGTGAATATAAAAGTAAATAATATAATAACTTTTACTTGAAATCGTAATTGATGTTAATTTCAGGTGCAGTTCTTCTTTTATGACGAAGTATAATAATAACGTTACACTGCCTCTGGATATAAAAGAAAAATTATAGGAATTGCATATTACCATCTTTATGCACTTTCATAAATGCATGAGAATAAAATATGTATGTGGTACAGTTATATTAATAAACATTATAGGTGACAATATTGTCCATTAATTTTGTCTTATTATAGGGTGTATGCACATGACGTCACACTGAATGCGCTTTGACGTCATATTGGAGCAATAAAAAAAGTATTTTGCTTAGCATAGGACAAACATGATTTATTTATTATTATTATTATTATTTTTTTTTGAAATTTATTTGTTTATTATTATTATTTTTCTCCTACATACTTGACAATGGGGCTTATCGGTTTAACTCGCGGGGTGACGCGGGGAAAGCTAAGGGTCCCCTAATTTAACATTACGCTTATGGGGAAAACGCATTTTTTTTGTGATTTTTGCAAAAACTACTCCACCAATTTCGGTGAAATTTAAATGAGGGATACTAGACATACTTATACGTGTTTTGAGACATAGAAATTTTTTAAGATTTTTTTAAACTGATAACCTCCATTGAGCAACCTAACGCAACTTGTTAACAGAATCAGTGCTCTCCAAAAATTTGATATTTATTTTTAATCTAGAAAAATGTGTCATTTTTCCCATACCAGTCCATGTTATTTAGTGTTGACTTTCTTAGGGATGCAAACTCCCTTTAAACGTAAAAATATGCATCTTAACAAATTTTTTTTTTCAACATTAGTCATGTAGTTTTTGAATTCATTCAAAAATAACAGTGACACAATTCTATTTTTAAAAAATACAGAAGGAAAAGAAAACAATAAAAAAAATTTATATTCATATATAACAAAATCTTTTGCACGCCCAAGAGAAAATAACAATAATTATTGTATTTAAATTTTTTATAGTTACACCTATATTTTTGTGTACATGTGTGAATCCTCACTTTGGAATGCCTTAACAGGATAAAATCATTGTATAAAAAAATCATAAAGTGGCATTATCATATTTTTGCTGCACCTCATAATAGAGTTTAGAAAAAACACTCGAGGCAAAATACAGTAAAGATGACATTTTATATCTTAGAGAAGATAATATTTAAATTTTATGTGATTTTTTTTCCTTCTTCTATGAGTAAATTAAGGATTGTTTCTTTTATATTTTCTCACATGCAAAGTTTTTAAGAGTACTGTAAATATTAATTTTTATGGATATCCGGTTTGCATTTTACGGTATTTTATTTTTTTATGACTTTTTTGTAAAATATATGAATGAATATTGTTAATAGGCGTATTCTCTCTCTCTCTCTCTCTCTCTCTCTCTCTCTCTCTCTCTCTCTCTCTCTCTCTCTCTCTCTCTCTCTCTCTCTCTCTCTCTCTCTCTCTCTCTCTCTCTCTCTCTCTCTCTCTCTCTCTCTCTCTCTCTTTCTAATATAAAGTTATAATATTTTTAGGTATAGTGTTTTGATTGACGCATAATAATAATCAATCCAGTAAATTATATATTTTTAATTACTATCAGAGTTTTTAAGGTTTCACGGTATTTTCTTATTTCAATAGTTTCATTGTCTCAATCTATATAATATAATATTTACCAAATATGAAATTTTTGTCAGAAAGAAAAATTATCAGGTACAAAAATGATTTAATCAAATATTTGTATCATTAATATATTTTTAAATAAATATAATCCCAGAAAATAGTAAGAGAATAATATTAATAAAAAAATCTACAAAAAGTTTAGTTCACTATAAAACTAGATTGACATAACAAATTATCATGTAGTCAAATTATTTCATGAAATCTATTCTTGTTACCGGAGGTGAATTATAAATCGGTTATGTCATAACCGAATATGATAAAATATGATATAATGGTTATATCATATATGATATAACCAATAAAAAAACACGCTGGAAAATTGCGAGTAAGGGCAATTTTTAATTTCCTATCCGCTTAGCATTGCGGGACTATAATTTATAAGAAATTAAAAAAAAAAACTGTACTATAGTTAAGATCGAGAAATTTAATGATACATTATACTGGATATACATACTTTTACATGTGCAAATACTGTAATAATATTTTATTTTTAATATATTTAGTTGGTAAGGTTTATTGCTCATAGTGTGAATTATTAGAAATAAAAGATTGCGAAGAATTAAAACACTTCATCTCTTCTTTTGATAAATATTCCGTAAAGTGGATTATTCATTCTTTAAAAGCAGACTATTAATTATGACTAGATAAAATTAGTATAGATTTTACAGCTTCAATTAGTAGTTACTATTTATATTTATTCGCGATTAATATTAGTTCATTGCATATTACAGCTCAACTAGTACTTCTTCATTAATGGAATGAGTCAAAAAGGATGGACATTAAGTTTGAACAGTATTAAGAATTATAAACAAGAAAATTTAATTTATAAATTAAAATTATAAATCAATTATTATATATTTATATTATATAAAATATTATTATAAAATATATTAACGCAATAAAAATATATTAAAATATTATTACATAATAATAAAATAACTAGGTTAAAAAATTTTAATAATATTTCTTTGTAATCTTTAATTTTTTTTAAATATAGTATTACACTTTAAATATATAGCAAAAAAAAGTCAAACGGCAAGTTTTTTTTTTTTTTTTTAATGTATCAAAAAAGATTAATAATAGGTTATATAAAAAAGATGAGTTGGGTCAAGCCAGTAGTAGTATAGGTATATAAGCATAAGCAAGCTTTGGCTAAAATATACCGTTATTATAGACTCACGAAGTAACTTGTTCAATATTATTATTATTAAAATCTTACTGGCCCACTGGTCTACTAAAACAAGTATAATATAAATAAAATGAAGATTTTTCTACTATCTTCTTCTTCCGCAATATAATACACCTGTAATGCACCTGTATCATTTATATCGATTAATCGTAATTTAAATATATAATATTGTAATATTATTTATTTTTAATAAAAACTTTTAGTTTGAACTTAAAATATTTTCATAATAAAAGTTTAATTTTGAAAGATAATTAAGGGTGTACCGTAATGACGTCATACTGATTAAATATAGCATTAAAGTGGGAAATCAGGTACTGCGGGATTTGATTAAAAAATTGTTAAGTAAGAAAAATCTGTAATTTCACCCAGTGATACACTAGGATAAAGTATCTTCAAAAATGTAAAAATTTTGGGGAGGTGCACCATGCTAGATTTTATATTACGAATTTTTGAACTTTTAGTCCCATAAGAGCCTATGTTAATTTTACTAATTATTTTCACTATTATCTGATGGTCACGAGTTCTAAAATTGTTATCATAGGTAGAGCTGTTACTATTAAATTTCAAAATGTCATCATATAGTTTGCAAGTTTTCTTTTTACATTTTGAAATGCAAGCCATCTGAATACAACCCTAAAATAACATTGGCAATATTTTTGAAAGCAATTGATGCTGTTTACAGGTTGAATTAGGTTTACAAGTATGAGAGAAAAATATAATAATAACATAATAGAATTATTGCTATATACATTTCCCAAGAAAATAGTCAAATATTACTAATGTTCTCAGTTGAGCAATGAATAATATTGCTCCAGTATGGCGTCGAAGCGCATTCAGTATGCATTTTTATTTCTTAATCTTCGTGAAAATGCTTACCAAACGTCACGTGTGATTAAAAATTCCATGAAAAAACGTCGGGGGAGAACCAATTCTTCTAAGAAAAATTCAGACTGCAGTTAGTATAGAAATTTATATGACGCCTTCACTATACACGTAAATAATTAAATCATTTATAATATTCAAAAGTTTGACACTAGAAAACATATTGAGCATAATTCTCTCATTTTATTTAATCAGTATACTTTGAAAATTATGATGATAATGTCAATATTCTTACCTCATATACAAGCATTTATGTAGCAAGCAATACATAAATGGATCAGTATTTACAGTTAAACAATAATTTCATCAAGATATTTAATAAATAAATAAAAAATATTTTTAAATATTTTATAATAAATATTAGTTTAAATTACTTTTAAATTTAAAAGCATTATTATTTTAAACCACAAAATATTTGTTTTTATATGTGGTTATTATTATTTAGTTTTTAAAGAAAAATTAAGTAAAAAATGTTAAGTTTTACATGCTGTTAATATTTAATTGATTTACAACGCCTTCTGTGTGGCGCGTGTATGTTTTTATTTTTATAAACAGACGGCGGCATAACACTATTAATTACTAATTAAAGAAATAACTACTAATTTTCTTTAATTTTAGTGTTACCTTAATCATTTTGATTTCTTGTAAGAACATTGAAAAGGTGAAGAAAAAAAAAATATCTTTGACTTGAACATTTTAGGATAAAAAGGTATTATTTCTCTATATTTTTATTGTGATGTATTTTGAAGCTTAACTTTTTAAATCGTTATAATTTTGAAATTTTGTTGAAATATTGATGGTTTTAAATGAAACTCATATTGATAAAAAGGTCAAGTCATTTCTGTATTAGAATGCTTGTTTTTTTATATAATTATTTTAACTATCTTTTGACTGTATAATGAATATGTTTTTAGGAGAAGGTATAGAATTAACACTTACTTAATGGATTGACGATCCATCCTAGACGTTTCCCTTCTTTTGATTTTAATTTACATAATTTTATGTAAATTAAAATCAGGAGAATGGAAAAAATTCCAGGATGAATCGTCAATCCATCAAGAAAGTGTTATATTTTGACTATTATCATGTTAATAATAAATTACGTAATTTATGCTGCACTTACGTCATTATAGCATAAATGATGCTAAATTAAAACAGAATAATAAATAATTTTTCTGTACAATATAATATTTATGCTGTTTAACACAGTTATTATGATGTATAGCCTTCATATAACAAATTGTGCTGAAAATTAGTAATAATTATTACATATTTATTTTTATGTGTGATTAATTCAATTTTATTTTTTAACATTTTAATGCCATACTACGTATATAAATATTATTTTTTTATACGTAAAAATTTACAAAATAATTTGAACTTGAAATTCATTTCTATCAATGGCCCTTAGAGATTATTACTCTTTGACTTGTATAGAGCTTTGCTATGCTATAAATAATAACAATAACAATATATTGTGGAAACTCACAAATTCAATTTGACTTCTAAAATTCATGACATTCAAAGTAGTAATTTTAGAAACTTTAATTATATTAATTTAAACTTTTGTATAAATTACAGTTATAGAATTGGAAGGAAAAAAAAAAGCCCGCCTGTGCATTTTTATATAAATTTTTGACTGCACGCAATAATAAGATATACCACTGCGCTTGACCTGAGTGGACATTTTTTACTGATCGTGAGTGTACGGACAATGAACTTCCAGGTTAAAAAAATTTAGTGTTGAATTCTATAACTTTTTTTTTTTTTTTTTTTTTTTTTGCTTAATATATTTTATAAGATATATAATTTATTTTTCTTTAATTTAAAAGACTGGTAGTGTAATATTTCCTAGAATTAAATTTTTTCTGTATACGCTACATAAGTAGGTTCTATATGGATTTAATAATAGTAATAAGTAATAATATCAATCACTATTTCAGCTTCTGCAAAAGTTTATTTTTTTTTATTTCTTCGTCTCTCTCTCTCTCTCTCTCTCGCTCTCTCTCTCTCTCTCTCTCTCTCTCTCTCTCTCTCTCTCTCTCTCGTCTCCCTCTAAAGTTAATTTCATGCAAATACTAGAGAAATCTATAAATCCAGTTATATTATTATAGATAACTCTAAAGCCATTACTAACATGGTATAGTTATATAATAAATTCATAAAATAGAGATTCTTATATTTAATTGTCCAAATAACTTATGATTATACTGTATTAAAAAAAAAAAGAGAAAAAAAGTAAAATTGTTAACAAAAATCATATCAAGCTCGGTTAGACATATGACAAAATGATACAACATTATTGTAATTTAAAACTTTTTTATTGACTTACAGGTATATAGCATGTTCGCTCATTTAAAATACAAGTTAGAAATACTGCATGCAAATTACTTTTTTACTTTCACTAAAAATAACTAAACAATAAAAAATAGAGCACTAGAAGAATTTTTATGCATGGCTTTATAAGTTATGTAATATGCATTGGTTAACATATAAAAAAAAATTGGGTGGATTAAAAACTTGTACTGCGTCAAATTTCTAAATTAAAAAGAGAGTTATATTTTGCAAAATTAAGGGTTGCGATGATTCATTTCTATGACATTCAAAATCGATCCCTTATTGTTTTTGTCAATGCAAAGATAGGTGGTAATTTTTTATGATAATACTGTATATAACATGATTTAAATCTCAGGAACCTGTGACTATAATTTTTTATAGGGAAATTAAAATATTATAAAACTATAAATATTTGAGACTTTTTTTTTTAGGGTTTATTTGCTTTTTAAGTATTTCTGTCCAAAATATATGTAATTATAATAATTATATTATAAATAAAAATTTCTGTCTTCACAAATTGCAATAAATTTATCACTTAACTCATTTTCAAGCTAAAAGTAAATTAAAGTAAAAAAAAATAAAAGTAAGAAAATTTTGTTCCATGCTATGGGACATATTACGAAATAACTGTAGTTATAGTTACATGATTAAAAACACATTGCATGAGACAGAACAAACTTTAAGTTTGTCTAATAATTTACTTAGAAATGAAAGGCAGAAAAAAAAATAGTTTTAAAAATATCCAAAACTATAATAATGAAAGTAAGGAAATAATCAATCGAAAGTATAATACTGTAATCAAAAATATTGCAATATTTCCTGAAAAATTGAACTTACGAGAACAAATAAAAAATTATTGCACTATACAAAATATATTTACTTAATATCCAATATAACTGATAAAAAAAATTGTTACAGTAATGATAATTAGTGTGTGAAAATGTTTGTTTATTGTTTGTTATCTTTAATGTTGAAACATTGTTTTGTTTATTTTAAAATATTCAAAAAAATATATATAACCGTCACTTTGTTTTTAACGTACGTATTTATTACTCAACAGATAAATTTCTCCCACATATTATAATATGAATATTTGAGGTTTTAAATATAATATTTTATAATAACGATTTATTGTACACATTGACAGTTGGTGAAATAAATAGTCGTATATTATTATTATAACCTTCAGGTTGTATTTCTTATGGGAGAAATAATTATAAAAAAATTTAATATTTTTCTTGCACATAAATATCAATATTTTATTAATTCATTAACAGAGAAAAACTTTGAAAATCCCGTTCTTCTAAATAGATTTATGATAATATATTGAAGTGCCTTTTTTTTTTCATTCATTATAAAATATAATTTAATAGAAGTGTCAGTATTTTTTTTTTTTTTTTTTTTTATGTATTAGCATAAAGCTTGTAAAAGTGCACATCCTAGCGCTTTGTCGCTATGTTTGTGGTGCTTAATACATTGTCCAGCATAGGGGAAACATAATTTCTCTTATATAATATATATTACATAAAAAGAGTTTATTTCAACTGAAAGAATTTTTCTCATATTCTTCGAGCTTTTTAGGAACTAGAAATAGGCTTTGATTGAGGTTTGAAGCTTTCTTTTGCTATTAAAAAAATAAAAAATAACATTTACCTATGCTGGTCTGTGTATTCCTGACCAACATAATGGTGGCTCTTAAATATGAGTGCGGTATGTATAGAATCTCTCATTTAAATGTTTCTAGTTTCTAGCCTCTGTAGTTGCTTTCAAAAAAAAAAAAAAATCCCTTAATGCTAAAGGATATAGAAAATAAGGAAACGTAAATTTTGTTCCACGTGCCTCACCGATAATTTTCATGTCATTAATAAATTCGATGTAAGAAAATAATAATTATTTTAGTAAATATATATATGCAATGAATTTGCAATAAAAATGTGATGCATTGATATATTAAGAATAAAAGAAAACTTTAACCCTTCATTTATTATTATTATAATTAAGTACGTACATGAGTACTATATACCATATTGAAATGATAATAAATCTTATAATAATTTTAATTTATAATAATGATTACACAATAAAAACTTTGAAGGTAATATATTATAAGGCGTCCTTTGATTCAATAAAATATTATAATAATAAATTGTGTAATTGTATGGCTGCAATTTTTTATTGTTATATATTATATTTTATATATATGATATTAAAACGCCCTCGATTCGCTTTTAACTTCGTTTTATATTACATTGTCTATTAAAATTATAAAATCAATTTGTTCTAGTTATGGATTTTATTTTTTCTTTTCAATTATTATTAATGTTATTTTATTACAAAATTTATATTTCTATACTTGATTATTAATGTTGGATATATGGTTATAAAGTTTTAATATAACAGAATAATTTGATTGTTTATTGAATAGTGTCTCCAAATATTTCCAAAATATTATGCAACGATTAGGAGCCTACTTCCCAAATTTTGCCCTTAATCGTTTAGATAAAAATTGTGGCATAACAAATGTGGCATGCGATTGAAATGCCAAATCGGTATTGGGAAGTAAACATGCCAAAAAATACCACTTTTTTTTTTAATTGTATATTTGAATCATTTTTTTCCTTCCTAGTGTGATGTTATTGAGTCCTAAAATTATCGTAAGTATTTATTCATATATCTATGGTTTATAAAAGTGTTAAAAAATAAATAAATAAATAAAATAAAAAATAAAAACGAGGAAGTTTATTTTTATTTTTTTATTTTTTTTTTCCTATTCATTTTTTACTGTCAAATTGTAATTCTTAAGTTCCTTTCTGTCTCTTTGTCAATTTGTATATTTGTCAATTTTTACTCACTCTCTTCCTGTGTTACACTTACTGCTATTTCTAGCACAAACTTTCATTATTATTATTATTATTATTATTATTCAATAAAAGTTAAAATTGCAGTCAAAACGACAAGGCATCATAAAAAAAATGAATTAATACACTGCGAATAATAAGTGATTATAGTAAATAATGAGATGGGACCGCCATACACAACATGTTCCTTATCCATTGAGGATGAAAAAAAAAAAAAAATGAACTAAATTCAAGTAAAAAAAATGTATAGTATTTTTTCAATCATCTCAAGATTGGAAACAGATTTAGAGCAACCATAAAAGAATTTTACTTTTACTTTAACACATCGGATGCTACCGATTATTAAAAAAAAAAAAAAGAAAAGAAAAAAAGATTCATTCATTAAATATCTTAAAACACGTAAAAGTGTGTCTAGTATTCGTCATTTAAGGCTTACCAGGACCCCTTAAGTAGTTTTCTCGAAAAAAAAAAAAAAAAAAAAACTCAAATACGAAAGAATAGAAAAATCCTTTCGCTTTTCCCGCACAATATACCTGATTGTTTAACACAGTCCACCAGTAACTCCCATTAATAACATAGTGAAATCGTCTCATGTCTCATGTCGTGTCAAGAAATCATTTACGCATAATAAATGAGAAAGGCATAAAAATAAATTGTGCTAGAAAAAAGTTCACATAAGTTTAATATTATTCCACGATGAGTTCCCATATCAATAAAAAAAAATAGTTGAATAAAACATTTGAAGATATATTTTTAACCTTCATGTTCATCTTAAAAATCTTTCTTGCGTGAATAATATAATGACAAAAGACCTTTAAATATTTTACATTATAAATTAGGAACCATGTGATATAAATATTTCTCTCTCTCTCTCTCTCTCTCTCTCTCTCTCTCTCTCTCTCTCTATATATATATATATATATATATGTATGTATGTCTGTGTGTGTGTGTGTGTGTGTGTGTGTGTGTGTGTGTGTGTGTGTGTGTGTGTGTGTGTGTGTGTATATATACATATAATAAATTTTTGATTTAATGTTTTCCACACGAGTTACTTTCTTTTATGATCGTAACAAAGCTTGTATACGATTGATATACATAATTTTACTTTTTTTTTGTGCTATTTCTATAAAGTGCTTACCATATATGATAGAAAAATATTGACTTTATATACAGAACAAACTAATAATTTAGAGGGTATAGGGGCGAGGAGGGTTGACATTTTTACAACTCTAAAAACGATATTCAATGAATTTTCAAGTAGAGAAATTTTTAAGTTTTATACGCAGTTGTTTTGAGAGCAAAATTTTAAAACTTGGAGTTAATTATACGTTTAAACATCCAGAGAACACACCTTGTGTTTTGACGTGATTCAGAACAAAATATTTTCTCGCTGTGCTCTATTAGATAGTCAAGCGCACCTCAATGTTACCTTTTACTCATAAAATATAATTGTAACAAATACTTGTGAGTTTGGGAAGGATGAAACATGGATGAGATGACTCACAACTTTAGAAGATATTAGATTTACATTTCTATCGTCTATAGGGTGTTTGAATTCATGTTAAAGTCGAGGCCATGTTGGATCACTGAATAACATGGGCCGCATATAGGAAAACTCATTTTGCCATAGTTTAAAAATACTAAGCAATATTATTGAAAGCATTGATGTTGGTAATAGGTTGAATGAGTATCTCAAGTATGCGAGAAAACTATAATAATAACAAAAAAGAACTAATTTTACAAGGAAAATAGTCTAAAAGGAAATTTGTTGTATGGTGAAGTAATCTTTTTCATTAATCCAGTATGGCGTTCAAGAGTATTTAATATGACGTCATGCGCATACACCCTATAATAACAATTAAGATACAAAACTCAATACTGACTGCATGTTATGCCAGGACAACAATTTATTGTAATATTTTCTCACGTCGGTATAATACATCCCTTGTCTCGATCATTATAGTGTAGTAGCTTTTAACAATCGTCTTAAATCGACTTAAATAGCTCTTTATTTTTGCAACAATAGTACGTAATATCAAATTTTCAAGTTATTTGAAGTCAATTTTTATAGCTAAAAAAAAAAAAAATAATAATAATAATAAAAAATAAATCTCAGCACTTGAATCTTGAGACAAAATATAAATACTATAGACAAATAGAAACTATTTATATGTCAAGTATTTTTTTTTTTTTTTTTTTTCAATTTCCTTCATATCGTGCAGCAATAATTTATTGTGTAAATTTAGATGACATTAACTGCTGTCATTGACCTCTTCCCCGTGAATACAAATAATTTAAAAATAGTATGAATGAAAATTTTTACTTTCTTTATAAAATGATAACCAGAAAAATGTCATTGAAAGGTCACGAAATAATATATATGATAATTAATATAATATTTTATGTTTTCACTTCATTCCTTGCTCTATTTGGCAATTTCAGTATAAATTTAGGTGAGTCATAATATCATTATATTGTATCAATACTCAATAGCTTCTTTTTAATCGGATCTGCTGGTATTGAAAGAAAAATTAATGTGTATGTTCTACGTAACAATGAATCTGTCGTTTTAAATTTTATAAATATTTTAAATAAAAAAATATATAATAATAATAATAAATATTATATTAAAAAACTATCAATATTATAAAACAAGTAAGTAAATAAATGTAATTTATATTAACTATATGTATTAATTAATACTAATTATAACAATAATTATATAGGAAAAAAATTATTATAAATTATTAATATGTGGAATACAGGATATTTGTGGATAATTAGAGCCTACATAATATATATATAATTATCGTATAAAATAAACGAAGGGATGTTACTATACGTAAAACTGCCTTCCGATGGTTGGAAAATTTAAGCCCATTAGCGGAAATTCAATTTTGAATATCTGAAAGAAAAAAGACCCTCGGATAAAAGACCCTTATTCCTGTGCGCACAGATCGTTATACATTTTAATACCAATGCTATTTTGTTTCTGTACTCATGAACTCTGAAATTTTTACTTTTTACTTTCATTTTGTATCTAATTATTAATTTTTGTGCATATATATTTGGCTCTATTAATAGGATTTTTGGACCTGACTCACCTGACAGCACCATTCGTCATCATTATATACTGTGTATATATTTTTCATAACAATAAAGACTATAATTTAATAGAAAAAAAAAAAAAGATATCACATTAATGATAATCTGTGATCAAGATATCTTTTTTGGATATTTTGACTCTTTTCTGTTAAATAATCGACATTCACCTTGCAGACCTTCATAAAACAACTTCAAGAAAGATAAAGTGTCAAATTTAAAGAAGACTAGGTATCACAGGTGTCCAATAATATAACTTCAACTATAAGAAGAACACGCCTTGTAATTGGCCTAATTTTGATTTTTTTTTATTTTTTGATTTTTTTGTTAACTATAGTATACTGTATATAAGATCCGCAAGTTTTTAATATATTATTACATTGACCTATCGTTTGTATTATACACATCAATATTTCTTATTGCTACTCTTTGTATATTATAAAGATTGATAGAATAATAATAAACTATTGATCTAATTTTATATTGTATATTATTGATGATCGTTGAGTATAAAGGTGAGTTTGGTTCAACTTTAAATCATTCATTTTTTTATAGTGAATTATATTGTATTATAAGATTTTTAGAAGTACAGGTACGCTAAAAAAAATCTTTATTTTATACAACTTTAAAAGGCACGTATAGAACTTAAAGATTTTATTTTTATTGTCTGTACATATATTGTAAGATTTTTTTTCTTAAAGGTTTTGAAAGGAGTAACGGAAGAAATATACATTTTTTCTTATGTATTGATTACTACTTTTACTATTAAGTTTTTATGATTTTAATTTTTATAAATGAGGAAGTACATTTTTCTTTACTAGATATTATTATTATTTCTTTTTTTTTTCTTTACACTTTTTTTTTTTAAATGAAGTCACCGGCATTGATGTTTTATATCTTAGTACTGTAGACATTAATACCATAACATTTTACTCGAGTCACTCTTCTCTCTCTCTCTCTCTCTCTCTCTCTCTCTCTCTCTCTCTCTCTCTCTCTCTCTCTCTCTCTCTCTCTCTCTCTCTCTCTCTCTCTCTCTCTCTCTCTCTCTCTCTCTCTCTCTCTCTCATAATATTTTACAAGTTTTTTTTTAAACATTTTGTACAAATATTTAAATATTTTATTCTTTTATAAAATACTACAAAAGTCTCTTGGTATTTTATGTTATTTACAATATATAATGCAGTAAACGAATGTTACTTTGTTGCAATAATTTATTGATAAAAGTATGAAAAAAAAAATAAAAGTTTTATCAATGATTTGATTTCAAGAAATTTTGGTTTCTTTATTATATTCTAATAGTGTTTATTTTATTTATCAAATTGAGTTTTACAGAGTTTTAAAATAAAAAAATCTAAACTATTTTTAATGTATTTTTGACATACGTGCGTATCCTGTATATTGAAAAAAAAATGATAAAATACTTTCAGTGCTTGAAAGTGCTGAAAATTGTATGAATTGATAAAAAAATGGTTATTTCAGGAAATCCTTTTTTTTTTTTTTTTTTTTAAGCCCTAATTTAATTTTACAAAGATTTACATTTACTACTGTTTTCTGTTTTACATTACATTCACTGAAAAGGCGATAGTTTTCTACTTAAAGCCATAGACCACATAAAACAATATGTGCTTTTTAATGAATAAATACGAAATGGGATCTTCAAAACGGCTAAATTTTTTTTACCAGAATGTTAATGTAGCCCCACGAGAGAGCGTGAGTATGCAATTTGCGCGAAAATTCATGTTTATAACGTCAGAAACATGCAAAAATTAGTATGAAAATGTTATGCGGGTTGCATAAATCGAATATTTTGATAACTGCTAAGGGGCTACTGTTTGGTTTTGAGACAAACTAATGTTATTTATGTAAATCCCATCAAGTGTTTTGTGATATAAATGCTTATGTTTTTCTCTGGTATATTCCTTTAAATAAAATTACTGCAACTTTTCCAATTCACAGTTTCATAAATCACACTATATATTTTTATATTTCAACTACTATATATAGTTGTATTTTTATAATTCAACTATCTTAAAATTTCACTTTGCTGTTATATTAAAAAAAAAAAAAAAAATTAATACAAGGACTTATTGATCGACTTTATAGTATCAGTTTTAATGGCACGTAGCCATATAATAATTTTATACTTGAATTTTTATTAGTCCTTGCTCTAATAGTCATGAAATAAAATCAGTAGTATTATAGAGTACAAGGAATATCGATTTGTGTTTATAGTCTGTAAGACGGAAACTATTGAATTTAAAATATAATTTTAAAACTGCATGATTTTTTTTTACTGAATTAACATAATTGGATTATGACTTCCTAATTTTGCCTATTATAATTATTAACCCCAGTTTGTGAGAGTAAAGAAGTGTTAAGGGATATGATATGTGTACCGAAACGAAATGAATAACTTTCAATTTTAGTAATGCATTTCAGTGTATAGTTGTGAAGTTTTTTTATTTCGTTGCTGTACAGTATAGTATTTAATTTATGATGGTCCCAACTTAAGAATTTTAAGTTTTTGGTCTAATATTTGAAGGTCACGATTCCTTTAACTAAAATATTTAAAAGTTTGTTAAATTTTGTTGGTAATGCAATGATATAAACTTTTTCTTCCATAAATTCACTAAGTTACAGAAACTTTGATTTTACGATTAAAACTTTAAAGCGAAAACAAAGCTAAACACTAAATCGAAATTATTCATATACAACTGTCTGATGGAAAAAATATAAATAATTATAATATTAAAAAATAATAAAAAATATTATTAAATATTTATGTAACATTTGTTTCAAATATAGACAAAAAAAAATCAATTTTAAATTATAATAATAAAAAAATATATAATAATAGTAACATTAAAATTAATTTTAATTTTTTTATATATTTTAAATATCATACTATTAACAAAATGTATTGTATTTAAAAATAATTATATTAATAATAAAAATATATTTTCTTGTATACTTAATATTTTACAAATGTTATTTTGCTCAATTTAATTAGTTGTTTTTTCAAATGAACTTGAAAATTAATAATAATTTTAACTTATTGTTTTCCACAATTTAAAACTTGATTCTCTGAAATGTATATCAATTAACATTAAAAAAAAAGGACGTTAAAAAAATTTTAAAAACAGGAAAACCCCATTTATATAACATGCATATTATTTTTCAATTTATAATATAAAACTTGAAACTTTTTAATTTTATGCAAATTATATATGGTATATCAAAACATTAGATAACTGTTTGTTTTATCATAATATAAAAAAAAAGCTTGAAATTTTAATTTTCATTTGGTTTAAAAGTTAAATATATTTTTTACATTTACTTATATAAATAAAATCTACAGAACATTATTAAAACCATAACAAATGGTTTAAAAACTGTAAAATATATATTTTTAAAATGTAATATTTAAAGCTTCTGGCTAGAGTGTTACATAACTTTTTAGTATGTATAATATGTACGAATAATAAATGATTATCTATATATAATATATTAAACATATGTAATTTTTCTTATTTAAAACAGGTTATATAATAGTTGTTTTAAAAAAATAATGCAAAATCAGATTACAGTTAGTAAAAACTTAGTTTAAAACACCACAATACAATAATATTAGTTGTTTTCTCCGCCTACAAAGTACCTAGATTATAAAAGGTGGTTTTTAATATGAGGAAATTTGTTTTTAAATAATAAAAAAGTTTTAATTAACTATTTAAGGGAATGTAGGATACCGACGTCGGCCGGTATAGACTCAAACTTTTCTCGTCAAAAAAACCTGAAAATTTCAACAATGATACTTCAGCTTGAGATAATTTCCAATAAATAAAAATTTTAGGGGGTCACCGTGCAAATTAATGTTATATGATTTTTTTGAAATTTTAAGCCCATGTTAAGAAATGTTAATTTCAATATTTTTCTTCTTTTTTTCGGGACGGTCAAACATCATAAAATTTTTATCACGGCTAGGTTTGACCCTTAGCTATATAATGACGCCAAATTTAGACCTAAAACACTTTTAATTTTTGCGATATAAGGTCGGTACCCTACCCCCTTAATGACATTTTATTTTTAGTATATATTTTGTTAGCTTTTCGATAGTTAAATTACTAAAAACACCGAGTGAATAAATAAATAAGAAAATAAATTAGTATTTAAATGAATTAATGGATACGATATTGGGTATAAGTAAATAAATAAACATGACATGAACAATTTAAGTAATTTATGCTGCATTTATGTAAATATATCATAAATAAAGTTAAATTACAACTGCATAAATAATTATGCTGTAAAACATAATATTTATGCTCTAACAGTTATTATATATATGAATCAATATCCAGCAATCATTTATTTTTTTTCCTTTGATTTTTTTCTTGAAAATTGGTGAATATCATCTAAAAATATTAAGAGAAATAAATGCTTTAAATAATATAAATGTAAAAACGAAAAACTGTTTTCTTTATGTGTAAACCAACCGATAAGGCTTTATTGCCTTGGTTGGATTATGAATTGTGTGTTAATGATAAAAAGAAAAAAAAAAAAAAAAAAAAAGAAAAAAGAAAGAAAAGGATTATATTTTATTCAAATAAATAAATTGTGCTGAAAATTAGCAAGCATGATTATTACGTATTTATTTTTATCTGCGAACAAAGAAAAAAATAAGTAAATTGGGTTAGTAAATAAATAAACTAAATAAACAAATCTAGAACTTACAAAAAAAAAAAAAAAAAAAAAAAAAAGGTAAAAAATTAATGACAAAATGTAATATACAAATTGACGACCCACTAGTATAAGTTTTGAATAATATAATATATTATATATTTATACAATAAAATAACGGTAATATTTCATTAATGAATACTAATTTTCATTGATTAAATTTTACACTATAGCTTCAGGGTAAGAAAAAAAAAGTGATAGAAACTTTTTTTCATTGTCATCCGGTGAATATATATAATACGTAAAAATTTGAATATTTTCCCGGTCAACATTAGACGCGGTCATTCTTGAAGTTCATCGCACACTTTAATTATCTCATATCCTGTCATAAGACTTAAATAATTTTTTTTTTCTCTAATTATTATTTCTATCATTATATATGCCGGAATTATGATGGTTTCCTTTGATTTTGATTCATTAAAAATTCTTGATTCTTTTTTTTCATGATACAATGAGTTTAAGGTTATAAAGTGTAGTAATAAATTCGGACTAGCTTATTGTATAAAAAAATAAATGCGTATAACTTCTCTCTCTCTCTCTCTCTCTCTTTTTTTTTTAAAAAAATTTGCAATTGTATTAATATTAATAATCAAGTAAAGAATATACTGAAGAGTTATAGCTATATTATAGCTACTACTCTATGACTCTACAGCAAAGTTACTTTGTAAAATTATAAAATTAACGCTACACTTTAAGGTAAACTGCTACGCGCTTTGAAATTTTTTGGCGTTTTCGGCAAAAACTCGGCGCCAAATCAACATACATTTGATCTAATTGTTGGAGATAGACGACAACATGAACATGTAACTATATTTCAAGTTTCATGAAGATCACATAATTCTAACTTGAGTTATTAACCAAACATCGATCTTAAAGCGAAGACATAGAGATGCTCAAGCCCATTTTTTTTTTTTTTTTTTTTTTTTTTTAATAAATACTACAATGATTTTTTCCCCTTAATTTCATTTTTTTTTTCTATAACAGGTACACAATAAGTTTTATTTTAATTTTTGAAAGCAAAATATATTATTATAATAATATTATATAAATAATTTATAAATTATAATAGAGAGGAAAAATTAACATAGTTAATTAGTTACAATTTTTATTTATTTTTCCCATCGTTAGAGAATTACTTTATTTTTCGATAATTTTTATAAATTTGTAATGCGATCTACATGCTATATAATTAATTTAAGCAGAAGAAATTGTTAATGTTAATTTTACAGTCTTTTTACAAATATAGCACATTTTATGTCATGTGTAATGATACAATGTTTGGTATATTATGAAAAATATTTCAAAGATTGTACCTCACTAATATATACGAGTTAATGCCTTTAACCATATAATATAGAGTCTATGCAACATTAAGAAAGGTGTCCACATAACTCTATGCAACTATAGTATCTAGTTTCTCTATAATAGTATCTAGTACTCTATGAAAACTAGTACCTAGTTTATATCATTGCATAATATTATATCTCTTACTCTTTTCTATTTTTTTGGATATCAAATTTTGTATGGCGCGACTTTGCTTTTTTTGATCTCCTGTTGAGCACCTCTTTTGACTATGTGCAATGTGTGTATTGTATTTTATTTGCTCAATAAAATCTTTAATATTAATAATATTAAAAAAAAAAAGTGACATGTTTGAAAAGGATTTAAAAGCACTAAAAAAAAGTGTTCATATAAATTAACATTATTGATGAATGACTTAAAAATGGGACATATAATGATAATTATAAATCAATTGCAGCTAATTTCCTTATTTATTGACCTTTTTTTATTAAATAAAGATTATTCATTCACATTTTAAGATTAAGACAGATTTAGGGCTTTAAATAAATCTCGTGCTTAACATATGTAATAAATTTCAAGATTATAACTAATCTTGACACCTTTTTATTAAAACTAGACATTTAGCACTACTTTTAATTAAATTTGTCCTACAATATAGTAAATATGTTTTGATAATATATATTGTGTGTCATATAGATTATGAAAGGATTAAATAATCACTATAGTTACTATAAGGAAAATTCAATGCATATATAGTATGAATCAAAATATTAAAATTGAAAAGGTGTTATCATATTAAGTATACATGCTTGTTGTATGAATTATTTAATTAAAAATGTCGAATAGGGTCAATATCTATTATACATTTAAATATATTGAATTTATTTTAAATCTTATGGTGAAGATTTTTTTTTTTTAATAACTTTGTAATTTAAAAATTGTATGTTACTCCCTTTTATTACCACTACAAATTTGCAGTGCAGGGTTTATTAAGTAACTTATTAGCGGTAAAAAAAAAAAAAAAAAAAAAAAAAAAAAAAAAAAAAAAAAAAAAAAAAAAAAAAAAAAGCAGTTACAACCAGAACAACAATATTTTAAGAACCACCTAAAACCACTTTTTAAAACAACTGATTATTACCATTACAAAATTAAATAAAAGTTTTTTCTAAAGGGTGTATCTGGATGACGTCATATTTAATGCACTTGGAGGCCATACTGGAGTAGTGAATAACTTTGCTCAGCATAGGACAAACTTCATTTAAGTCAATTTTCTTTGGGAAATCAGTTAATTTTTTGTTATTGTTATTTTTCTCACATACTTGAGATACAAATTCAACATATTTACAGCATCAATGCTCTAAAAAATATTGCAGTGGTTTTAAACTTGCAAAATGTTTTATTTTCCTATGCCACCCATGTTATTGAGTTATCCATAACATGGCGTACTTTAACATTAATACATACACCCTATAGTTTTCATTGTCTTGAAGATACAAAATTATTTTTAAAAAAGTCTATATTTTGAATTTTATTAAATAAAATAGGTTTTATTTTCCAATCAATATTATAACGTAACTGGACAAAGTTGTATTATAATATACGTAGTATGAGATCATACGATGCATAGATAACCTATGTAATTAAAAAATACAGTGATAAGATAAATACGTATAAAGTGGTTTTAATTATATTTTTTATATTTAGTATACGGTACCTCGTTTATATCATATTATCTACGTCACGCTTTTTTTTTAAAGTGTAACATTTTTATATTATAAATAAAATCTTAATTTTTGTTATTTTATATAATTCTTTATTATGTGTGCTATATAAACAGATTAAGAAATTTAAAATATTTTGTTTCAGGGTTAATAATGAAATTTAAGTAAAAGTATATAATGTACAATGCATAAATATTGCAGATTTTAAAATAATTATAATTTAATAATAATAATAAAAGGTGTGCACATGCACACATTATGCGATCGTTAATTAATAAATTACGTAATTTATTCTGCATGGAACAATTCCTATATTATAGAGCACAAATGTTTCTATATTTTGTATAATAAAGTAATTATTGTAAACATCTTAACTATTATGCTATGTAGAATAATTATATACTGTACTTTACATAATAGCATAAATTATGTTAGCATAAATATATATATATATATTTTGCTTGCCATATTGTGTTATTGTGCTACACCAACCCCAATCCCAGTCAAGACATTGTCTTATCGGCCTAAGTACACAACCCGGTATTCGCCATGACAGCCTAGAGAAACCGTGAAAACGTCTAGACAGGATGGTCGGTGCAATCACATCGATCATGCACCTCCCGAATGCTGTACGTGTGTCTTCATGGATGCATGTAAACATGCATCTTGCAACGTGTTGTGCACTCACACGTCACGTATGCATCCAGCAGTGGCTCGAACCTAAACTCGATAAGGAGTACAGAGTTACGAGTCAGCTGCCATTGAACTAACATTATTATTACGTTTTTGTCAGTAAAAATTTCATAACTTTGAGATAAACGTAAGGTATAACGACAACAACAATATGCATACTTATATAGCTAACAGTATAAGCTAGAAATATAATTAATACTTTACAAATCCCCTTTTTTAAAAGGCATTTTTCTTTCCGTGGATATAGATAGAATCCTAATAATAATTACACTTTTTTTAAATGGGGAGAGGGGAGTGTGACTGTTATCACACACACAAGTTCTGTTTATATACGGAGCGATATTTTCAAAGTTCAAAAATAAATCTATAGAGTGTACGCACATGACATCATACTAAATACGCTTCGAAGCCATACTATGGAGCAATGAATACCATTGCTCAGTATAGGACAACTTTTTTTGTTTTTAATTTTGTTCTTATTTTCCTCAAATACTTGATAACCTAATTCAACCTGTAAATAGCATATCAGTGCTCTCAAAAATATTGCTATAAGTATATTTTTAAACTGACAAAATGTTTCATTTTTTTACATACCGGACTATGTTATTTAGTGCTTACATATGGCATCGACTTTTATATATGAATACAACCCCTCTATATTTAAAACTATTAAATTTTTATATAAGATCACAAAATGTATACTGCGCAAAATATAAATACTGCTATGTCTGAATAAGAAATTTTATTGACCCAACAGACCAGGCCAATATATATTATACGACAATAATTAGAGTAAAAAAATGCGTCAGTAGCAAAATGTTAATATGAAAAAGTTAATCAATAAAATAGAAACACAAACTCAATTTATAAGTTAATTCAAAAAGCTTCCTGTGATAAGTATACTTATATACTGTATATATTATACAGTTCTATAGCAGTTGTCTCTTTTTTTTTTTTTTTTTTTTTTTTTTTTTTACTAAAACACATTCATTAAATTAATAAAAAAAAAAAAAAAAAAAAATTCAAAACTGTATAATCCGTAATATATGCAAAGAATATTATGTTTTAAAACCTGAATTCTGTATGTATTATGTAAAGCTTTTTTTTTTTTTTTTTTTTCATACACTAAAAGTCACAGCCCTTCAATATTAAATATTTACAAAATCGTTCTATTATAAATATCAAACTATATTGTAACATTATGGTGCACTTTCATCATATAATTACTAAATTAAAACCTATATTTATTGATCTTAAAATAAGATAATAATTACACCATTAAAATATTCATAAAATAATAAAAAAATTGTAACTTTGAATAATTATAAAATATTTCAAAGAAATATTAAGATTGACAAATGATTCAAGCATGAAAATTTTTTAATGCTACATTTGTTCTGAAAAGATATCTGTATTACAATTCTGTTGATACTTTTACAATATTTTGTTTATATACACATGATGGTGTGAAACATCGAACTTTAAATTGTAATCATTTTCATATAATTCATGTTTTTGCTATATTTCTCCTTCTCAAATATATAATTATATCTTATATTTAGTCCTGTCATCTATAGCTATTTTGCCATGCAGTATCCTCTACCGACATACTGAAGTAGTAATATTCTTTCAAATTGCTTATACAATTCTTGATGTGGTTGTATTTATAAAATTTAATTTTTAATAAAATACAAAATAATTATATTTTATTTTATTCTTTTTTTTTAATTGTAAATAAATATAATAAATTAATTAAAAATTAAAATTATATAAAATAATAAAATTGTAATTTTAACAATTATTTGTATTAAATCATATACTTATTACTTTAATAAATATATTTTATATTTAAATATGTATTACACTTTGTGAAATAGTTGTTTTATTTAATGAATAATGATTATCTTAATATAAATATAATATACAGTTATAACCAAAATAATATAACAAATAGAAAAAAAAAATATATATGACATAAACATGCAAGAAAAAATTAACATATTGTACTTACGTTATTTATAAAGAAAATACCTTCCACTTTGCAGTATTATTATTATAATAATAATCACAATAACAATGTATTAATAAATGATAATATTATAAATAAACACAAAACACGCATCCACTGTTTGAAAGCCAGTAGGCGACTGAACTCTAAGTATAAGAAAACTTATAATATTTCCCCTCCAAATCTCTCTGTCTCTCACACCTTACTTTTTCTTCTCTCTCTCTCCCCCTATTTGCTCCAGTGGGAAAAAGTATACTACACTCTTTCTGTGTGTAGAGCAAAAGAACACGGTGAACGGCGCCAAGCCCTAAAGCAGTACCTGTTTTGTTTTTTTGTTACCTGTTGGTGAACAATCAACCTGTCTAAGGTTAAAGGTTATTATGAGAAGAAAAAAAAAATTATAATATTATTGTGATTTTTTTATTATTTAAATTTTTTGTCTAGCTTTTATTATATGATATTTTTGGAGCTATTTTATTAAAAAAAATTACTTTTATTGTATTTTTAATAAAACTGATATTTTGATTAGAAAATGACCAGTTGCTTTACTTATTTTTATTGTTAAAAAAATGTATAGATGAAATAATGTCGAATTCATCAGTAATCAGTGTATTATTATAAATTAAACATAATTATATAAATTATATATGATTTAATTTTTTTTTTCTTCCGATTTGTGTTTTTCTTGATCCAAAATATCGTTTTGTGAAAAGTCAGATCCAGTTCAAGTTTTTTTTTTTTTTTTAATTATTTGATTGACATTTCTGAATATTTTTCTTAAAACAAACGTAAATGTTTTAATGCATAGTATAAATTTCATCCCTTTCAAATTAAATTAGTTTTCGTTTAAAAATAGGAAATAGGGAGAGAGTAACGAAAGGGGGGGGGGGGTATTTATATATTGTATATTATAGGCAAGCTATTTAATTATGATAATCTTTATACTTTAAATGTATTATAACATACCGTATGAGTTATAAAAAATATATATTATAATAATTATTTTGATAGATATAACTAATTACATTTTTAGCCCGCGCATTACAAAATTAGAAGCGTTAAAAAAAACACGAATTTAAATTATTGATTTATGTAGAAAAATATATGTTTGAACTTTGAACACACCGAATATAATAAATAGAATAGAAACAAAAATATTTGCTTATTTTTTTATATATTTATTTGTTATTTTAAATAATATTGTATTATTATTTTAGATAAGTTATTTAATTAAAAAAAAAAAAAAAAAAAAAAAAAAAACTATAATAAAAATCTTTAATTGTTAATAACATTAATTTTTAAAATTATATTACCAATTCTGTAATTCATTTGAAGTACGTAGGATAGCACTCCAATATACCAGTGTATGAGACTACTGAGGTTGAAGATTCGCTTATTAATGATGTATATTTATATTGATGGATTTGATGGCATGTGAATATCCCATTCTTAAAAGTAAAAGTTGTCCGATAGTTTCGATACGAACTTCATGATGCTATTTAAAAGTTTAAAGTAACTGCTACCTATGAAAAATTTTTCAGAACCCGTGACGATTAGATGAGAAGAAATAATTATGCAAATTAACATGGGATCTTATGGGACCAGAACTGCAAAAATTCGCAATTTTAAATCTAGCACAGTGACTCTCGAAATTTTTTTACATTGTTGAAGATACGTTATCCAAATGTATGACTGTACAAAATTTCAGATTTTTTTTTTTTTTTAACTTCTTTAGTCAAATCCAGTAGTAGCTGATTTCCCCCGCCTTAAATAAAAATTTAATCGATAATAATAATAAAAAAAAAAAAAAAGATAGGAGATAATTATAATAATAACTGAAATAGTAAAATTATAATAAATAATCCAATTATTTATGCATACGATTGTACTGATGAAAAGAGGCTAAATAAAATTAATGCGCAGCATCTTCATACAAAAGAAAAAGGGGAGAGAAAAAAAGAATAATCACAGCAATCACATAGAAATGGCACTTGAGGTCAAAGGTAATACAAAAAAAATAATCGTGACTTTTTTTTCTTCTTCTTCTTTTTCTTCCCTTTTTAGTCATTTCATTAGCGTTTCAACGTTATAACATATAAGTAAAACCATTGTTGTATGTTTTTTATTTTATTTTATTTGCAGTTATATTTTTAATGAAAACTTTCAAGATTGTACTGTTTTCAAATTTTTTTCACATGTTGAAACCTAACTCAAAATTTTGTTGAAATATCGCTGTCTTGTAAACAAAGCAAAAAAAAAAAAAAAAAAAAAAAAATGACAGGACAAATTATGAGTTTAAAAGAAGAAGAACAGAAAAGTTATTATTTTCTTTAGAACTAGATAGCTGTTGATATAGGTAAAGCATAAACTGCATGTTAAGTTTAGAGGGTCAGAGGTCGTAAATATCTTCAAATTTTAATCGTTTATTTCTATATAAAATTTCAAATCATTTTAAAAAGATTATTGTGTTACCTACATAATTCATTCTACATCTCCATGGATAAAAAAAAAAGTAATTTATGCTGTATTTATTTCATACATGGAGAAATGAATACGTAATGATTATGCTTCATATAGCTCTTTTTTGGCAAAAAAAAATTTAATCATTATATAACATAATTTATGCAACAGTGCATTTTAGTTACTCTAAGTTACTATAATGTAAAAGTGCCTTCACATTTTTTTTTTTTTTTTTTTTAATAGTTGACTTTGTTTTCTATTTAAAACAATGTTATATAACATAACAATTTGCTGCGAAAAAAGTTATTCAACAAATAAATGAATATGTGAATGGGCACCAACATAGCATCTCATTAACGTTATTAAGTGTGTATAGCATAATTATTTATTATATAATGTTATTCCACTTTAGCAATATTTATGCTATAATGGCATAAATTTACATTAAATTAAGACATTTCTTTTTCCCGTAAGAATAAATAATTGAAATTGCTTAAATAATTATACTGTGCATAATATGTAATACATTTCTTATACTTGGAAGCATATTGAATACTGTACTTATTAAAAAAATGTATAGGTATAGAAATCAGGCTATATCATATTATACTATACTTTAATATTAATTTGATTTTAATATATTGATTATTTGTACTGACGTGAGTGTACCGCCAATGTATTGGGCGAAAGCCTGTTTTTGATTGACAAATAAATAAATAAAATAATTATACGCACTCATTTTTACCAAAACTCGTAAAATTTGCATGTTGAATAGCCAAAGATGAAAAATGTTCGTGACATCAATACTTAAGCATGAGCTTTTAATTTTAAACCACACTTTTGCACGGTGACACCACTTAATTTTAATTTCTTTGTTTTATTCATTTTAGATATTTGGGTTTTTCTTTTCGTCTAAAAAGTGTCATTGTCTAAAAAAATTAAGCTTTATTAAGACATCAATATTTAATTTGCAAAAAAAAAAAAAAAAAAAAAAAAAAAAAAATCTAGCCAGTCATTGGCCTTTCTTTCTTTCCTGCAGTCAATAGTTTACTTACCTATGACATCATTACTTTCTAAATGTCAAAATACTCTTTACAATAAGAAGTCAAAGTCTCTTTAAACATATATTAACAATTTTGATTACTTTTCCTATATGTACTTTCATTTATTTATTAGGTATTTTGTGGTATTACACTAATAATTATTTAATACGTACAGAAATTACGTATAATACATGGCAGTATATTTTTTCAATTCCTGCAGTATTTACCCGAAGGAAATGAAAAACATGCACAGCAATGGGAGTAAATGCCAACATTTCCATGCATTCTTGGCCACCCACCCTATCTGGGCCACCCGCTCTATAGGGTGGTTTCATTCATGTTAAAGTTAACGCCGTAAGTAAGCGCTAAATAGCAGGGGCCAGTATGGGAAAATGACTCATTTTGGCAGTTTAAAAATACTTTGCAATATTTTTGAAAGCATTGATGTTGTTAAAAGGTTAAATTTTTGAATTAGTTTTTCAAGTATATGCAAGAAAAATAATAATAACCAAAAAATAGGTAATATTTTAAAGAAAATAGCCAAAAACTACATTTGTCCTATGCTGAGCGATGTTATTAATTGCTCAAGAAGAGCATCAAAAAGCATTCAGTATATGACGTCATGCGCACACACTCTATATCTTGGCAGTCTAATCTAATATGGCAATTAATGTTGTCATATTTATGATTTTTCCATAAGCCTAATGAATTGCAAGATTTAGATTTCAATTTGGTACACACGATTGTGAAAATATATTTTACGATTAACATACATACGTTTAACATACAACGCGTTTTTTCTTCAAAATAATAACTTTGAAAATTTAGCTCCGTTTTTTGAATGTATTTTATTTTTTTATTAATTTTTTTTATCACAATTGTGTGCGTACATAATTCATATATTTATTTGTCTATATAGAGGATTGAAGAATGCATCTTCTCAATTTACTATCAGTATTTAAATTTTATTTCAATACATAATTGGTGACAAAGGAATCATTCAAAAGTTCTATTTTCATTTCGTAAAATAAATTATGAATTCAAAATTGGAAAATAATTTCTTGTCTCTTTCTCCTTTTTAACACCATTGAAGTATTACATTTATTTAACAAAAGTTTTTGTCTACAAAACAATTAACAAATTGTATGAATTAATAAACATAAAAATTCAGATCTATTATATATTTGCATAAAACTATTCATTTTATTATTTTTAATTTTTCTGTAAATATTGTTATACTATACTGTATAATTATTTATAACTTTTACTATAGTGGTACTGGTAATATGTTCTATAGAAAATTTCTATAGAAAAATTTCAATATTTAAAATATAGCTATTGCCTCACTTCTGCATGCATGGGTTCATATTTTATTCAAATCATCATTTGTTATTAGTAAAATAATAGCAACATACAGATATATGCCCGTATATTTTTATATAAGGGTGTATGCGTATGACGTCATATTTAATGCGCTTGGTCGCACTGGAGTAATGAATAACATTGCTCACTCAGTATAGGACAAACTTCATTTTTGGCTATTTTCTTTAGAAAGTCGATTAGTTTTTTTGTTACTTATTTTTCTCTTGAGATACTAATGGTCCTCTTCGACAACGGCGTGCCACGCCCCCTTCGCGACCTTGAGCAAACAAACCAGTGGCAGAAAGTCGCTCTACATGCAAATAACATAGGAGTTATAGCTAAAAGGACCATTTTGTTAGAGAGGGTTAAAATTAACGCAGGGACTTCAAACTTGGTGGATGTTAAGACAATTAAATTAACTTTAAGTTGTCCAAGTTTCAACCCCCAGATTAACCCCTTTCACCCTTTTTAGGGGTGGTGAACATAACTATATTTGATTACTAGGTTGCACAGTAGACCTCGTGATAACCCAATCTGGTGCCGGTTTTGGTGACCAATAAAGGTCATCCGTGGGGGGTAAGAAACATTAGTTCATAAATATGAGACGCCACATTAAATTTGACCACCCCCTAGGGGTGGTTTGGGGGTGAAAACCCCCCAAAATCAAAGTTCACCGATTTGCATGAAACAAACGTCCTGACTGGGATAACTTGACCTTGCGAGTACAATGATGACCACTAAAATTGTTAAAACCCAACCCCTGAGGACCCAGGGGTCGGTTGACCCTTAAAATTCGAGTTTTCCAAACTTGATGGAAAAAACGGTCTGACTGGGGTAACTTGGCCTTGCGAGAACAATGATGACCACCAAAATTTTTTAAACCCAACCCCTGAGGACCCAGGGGTCAGTTGACCCTTAAAATTCGAGTTCTCCGATTTCGATGGAAAAAACGGTCTGACTGGGGTAACTTGACCTTGCGAGAACAATGAAGACCACCAAAATTTTTTTAACCCAACCCCTGAGGACCCAGGGGTCGGTTGACACTTAAAATTCGAGTTCACCAAACTTGATGGAAAAAACGGTCTGACTGGGGTAACTTGGCCTTGCGAGAACAATGATGACCACCAAAATTTTTTAAACCCAACCCCTGAGGACCCAGGGGTCAGTTGACCCTTAAAATTCGAGTTCTCCGATTTCGATGGAAAAAACGGTCTGACTGGGGTAACTTGACCTTGCGAGAACAATGAAGACCACCAAAAAATTTTAAACCCAACCCCTGAGGACCCAGGGGTCGGTTGACCCTTAAAATTCGAGTTCACCAAACTTGATGAAAAAAACGGTCTGACTGGGGTAACTTGGCCTTGCGAGAACAATGATGACCACCAAAAATTTTTAAACCCAACCCCTGAGGACCCAGGGGTCGGTTGACCCTTAAAATTCGAGTTCACCAAACTTGATGAAAAAAACGGTCTGACTGGGGTAACTTGGCCTTGCGAGAACAATGATGACCACCAAATTTTTTAAACCCAACCCCTGAGGACCCAGGGGTCGGTTGACTCTTAAAATTCGAGTTCTCCGATTTCAATGGAAAAAACAGTCTGACAGGGGTAACTTGACCTTGCAAGAACAATGATAACCACTAAAAGATTTTAAACCCAACCTCTGAGGACCCAGGGGTCGGTTGACCCTTAAAATTTAAGTTCTCCGATTTCGATGGAAAAAACGGTCTGACTGGGGTAACTTGACCTTTCGAGAACAATGATGACCACCATTGGTCATCACTGTCAGCCTGTTTTTTCCTTTGAAATCGGAGAACTCGAATTTTAAGGGTCAACCGACCCCTGGGTCCTCAGGGGTTGGGTTTAAAAACATTTGGTGGTCATCATTGTTCTCGCAAGGTCAAGTTATCCCAGTCAGACCGTTTTTTCCATCAAGATCGGTGAACTCAAATTTTAAGGGTCAACCGACCCCTGGGTCCTCAGGGGTTGGGTTTAAAAAAATTTGGTGGTCATCATTGTTCTCGCAAGGTTAAGTTACCCCAGTCAGACCGTTTTTTCCATCGAAATCGGAGAACTCAATTTTTAAGGGTCAACTGACCCCTGGGTCCTCAGGGGTCATCAGGGGTTGGGTTTTAACAATTTTAGTGGTCATCATTGTTCTCGCAAGGTCAAGTTACCCCAGTTAGACCGTTTTTTCCATCGAAATCGGAGAACTCGAATTTTAAGGGTCAACTGACCCCTGGGTCCTCAGGGGTCATCAGGGGTTGGGTTTTAACAATTTTAGTGGTCATCATTGTTCTCGCAAGGTCAAGTTACCCCAGTTAGACCGTTTTTTCCATCGAAATCGGAGAACTCGAATTTTAAGGGTCAACCGACCCCTGGGTCCTCAGGGGTCATCAGGGGTTGGGTTTTAACAATTTTAGTGGTCATCATTGTACTCGCAAGGTCAAGTTACCCCAGTCAGGACGTTTGTTTCATGCAAATCGGTGAACTTTGATTTTGGGGGGTTTTCACCCCCAAACCACCCCTAGGGGTGGTCAAATTTAATGTGGCGTCTCATATTTATGAACTAATGTTTCTTACCCCCCACGGATGACCTTTATTGGTCACCAAAACCGGCACCAGATTGGGTTATCACGAGGTCTACTGTGCAACCTAGTAATCGAATATAGTTATGTTCACCACCCCTAAAAAGGGTGAAAGGGGTTAATCTGGGGGTTGAAACTTGGACAACTTAAAGTTAATTTAATTGTCTTAACATCCACCAAGTTTGAAGTCCCTGCGTTAGTTTTAACCCTCTCTAACAAAATGGTCCTTTTAGCTATAACTCCTATGTTATTTGCATGTAGAGCGACTTTCTGCCACTGGTTTGTTTGCTCAAGGTCGCGAAGGGGGCGTGGCACGCCGTTGTCGAAGAGGACCATTCAACCAATTAAAAGCATCAATGCTCTCAAAAATACTGCATCATATTTTTAAACTTGCAAAATGAGTTATTTTCCTATCTTATTTATACGGCCGTAAGTTGCAGACCATTTAACCGTGTGCTAACCGAGAACTTTATCTGAAAATTTATGTCTGCAACTTACCAAGCAAAACTTAACCGAGAACTAACAATCGAGTTCTCGGTTAGCTATAGCCGGGAGCTAACCGTGAACTGCAACTTACGGCTGTTAGTGATCCAACATGGCGTTGACTTGAACATGAATGCATATAGACCCTATATAAATTATTTCATGCATGATTTAAATGCATTGCTTAACATTTAACGTTAGGAATACCACCTATAAAATTAGTCACATGTATTACTTTATGTATTATTAGTACAATACTATTACACATACAATAGTATTATTATAACAATATTAAAATACTCTTGAAGGTTAATAAGTAATAACCCAAGTTTAAATTCACTTCTTATAATAGTTCATACGATACGATTCGAATATCATCATAACAATAAAATAAATTAGAAGACGTAATTACTTGATATTATCCCTTACTAAACACATAAAACTTAATTAAAATATATAAAAATATATTTTAAATAAAATTAAAATACTTGAGTATATAATTATACCTATAAATTTATTACTATTAAATAAATGTTACTAAAAAAAATGAATAATTTTGACACAAATAAATTTCTATATGTACGTATACATTTTTTTTTATAAAGATAAAGTTCAAATGAAAATCACGATTTTATTCTTTCAATTCTTTTGTTTATATTCTAATGTGTGATGAAATACATGACATGACTGCTATTTTAACAAGCACATTTTTGTTTATTGCGTTATTATTTCCTATTGTATAAAAAAAAAAATAGGAAGAATATGAATATTATGTTCATAAAAAAAATGTTACGAAGCATTTATGTAAAAAAAGAAAAAGAAAGACCATGCTTCTCACAGAGATTTTTATTATTATTATTATTATTGTTAATATTACACGGGAAAAATTACTATTAATACCAGATACATAAATACTGTAAATTGCAACAAACAAAAATGTAAATAAAAACCTAGAAGAGGTATTGATATACTCATATACTACACATCTTAATACCTAAATCAGGTAAAACATAACAATAAAGGAGTGTCTCACATGTAGTAGATTAGATCAACGATGCTGAAGATAATGTAAGGTATATCGACTGTGCAATTCGTTCGTCTTTTCCGAATTTGCCCGATCGCCAAGATCTATTTCCGGTAAAAGTTCAACTTAAAAAAAAAATAAATAAATACACACGATAATATTTTCCCGCCATCAAAACGTGAAAAATACCGGAAATAAAGAAATAAATATTGCAGATGACGCACGAAATGCGCAGTCGGTGCCTTACGTTCCTTTCTAGCTTCGTAGGATTAGATGACATTTCATCTGCATATTAAGGTGACGTATTAAATTAATACCAGTTCCTGGTTAATATTTACCTGTTACAATTTACAGTATTAAATATACCTGCCATTAGTTGTAATTTCTTCATGGTTGGCTTAAAACATGTAAAACTGTTTCTAATTGTCTATAGGGTGTATGTGCATGACGTCATGTATTTAAAGCGCTTGGAAGCGATACTGGAGTACTGAATAACATTGCTTAGCATAAGACAAACTTTATTTTTGGCTATTTTCTTAGAGAAATCAGTTATGTTTTTTTTTTGGCTACTATTATTTTCTTACATACTTAAGATACTAATTCAATCCATTAAGGTTGGGCCCTCCTTTGGGGGTTGCGGCGACAGTGGTGCCATCTCTTGGTGAAACCATTTTCTTTATTTACGGGCAAAATACCCATTTTATATGCAGCTTATATGACTCAAAATACATTGAGCATCTAGAAAAATATAAACTGAAATTAATTATTTTTGATTCATGAGTCCACATGAAGCCTAACTCACTTTCAACCCTATGGAAATTTTCCCCAAATATAGTTCATAAAAGTGTCAATAGATGGCCTAAAAAATTTTCCGTAGGGTTGCCCGGGGTTACCAATGAAGATTGGGATCTGGAGATTTTTTTATAAGTTCTATTAATTCCAATCTAAATGCTGAATATAATTTGAAGATAATATTGTTAAAACTTTTCTCATAAGAAATTATTGAAAATTCAAATGGGATCAATGCAACGCCCAACCTTAACAGTATCAATGATCTGAAAAATATTGATTAGTATTTTTAAATGAGCTGGTAAATTGAGTTTCCTGTACGGCCTACACGCAAAAAAATTAATACTTACAATGTAATAGGTAGACATATCATATAACCTAAAACACAGGTATTATTATAATACAATAATACCTATTGCAGGTGCACTGTGCAACAATAAAGGTGTGACTCACTTAGATTAAGTGTTATTGTGTTTATAACTACCTGCTCCAAATTCAAGTGTTCCTATTGCAAAATACAGGATTCATGTACCTGCCATTATATAGTAGTAAATTTTTTTCCGTGTATGTTCTTGAGTGATCCAACATGGCGTTGACTTTAATATGAATGCAAGGACCCTATCCGTTATTTGAATTTCTTTGTCCTTGCTGTTTCAAGTCTTGCCAATATTGGTTAAAGGAATAGATCAGAGAAAAACATAAGCATTTATTTCACAAACCACTTGATGGGATTTACATAAATAACATGTTATGTCTAAAAATCCAACAGTAGCCCCGTAGAAGTGATCAGAAAATTCGATTTATGCAACCCGCACAACATTTTCATATTCATTTTTGCATGTTTCTGACGTCATAAATATGAATTTTCACGCAAATGGCATACTTTAAAGTTTTTTCACGCTCCCTTGTGGGGCTACATTAACATTCTGGTAAAAATTGTCATCAGTTTTGAAGATTCTATTTCGTGTTTATTCATTAAGAAGCACAATGTTGTTGTTTGTATGGTCTATGGCTTTAAATGATGTCGCAATACCGCAATACAAAAGGATAGTGCTCATTCTTGGACCCCTCCCGTCGCAAAATCATAACTATGCCACTGGAACCAGCCATTTGTTTTTATATGCAAACTTTTTTTGTTATTAATTCATATTATGACATTGCTCTTACATTTGAAAACTGTATTTTTAAAGTACTGAAATGCTTAAATTATAACACTTTTTTCTTCTCGTATTATGAGTTGAACTTTTCAATAATCTCTCTCTCTCTCTCTCTCTCTCTCTCTCTCTCTCTCTCTCTCTCTCTCTCTCTCTCTCTCTCTCTCTCTCTCTCTCTCTCTCTCTCTCTCTCTCTCTCTCTCTCTCTCTCATCACTATAAATTACTGCGTAGACCTACATAAGTCAAGTTCAATATCAAATCATCATTAATTACAATCAAAATTTTCTCATACAAAATATATCTCATAGTGAGGCACGTCTTATAAATTTTTTATTTTCATGTCATATTTATGATGAATTATTTTATAATTTGTCAGATTTCATTTCAGATTTTTTTCTTCTCTTTTTTGTAATGCAAAAATGAAAGTTTATATAGCTGCCAAGTAAAATAATTGAAACACTTCTTCGATATAATTGTAATAGTTTAATGTAGAACTTTTTATTTTTGTTATTTATATATGCTGTAAGTCCTGTCCTGTCCTGTCCTGTCCTGTCCTGTCCTGTCCTGTCCTGTCCTGTCCTGTCCTGTCCTGTCAGTCCTTCATTTATTAAAAAAAGTGCAAAAATTTCGATTTTGCATATTACATTATCTTCGAAGTGAATTAACTTAAAACTTAAAGACTAGTTCTAGATCGTTTTTACATGTGTTTGATATAAATGAAGTGTTGTCATTTAATATTTACTTCATGTTAATTTTATATTTCATGTATGCTCAGTTTGTGAGAAATCAGCCGGTCACCTACTACAATATCTTAATACAGTAATTCATAAATACATTAAAGTATTTTCATATAGAACCCAATAGAATAAAATTTTGTTCCAAAGTGTTATTTAAAAATACACTATCTGTGGTGTATGCACATGACGTCATAATGACTACACTTCTACGCCATATTGGAGCAATGAATAAAATTTCTCAGCATAGGACAAAGGTTGTTTTTGGCTATTTACTTTGGAAATATATATAGTTAATTTTCTTGTGATTAAAAATATTTTTCTCGCATACTTCAAAACCTAAATCAAGTACTTGTAAAGAGCATTAAAGCTCTCAAAAATTTGCTAAGTATTTTTCAACTTGCAATTTAAGACCTTTTTTCCCCATACAGGCCCATGTTATTTTGGTGCTCACATATATGGCATCGACTTTTATACTGTATGATGTATTCAACTACTCTATGTAGTTGATACGTGGCTTTTGTGGTGTCCCAAAGGTGTGAAAAAAAAAAAAAAAAAAAAAAAAATGAAGCAATAAATTATGAATTTAGAATATAATTATACTGATAGTTATTATAAATTATCATATATTTTTTTTAACTTTCAAATAATATAAATAAAACAGAAAAATAAAAGATAACAAAAAAGCAAAATAGTGATAATAAATATATTAACAGATTGCGATATTCATTATTACGTTAATGTGTACTTGAAAATTTGTTTAGCCAAATTATGTCACGTTCATGTACGTATACATACATACTTACGTACACAAGTATATTGCGTAAGTATGTAGATAAAATATTTATTTTTTTGTTTATGTCTACGTTCCAAATATTACGTAATACTTTTTCTTTTGATAAGCATAATTTCTTAACAATTTTAAAATATGATAACGCATATGAAAGTAACCTGTTGAGTGTTAATGTATGTATAAAAAAATATGAAACTATTGATTTGAAGTTTTTATAAAAGTCCATTATGAATTATGAGATTTTGTTTATGTTTTATTGGTATCATTTTAAAGTTTATTGTGTCAGTTTACTTACTATTGATAATAATTTCATTTTAAGTGACAAATAGGTCATTTTTTTATTTAATAATATTGAGCCTAAAAATTGAAATCATCTTTAAATTTTGAAAACTACTCTTTTTCTGTTTTTGTTTTGCTTATTGTTGTGAACAGGGCATTTTTGTTATGTTTTTCTTGGTCTTGGTCCATAATCCCCCTATCCAAGTCTAAATAAATGCCTACTATCAGGGACATTTTTTTATATACATATATATAAAAACATACAAATAATATGTAATATTTTTTATGCGAGTAAAAGTGTGGCTTTTATATAATATATAGTATTCAAATTTCTCTATTCTAACTACGCAGTAGATTTAACTCAGAAATTGCAAAAAGGATGATCCCGCATGTGAAAGGATTAGAAATTATAGTGGTCCTCTACCCGATTTGCAGCATTCCATCACCAGCGTTTTATTCCTGATCAATTAATTGATTAGTGCTAATAACCAAATGTTAAACAGATTTTCTTAATATTGTCAAAATCATTTAAATATGTCCACACGTATAAAAATAAATACATTATAATTATGCTAACTCATTGTAGCAACATTTAATCATGTAATAACTTATATTATTCATATATAGCATAATAATTAAAGGAAATGACCAGAGAAAAACATACGCATTTATATCACAAAACACTTGATGGGATTTACATAAACAACATTAGTTTGTCTCAAATCCCAACAGTAACCCCGTTGCAGTGATCAGAAAATTTGATTTATGCAACCCGCACAACATTTTCATACTAATTTTTTCATGTTTCTGACGTCATAAACATGAAATTTCACGCAAATTGCAGACTTTACAGTTTTTTCACTCTCGTGGAGCTACATTAACATTCTGGTAAAAATTGTCATCAGTTTTGAAGATTCCATTTCGTGTTTATTCATTAAAAAGCACATGTTGTTTTATGTGGTCTATGTCTTTTAGTGTAGAGAAGAAGATCATAATATGAAATAGATCGCGCTTTTTGTGATTAAAGCACCAAAATTTCAGGGCTCGTAGAGGACACCTAGTAGTACATGGTTTGAAGGGTATCCACCTCGGCGTCCCCATAGGGGGCCCAGGATCCCCTCTTGAACTTTGACCCCGCGCGGCTACTATAATTATTTTTTTTGTGGCGAAATGGTTGAACCTAGCATAAAAAGTGTTATGACATAAGTGATAGAGTTTTAGTTGATCAATCTAAGAAAAAAAATTCATTGCGATATGTTAATTAGCAACAAAATGGCTGCCTATTGTTTTAAATTGAGCACCAAATTGTCACCATTTTTTCGTAATTAACGCTCTTAATTATGGTGTAAAATTTTAAAAGTCACTAAAATATTGAAAATAACTTAAAGTGAAAGAATGTGGCACACCTTGGACCCTTAAATGTCTTTAATTAATGCATTAATTAGTGGATAAAGAAGCTCCGCCCATTGAATAAATGCACGGTATACGGCTATTACATGCAATGTTATAGCATGCAGTTTATACAAGTGGGCCTAAATGTTGCAGTTTTTAACCATTCAAACTTGAGTGCATTGGGTTAGTTGTTCATACCCAACCAAGTATTTTTTTGGTGTAGGGCGTGGGGGGGGGGACTCCAATCCCCCCCCCCGAAAATTTAATTTTTATTATTATGATATATAATACATTATAATACAAGAAATAAAGGTATAATAAATTTCAACATGTTTTGTTAACTTTCCTCTTAACCCCCCCCCCCCCCCCCCCGATGATTAAAGTGTCATACTAATTATTCGTAAAATACGACCTGGTATAGAAATTTGTTGACATCGATTCACATTTAATACAGTATTTTCTTATATGATATACCTCTATTAAAAATATTCATCGGATTATACCTCACACTCTATAGCATTATGATTGGATGAAATAAGCAAATTTAATTTTGGTTTTACACCATATATTTATGATAAATAATATAGGCAATATATTATATGGCCAATAAAATGATTTTAAATTAAATCATGTGAAGAGGTCCAAAGAATTATAATGATAAATCAAAATATTAAAATAATAGAGAAGAATTCTTTATATTAAGATGAGGCTAAAATGATACAAAATCGAATTTTTTATATATAAATATTATTTATTATTTAAGGTTTTAAAACATATTTTATATATATATATATATATATATATATATATATATATATATATATATATATATATATATATATATATATATATATATATATATATAATATATATATATATATATATATATATATATATATATATATATATATATATATATATATATATATATATTATATATGTTGGCAACCATTGCCGAATTCGCTCATTGGCCGAAATAGGTGACCACGTCGCAGCGTGGCAATGTAATTTTGCCAAGATCCGAAATTCAGCACTTGTGCATCGTAATGTTGACCATAGACAAATTTTTTTTGTCAAATTTAATAAGAAATCATTTTTATAAATTTATAAATATTTTAATTAACTGAAAACCATAATGTAAAATGATGTGTTATAATAATAAAAAAATATATGATATTATTCATACTTATCCCGAATATCGTAACTTGCGTATTAAACATTTTGACCACGCTGCAGTGTGGCAATTATCAAAAAAACACTCCACGAACTGGCTAAAATGTATTTGCCAAAAATTTGGCATTTGTTAAAAACCACTCCGCAACGTGGTCAAAATTACGATGCATTTCGGATCTTGGCAAAAATGCATTGCCACGCCGCGACGTGGTCACTTATTTCGGCCAATGAGCGAATTCGGCAATGGTTGCCTACACACACACACACACACACACATATATATATATATATATATATATATATATATATATATATATATATATATATATATATATATATATATATATATATATATATATATATTAATTTTGTCTACTTATTATTTAGTTTAATTTTGAATTTAAAGCATTTGCAATACAATTCGTTCAAAGCATATGGTGATAGGTCCACCTAAAATAATAGATGAAAAATATATAATATGATAATAGCAATCATTGGTCAAATTCAGCCAGTAATAAGGAAAAATAGTTTTTTAATTATATATTAATAATAATTTTATGTTTAGTATCCACTTCATTTAAAAGTAGAGAAAATTTTACTTTTTGAAATGTTCATTTATTATATTTATTATTATTTTATGTCCAAAGACATTCTGCACGATGCCAAAGCTTTAATTTAAGTGGTTGTCGAACCAATAAAAAAAAAATGTGTTTTTTTGGGTAAGTGAATAAAAAACAACCAATCCATATAAACTAATTAATATAAATACTGCTAAAATTCATACTAGCAACATACTAGCAAACACCATTATGACAAATATTTAAGGTATAGCACAAATATAAAATTATTTAAATTAAATATTCTAGTAAACCATTTTTTTGTTTTTATATATACTGATATTTGTAAAGATTGTTTAATTACTATATTTTTTAACTATTTAATTATTGACTTCATAAGCTATCATATCAAAAGCAAATCAGGGTATCAAAATTGTCCGCTAGAGACCCTTGAAATTTAATTAAAAATAATACAATATTTAAAAAAATACTTGAAAAATAAACTCATTGTATATGCATTTTTTTAAGAGAGATATTAATTTAATTAATAAGTTAATTCTTTGGACCTCTTCACATAATTTAATTTAAAATCATTTTATTGGCCATATAATATATTGCCTATATTATTTATCATAAATATATGGTGTAAAACCAAAATTAAATTTGCTTATTTCATCCAATCATAATGCTATAGAGTGTGAGGTATAATCCGATGAATATTTTTAATAGAGGTATATCATATAAGAAAATACTGTATTAAATGTGAATCGACGTCAAAAAATTTCTATACCAGGTCGAATTTTACGAATAATTAGTATGACACTTTAATCATCGGGGGGGGGGGGGGGTTAAGAGGAAAGTTAACAAAACATGTTGAAATTTATTATACCTTTATTTCTTGTATTATAATGTATTATATATCATAATAATAAAAATTAAATTTTCGGGGGGGGGGGGGGGGATTGGAGTCCCCCCCCCCACGCCCTACACCAAAAAAATACTTGGTTGGGTATGAACAACTAACCCAATGCACTCAAGTTTGAATGGTTAAAAACTGCAACATTTAGGCCCACTTGTATAAACTGCATGCTATAACATTGCATGTAATAGCCGTATACCGTGCATTTATTCAATGGGCGGAGCTTCTTTATCCACTAATTAATGCATTAATTAAAGACATTTAAGGGTCCAAGGTATGCCACATTCTTTCACTTTAAGTTATTTTCAATATTTTAGTGACTTTTAAAATTTTACACCATAATTAAGAGCGTTAATTACGAAAAAATGGTGACAATTTGGTGCTCAATTTAAAACAATAGGCAGCCATTTTGTTGCTAATTAACATATCGCAATGAATTTTTTTTCTTAGATTGATCAACTAAAACTCTATCACTTATGTCATAACACTTTTTATGCTAGGTTCAACCGTTTCGCCACAAAAAAATAATTATAGTAGCCGCGCGGGGTCAAAGTTCAAGAGGGGATCCTGGGCCCCCTATGGGGACGCCGAGGTGGATACCCTTCAAACCATGTACTACTAGGTGTCCTCTACGAGCCCTGAAATTTTGGTGCTTTAATCACAAAAAGCGCGATACTTTGCACTGTTCTCTACACTATTTAAGATGTTCAGCATAATTAATTATGTTATCACAAAATAGCAGTATTTTTGCTTTACAATATAGCAATTATTTAATGCAGCACAAATAATGTTTTTTTATTTTTTACGTATAAGTTTTTTTTTTTTTTTTTTTTTGTTATGATTATAATAATATTTCATTTCGTTTCAGATTAGAATAATATATAATATATATATTTTTTAAACTTTTTACAAATTTTTAGAACGAAACGTTGATATTTTTTTATCTTAACGTGAAAGAAATATCATTACTATCCCACATAATGAAATCAATCCTCCCTTTCTTCATATTTACTAAGAAATTTGTTTGATATGTAAGAAGAAAAAAATACACAATATTAAATTTATAAAATCAATTATATAAATATATATATATATATATATATATATATATATATATATATATATATATATATATATATATATATATATATATATATAAATATATATAAATGACACAACATTTTTTTTTATTTATTCGAACACTGCGAACAGATAAAACAAAGCAGAAAAAAAAATGCTACCGTTTGGCACGAAATACAAAGATATCCGTCGATGATAAGATATCCGTTATTTCTTTTACATTGTTATGTTATTATTCATTACTTTGTCAATTTTTAAACATTAATTGCAATTACGAAATTTTTACATGTCATTTTTTATTAAAAATAATAATTTTTATGTGAATTGTTTTATCAATATATTTTTTTAAATTATTACAATAATTATATAACAGTGAACGCGTTAACAAAACTCACAATTTTAAACCATGCATACAAGGTTCTTTTTTTTTCCAATAAGGTGTCATATAAAATTATAAATACATATTTTTATTTTTTGACAGTATATTATACTAATATACATTGTATATTTAATATTATATTAAAATATACATATTTTTAAAATTTTTAACTTCTTAAACAGTAGCTATAAAGATTGTATGGGACAGCATACTAAATGCGCTTTGACGCCATACTGGAGCATTGAATAACGTAGTTTTTGGTTATTTTCTTTGGAAACTTAGTTGATTTTTTGTTTATTATTATATTATTCTTCTTGCATACTTAAAAACCTATTAACAGCAGGAGCATCAATACTTTCAAAAATATTGCTGTATTTTTAAATTAGCAAAATGTGTCATTTTCATATACCAGTCCATTTTATTTAGTACTCACATATGGCGTCAACATTTATATGAATGCAACCAACCTATACACTTAAAGAGAGTGATTGAAGGATAGCTTTATTATTATTATTTTCAAATTGAAAAGGAACTTTGCAGTAGTGCATAATAAACTTTTCCTTACAAGTAGAGTTACTAAATTTAAGAATATTTTATTTGGGCAAAATAGGTCCCTAACAAAAAATATAGAAATACAAAAAAGAAACTAGAAGATACTTTTCTCTAATAAGTTATATTAATTTATTAACTACTAAAATCTAGAAATTTCAATATTAAAAACAACTACTTAATAAATTCTTATTCACCTACCGCAGTGAAAAACGAAATTTAATCTCTGTGTATTATAGAAAATAAACTTTCATTTTTTTATGCATATAAATTCTTTCTAGAAATATTGACGACGATAACACATTATTTATCACCACTAATTTTTTTTCCGGCATTTCAAAGAAAAGAAATACAAATGAAAAAATATATAAAACCGTTTTATGTATAATATAGGTAAATGCCCTTTTCAAAAATTATTCACACAAAATTTTCTATAACCAAATATGGTATGTTTATAAAATAAATTTTCACTTCTATAGATAATTTGTTTAAAACAAAAAAAAAGTAATTTAATTTTAGTTTAAAATAATAATTACATACAAAAACAAGTAATATGTAATGAAAATAGTTATTTTATTTTCAATTTCTGATTTAGTAT